>CANSZD010002469.1:0-364510 GCA_947648045.1 Beta corolliflora | reverse complement strand
AGTTCATACCTTTGCTTTGCTCCTGCCAGCACATGGCTCGCAAAGTATATAGGATGTTGCTGCTTATCCTTCTTTACTAACAACACGACTGCTACCGTCTTTACAGATACCGAGACATAGAGACGATTCTGGTGAGGGCTGTCATTCTGCCGGTAAGTTTCTGAATATCCCGAATGCTCTTTGGCTCCTATAACTCACTTATTGCTTTCATCTTGTCAGGGTTTGCATCTATCCCCCGTTCACTTACCATGAAGCCCAGGAACTTGCCAGATCTTACCCCAAAAATGCACTTCTTAGTGTTCAGTTTCATTTGGTATCTTCGGAGGGCTCCAAACATCTCCTCTAGGTGAGTAATGTGTGTATCCTCTGTTATGCTCTTGACAATGCTGTTGTTTACATAGACCTCCACATTCTGGACTTTTTTGCTTCTAAAAATCTTATCTACCAACTTATGGTATGTAACACTTGCGTTCTTTAGACCAAATGTCATTGCCTTATAAGCATAGACGCCGACATCAGTGATGAATGCGAGTTTGTTTCTATTAGTCTCCAAAAGGCTGATTTGATGGTATCCGGGAGTAAGCGTCCATGAAACCCAAGTAATGCATTGCGCTAGTAGAATCCACTAACTGATCGATTCGTGTAATGGATAACAGTCCTTCGGACAAGCCTTGTTCAGAGCTGTAAAGTCTACACACATCCGCCATGAACCATTAGCTTTCTTGACCATTACTACATTGGACAACCATCAAGGTATAGTCACAAGGTTCGATGAAATCTGCCGCTAGCAGCTGATCGACTTCTTCTTTGATCGCAACATTCTTCTCTGCTGAGAAGTTTCTCTTCTTCTAGTTTACCGGCCTAAGGTCCTCACCGACGTTCAACCGGTGCACCATAACCTCGGATTAATTCTCGGCATCTCGTCCGCCGAGAATGCGGACATATAAACATTACTTCGTATCAAGCTTATCAAGTTTACCTTGACGTTCTCGCCAAGGTCTACTCCAATTTGGACCGTTCTTTCCGGTCTATCAGCTTTGAGACTTATCTCTTCTATTTCTCTCTCGGGGCTATGTCGCACAAGTCTGCCGGCGTGACTTCGAATTTTTCCATGGATAAGTTACGCTCAGACTTATTTTCTGCTATATGCCTTTATTTATTTCTGAAGGCGGGGACGCTGTTGGTCTCTTGTGGGATGATGTTTTCAATGCCGTTAAGTAGCATGCTCTGGCTGATTCTTGACTTCACCTCAACTTTTCTGGCTTGTCGTTATTTGACGTATAGATCATCGTCAGATGATAGGTGGAAACTATGGCCTAAGTGTCATAAATCAATGGTCGCCCAATAATAGCATTATATGCCGTCGGTACATCAACAACTAGGAATTCTACCTAGAAGTCCCCCAATTTTACTAGTAGCTGAATAGTGCCTTATAGGATGACTGATGCCCCCATGTATCTGATAACTGAGTATGAGACCGATTTCAAACAGGCTTTCCCAAACTCAACTTCTCAACGTTGATAAGTACAAGATGTTAGCTAAGCTGGCACCATCAACCAATACACGAGGAACCAGCACATTTGAAACTCTCATAGATACTACCAAGGGATCATCATGTGGGAAAATAATTCCTTTAGCGTCCTCTGCTGTAAATGGAATTGACGTCATATGAGGTGGTGCTGGCCACTTGCTCGTGTTGTGGAAATTAACTTGATGTCGGATCTCCTTCATACTTGCTTTAGCCCCTTAAATGCTTCCACCATGTACTGGGCCTCCTGAGATGACAAAAAATCTCAGTTAGCCTCTCCTTAACTGACCTTCGCATGTCATCTTCATCTTCCGACGGCCTCTTCCGTTCAGATTGGGCTTGGTACTGTTTAAAGTACCCCCTGCGTATCAAATCTTCGATACCGTTGCAATCATTCCTGACATAACCATATTCCCGGTGAAAGTCGCACCACTTTTACTTATCGCAGCCTTTGTAAAAAATCTTTTTCAGCCTCTGCCATTTATCATATCACTTGTGCATCTCATATATTTCGGCTCTAGAGACGATCCATGGGAGTATAAATGTGGTATTGATCCGGCCTTTTGTCCCGGCCTTTCTTCACGAGTGTTGCACTCTTATCTCCTATCACAGTTGTCATGTCTTCTGTCTTTCCCCGTTTGTCTTTAGAATATGACGCTTTGTCGAGTTCCTCGTCTCGAATAAAATCATTGGCGTTGCCGAGGACTTCTGTTAAGCTAGTCAACTTATTACGGCCCAAGTAACTTTTAATGGCAATTCCTTCATTCAGGCTCGAACAATAGAAGTTTTTTAGGAGTGAACATGTGCTACATGGACTCGAATATACCATGTTGAGAGGCCATAGCGGTTTCCTTGCCCTTCTTTGCCACCGGGATTGGAGGATCCAACTACGGTGGCGGTGTGCTAAAACCCGATAGGCCATCAAGGATGATGTTGTTCTCATCAGTCGTCGGCATACTGAGAGGCTTTTTGCCTTCTGTTGTAGGCTGATTAGGATCCATGGGACTACGATTGTGAGCAGGTATGTGGCTTAGACTCTTTTATTTAAGGTATAGTTCTCCCTCCTTCTAGCGCCAAGTTTTCCGGTATGGATTTAAATGTTGTTGGGCTGAACCGGGTGTCTCCACGTCTATAAAGCCGGTTTGATATCTCTCATATCGAACACGTAAACTACCCTCGGGGGTTGATCAAACGAACGCCCCTCCGAGACCTAAGTCAGTAAAGATAAAACGAGTAGCTCTCAAGTACAGTAAAATAATGATTGTGAATGTACCTTTTTGACTCAGATCGGGGGTATTTATAGTGGCGGACTTGTCCTTGGCAAGGATGGACACTACTCCTATTGGCCGAATATAATTCTATCCTCTTTTCATACTTATCTCTTATGCCCATAGACCTTATTTGATAAAGATGGATTAGGCCCAGGCTCATTGCTGGTGGACCAGGCTCATTGCTGGTGACCCAGGCGTAAAATACCGGCAAAGTGCCCGATAAGGATCGATTTGCCTATAATACCTGGCATCATGAAGATTCTCATCTTGGATATGCGGAGACACCTTGGCACTTTGAGCATGATGGTCTCGGGCGATCGACATGGACCCCTCGAAAGGCTCTCGAACGTTTACAAGTAAGGTAGTTAACAAATAAACTTCTATAAAGGGCTAAAAGTTAGCTTGTAGGTTGTACTTGATCAATAAGCAGAAGAAGTCCTGCTGATCTCATTGTATTACACGATTTCGGTTGCTTTATTTATGCCCCCACTCCTTTCTCGTAATCAAAAAGGGAGAGAAAGAGAGTAAGGGGTAGTCAAAATGCTTGTTCCTTCGGTTCCCCCTTAGGGGGTCAAGGGGGAAGCATGGGGGTCACGGGGGATTTTATGCCCATGGAACTTATACGATTACCTTATTCGGCTCACGGTAGTCAATACACAAGTGCAGACTCCCATCCTTCTTCTTAAAAAAATAGAACAAGAGCACACCTAGGCTAATCAATCGGCCTTATGAAACCGTTGTCGGTGAATTCTTGTAACTGAGTCTTCAACTCTTGCAACTAAGGAGGCGCCATTCTGTACGAATTCTTAGATATGGTTGCGGTACCCAAATCTAAATCGATGCCAAACTCAACATCCATTTCTGGAGGAATACCTGGCAACTCTTTGGGGAATACACCTAGATACGCACGAACAATAGAAGTTTTTTAGGAGTGAACATGTGCTACATGGACTCGAATATACCATGTTGAGAGGCCATAGCGGTCTCCTTGCCCTTCTTTGCCACCGGATTGGAGGATCCAACTACCGGTGGCGGTGTGCTAAAACCCGATAGGCCATCAAGGATGATGTTGTTCTCATCAGTCGTCGGCATACTGAGAGGCTTTTTGCCTTCTGTTGTAGGCTGATTAGGATCCATGGGACTACGATTGTGAGCAGGTATGTGGCTTAGACTCTTTTATTTAAGGTATAGTTCTCCCTCCTTCTAGCGCCAAGTGTTCCGGTATGGATTTAAATGTTGTTGGGCTGAACCGGTGTCTCCACGTCTATAAAGCCGGTTTGATATCCTGTCATACTGAACACGTAAACTACCCTCGGGGGTTGATCAAACGAACGCCCCTCCGAGACCTAAGTCAGTAAAGATAAAACGAGTAGCTCTCAAGTACAGTAAAATAATGATTGTGAATGTACCTTTTTGACTCAGATCGGGGGTATTTATAGTGGCCGGGACTGTCCTTGGCAAGGTTGGACACTACTCCTATTGGCCGAATATAATTCTATCCTCTTTTCATACTTATCTCTTATGCCCATAGACCTTATTTGATAAAGATGGATTAGGCCCAGGCTCATTGCTGGTGGACCAGGCTCATTGCTGGTGACCCAGGCGTAAAATACTGGCAAAGTGCCTGATAAGGATCGATTTGCCTATAATACCGGCATCATGAAGATTCTCATCTTGGATATGCGGAGACACCTTGGCACTTTGAGCATGATGGTCTCAGGCGATCGACATGGACCCCTCGAAAGGCTCTCGAACGTTTACAAGTAAGGTAGTTAACAAATAAACTTCTATAAAGGGCTAAAAGCTAGCTTGTAGGTTGTACTTGATCAATAAGCAGAAGAAGTCCTGCTGATCTCATTGTATTACACGATTTCGGTTGCTTTATTTATGCCCCCACTCCTTTCTCGTAATCAAAAAGGGAGAGAAAGAGAGTAAGGGGTAGTCAAAATGCTTGTTCCTTCGGTTCCCCCTTAGGGGGTCAAGGGGGGAAGCATGGGGGGTCACGGGGGATTTTATGCCCATGGAACTTATACAGTTACCTTATTCAGCTCACGGTAGTCAATACACAAGTGCAGACTCCCATCCTTCTTCTTAAAAAAATAGAACAAGAGCACACCTAGGCTAATCAATCGGCCTTATGAAACCGTTGTCGGTGAATTCTTGTAACTGAGTCTTCAACTCTTGCAACTAAGGAGGCGCCATTCTGTACGAATTCTTAGATATGGTTGCGGTACCCAAATCTAAATCGATGCCAAACTCAACATCCATTTCTGGAGGAATACCTGGCAACTCTTTGGGGAATACACCTAGATACGCACGAACAATAGTGATGTTCTTAAGTTGCTCCTCACGAGAAAAATCTTTCACCAAGCATAAAAATACCTCGTCTCCTTTTTGACGCATTCTCCTTATCTTTACCCCTTCTTCACCATAATACTAGAAAAAGAAATCTGATTACCCTTCGGAACACGGAGAGAAAATTTCTGATCACAGCCATGGATGCTAGCATGATATTTAGATAACTAATCTACACCCAAGATAACATCAAACTCAGTCAAATCGAACTTCTTAAGATCGACTAGAAGATCGGACCCCAAAATAACCACATGAACATTTTTGAATTCTGAGTAACAAGGATAATTGTCCCCAGATGGAAGAGAAATGAGACTCATCACAGGGCGAACTATTAGTGAGACCAACCTTTTTAATGAAAGAGTTAGCAAAGAAAGAGACAGTGGCACCAGTATCAAATAAAACATAGGCAAGCACATTATTAGCAAGGAAAGTACTAGTGATCACATCGGGATGGATATCTGCCTCGGCCTGAGTCATCACATAAATACTGTTCTTAGGCGGAACAAATGCACCAGTTGGCTTTGCAAGACCAGTAGAAGAAGATGAAGCACTCAGGTTTTTGGGACACTAAAAAGACTTGTGACCCAACTCCTTGTAGTAGAAACAACTAACTGCAGTACCATCACAATTTTTGCCCGGATGAGCAGCTTTCTCGGACCTTCGACACTTGGTCGGATCATAACTCTGCCTGAACGTTGAACCATAACTTTGCTAATAGCCACCTTGGCTACTAGAACCGAATCAGGGCTTCTTAGCCACACTCTGAACATATGTTGTAGCAAGTTTCTTTCCCACAACAACCCCCTTGGCGGACTCTTCCTCTTTGATAGAGGCATGGATACTCAGGGCAATCTCAGAGGCTCTCTTGAGAACATGGATCTTTTTCCGGTCAGCTTCTGTAGGCACAACAGCGGTAGCAAACCTGGACAGCTCGGTAAACCTATAAGTATATTTTTTAACACTAAGAGTACCCGAGGACAAAGATAGGAACTTTTCTAGATTTTTCAACGGAGCTCGTCAAGGTAGAATATCTTTTTTAACTTTGCAGCAAACTGAGCCCAACCAAAACCAGCAGTGGCCATGCAATCGCTCCTCACAATATTCCACCAATTATCGGCCTCAAGTTGCATAAAAAAGGTACCATTGGGAATCATCTCCTGAAGCCAACTCTCAAGAATCACAGGATCAGCAGTCCCATAATAGGTCGGCGGCCTATGACGATCAAATCTATAAAATACAAACAACCCTCCAGCAGGAGTAGCAGAACGGTTAACCATGGCTATGATCGCGTTCTCTAAAGCCTAGCGTCTTTGGCGAGACGTTTCCTTACGTGCTTCAAATAAACATATATCAGGAAGACATACTACAAAACAAAGAAATAGATATTAGTTCCATAAATCGCACATAAGAAACATATAGCACTTCACTTAACAAAAATAATTCCTATGGCTTTCATCCTACCCAAGTAACTCTCACTAAGAACTTTTCTTGAAGCCTAAGCCACTAGTAATGCTAGTTACAAGACTACATATTTCTCAGGGAACATATAGCAACCCAGGGAGAGCTTTTGGAACCTACCTTTGATACCAACTGTAACACTCCGTCCTTATACATTAAAGAAATAAGACTTGTACATCGAAATAACGGCAAATGTAGATGATACCGGATATATCGTCGAGACGGAATGTCACTCTAAAGCTCAACTAATTAGAAGTATAAAATAAATGTCATTGATAGCATACTAATAATATCCTCAAAACATGTTTATCTATCCATAGGAAATAAACATCTAATAATCCTAAAACATAAACTTAATAACCAAAATCTCTCGTGGCAAAATAACCACCAAAACAAAGTACTACTTAACACCTATGAGGCTAAAAGACTTGATATAACCCTCATAAATGTCATCTACTAACACAAATACAATTAACTTTGTAAATCTACCAAAATAGACATCCCATGCCCTAATTGTTATTAGTCTAGCCTTCGGAACCATATGCAATTATAAATAAACAACAAATAATCCACAATCAGTGGGGAGTAACTAGTAGTTCTCTCAGAACAATTAGAATCAATATAACATTAGAAATAAGCTTTAATAATCAAGAAAGTCATCATATTATCACACAACATACTTCACTTAACAATTCATATAAAAACTCTACACTACTAACTCATATGAAACATATATTCTAATCATGAATTTTTTAAATAAACAAAGGTAACCACCAATATGCTTTCATATTCGTAGATCACTCTGACAACACAATAGAGAAAAGTATAAAAGAGTTTATGAGAAAATAGCAGAACACCAATGGATCGCAACCCATTTCCTATGGTTTGTGAGATCGCAACCTCCAGACGGCCTATAGGCTTACGTTCTCTACTGCTTGTGTCTAAGAAAGGCCAAACTTTCGATGCAGGATAGTACCCATCTCACTACTTCCTCACCTCTCGGACAACAACAATTAACCCAAGTATTACCCCTAGATCGCAATCTAGGTGGTTGGCATGTTCTTCACCGGGACTACATATATCCCTCCGATCCGAATATCTTACATCTCAAAATTAAAATAAAATAACAAATTCAATCAAAAGTCCTTCCATCATCAAAATCAATAGGGATGCCCAACGACTTTACACACCCAAATCAGCTGAAATACTAGGATCGCAACCCCAAGTAATTCAAATCCAAAATTATCATCATATCCATACTTCTCATAAAAAATACAACAATACTATAATCTTCATGAAACATTCAATCTCCCAACAATAAACTCAAACATGGTCATTCCTTTCTACAACTACATCATAGAATCATACTATAACCAAATAATACCAATTCACATCACCATTTCATCCAAAAAAGGGAATAAAATATGAATAACAATGCTTCTAAACAATTTCTATGACACAAACATATTCATGAAATTCCACAAATAATTAACCATATTGAAGTAAACCAAAACTTAATAAAAGTTCGACAAAACACAAGCAGCAACTGAACTCACCCACTAGTATGCCACAGCCGTGCGTGCGCTCCGCGCAACACTCGTGCGTCTAATGCATGGACGTTCCATCTGACGCATCTCCAGTGCGTCTGACACAACTGGGTGAAATCATCTAGTTTGTTCCGAACTCAACAAAATTCGAGCATTTCACAAAACGAAAATCAACAATGTACACAATGAAAATCAACCACAACCAAATCCAATAGTTCAATTCATAAACATACTTTCATCAAAACATAACACAAGGATATGCTTAAATAAAATTCACATGACAATCTACATAAGAAAGTTATAATGAAACATGAAAACAACATCCTAAAATATATTATAACATAGTAAAAGCAATACTAATCACATGAATATTACATAATTCATTTTAACAAAAACAACACAACAAAAAAATCATACTCCAACACACAAAACCGCAAGACACACACAATCACATCATCATTTTCATTAAAAGTCTAACTTTAACTAAATAATATATAATCCTAAACAAATTCCTAATCATTAAACCTTTTCCTAAAAACTATCGCGATTTCTATCGTTTTAGGACAATTACTATTACCTGGAACGTCGGGAGAAGTGCAGAACTACAAGTACTATGCGTGCTCTACTTGTGAATGATGATCGTCCTCAAATCCGCTTCCTAATGCGCTAAGAACTTCAATTTGTAGAAGGATTATTGATGTAGAATTAACAAAGAACGAGTGTAGCAAGTTTTTGGATGTTGAAGAGATGGAATTTTCTCGCAAAGAGGCTCGAAAATGGCGTGTGAAGTGTTGAATAGTGTGCTCTAATTTTCTGATTAAAAATCATATTTTTCAAGGGGAAAACAAAACGTTTAAGGGGCGTTAATGATGGAGTTAAGTAGAGGTTACAAGAGACTCCAAAGGTTTGCTTAATGAGCTTCAAAAACTCATCAATCTCCCTCCAACTAGGGGTGTAAGCGGACTGCGAAAAGTCCAGAGTCCAATCCAGTCTAGTCCAAACTTCTCGGACTGGACTGGACTGAAATTTTTTCGGACTGGACTCGGACTCAAATTTCCGAGTCCAAATATTTTCGGAGTGGATTTGGACTCACCCCTTTGTAGTCCAATAAGTCCAGTCCAGTCCAAAAATATTTATATATATAATATATATTTAATATATATATATATATATATATATATATATAAAAAAAAAAAAATAAAATTGATACTATTTTAAAATTTTTGGAGTTTTCAACCTTCCTTCTCTAAATATTTCAACTAGCGCTAGAAAATTTCACTTGGTGCTAGACAATTTCACTTGGTTCCATTTGTTAAATAAGTAAATGATACTAGCAGTATTGCAGTAGTAGGCTAGTAGCCGACTAATTATTCTATCTCACTTCACCCCTCACTACTCACTCTTTCATTTTCTTTCTACCTCGCTGTCTCGACTCTCGCATTCTCTATTTCTCTCTCAGATTATATTCTCAGTCTCTCTGCTTCCTCTCAACTTAGATCAAGGTAGACATCTAATTCAACTTTTTATTCATAGTATTTTACTTTAATTTAAGCTTTCAATCTAATTTGTGGACATTGATAATTAAATCAAATGTCAAATGCTCAAGCCTCTGAAAAACGTTGTGAATCATTGAATCTAAATCGGGGAAAAAAAATCGGACTGGACTGGATTCGGACTCAAGAAAAAATTATCGGACTGTACTAGACTGGACTCAAAAAATATTTGGATCGGACTTGGACTCAATTTCTCGAGTCCAAAAAACTTTGGACTGGATTTGGATTTGACAAAGTCCAATCCAGTCCAATCCACTTACACCCCTACCTCCAACAATGCTGAAATTTGGCCAGCTTTAATGCACTAAGTGATGGATTTATTTTCTTCACTTGTGACTGTCCAAAATGAATTTAAAAACGCTATCCCACAAAACAGCATCCTAAGCACTTAAATAAATAATTGATCTAATATAATCATTAAATAAGAAACCCACCAACTATAAATAAAATATATAACAATACACATCATAAAAATATTATACCAACTATCATCACACTTAACTATAAAATATTTAGCTTTTAATGAGAAAATACAAACGTAGCATAATTTAACGTGAAAAAATTAGGAGTAAAAACACGGGGTGTTACAATCTCCCCTCCTCAAGAAATTTTTGTCCTCGAAACCTAAAAATAACTCAAAAATACATGAGACGAACAATATATTGTGGATATTTAAGTCTCATAAACTCTTCAGTCTCCCAAGTGGCTTATTCGTACTTTTGACTCCTCCAAATTACTTTAAACAAAGGGATCACCTTTCTCCTAAACGTACGGTTCTGACGATCCACAATACGAACTGGTCGCTCCTCAAATGTCAGATTCGGCTCGACTGAATCCGACTCAACTGGAATCACATGAGAAGGATCGTTGTGATATATATGCATCTGCGACACATGAAAAACGTCACGAACATTTGACAAGTCGGGCGGCAAATCTAATCGATACGCAACTTCCCCAATTCTTTCAAGAATCTCATATGGACCCACATACTTTGGACTTAGCTTTCCAATCTGACCGAATCACATCACTCCCTTCATTGGAGACACCTTCAAGAGAACCTTATCCCCAACTTCATAGGAAATAGGCTTCCGACACAAGTTTGCATATGATTTATGCCTATCTTGAGCCACCTTCATCTTTGCCTGAATCACCTTCACCTGCTCATCGGTATCCTGAATCAATTATGGCCCCAAAATCAAGGAATCACAGATGTCGTTCCAATATGTAGGACTACGACACTTTCTCCCATAAAGAGTCTCATATGGACCCATTTGGATACTAGCTTGATAGTTGTTGCTATTAGAGAACTCCACCAAACTAAGTGACTTGACCCAAGACTGTTGAAATTTCAGGGCACAAGTAGGAAGCATGTCCTCCAGAGTCCGAATAGTCCTCTTAATCACACCATCGTTCGCAAAGATGAAATGCGGTGCTCGACTTTAATTTTGAACCAAAAGCCTCTCGCAATGTAGTCCAGCATTGAGAAAAGAATCTCGAATCACGATGGACATGAAGATGGACAATCTCATTAGCATAGGCCTCGGCTAAGTCCTCCGTAGACCAAGTATTCTTTATCACAATGAAACAAACAACTTTGGTTAATTGATCTACAATCACCCATACAACATTCTTCCGCCTTCCGCTGTGAGTAAACCCATCACAAAGTCCATCAAGATAGAATCAAACTTCCATGCAGTAATAGGTAATGGTTGTAGCAAACCACCCGGCCTCTGATGCTCATTCTTCACTTTCTAACTGACCAAACACCTAGCCACAAACTCAACAATCTCCTTTTTCATACAAGGCCACCAAAAATTCACCTTTAGGTCCTTGTAAAGCTTATCACCTCCAAGATAATAAGGAGTGTTGTGAGCCTCCTCGAGGATCCTTCTCTTGAGTTTATCATTATTTAGCATACAACAGTGGCCCATGAATCTCAGCCCGACCCCGCTCTTTCGCTTCACTGATTTTCTCAATCTTCAAGTCACCTCTTTGCTTGATTCTCAACTCTTGGAACAACTCGGGCCGAACACTCATAGAACCCAGCAGTACAACCACATAACCTTGAGGTACCACCTCAATATCAAGCTTGGAGAACTCATCACATAAATCTCTAGGCAAAATCATGGCAGCGTTCAAATAATGTTTTGACTTTCGACTTAGAGCATCGACCACCTTATTAGCTTTAACCTCATGATATTCCATAGTCAATTCGCAATCCTTGATAAGCTCCAACCACCTACGCTGCCTCAAATTCTGATCATGTTGAGTGCAGATGTACTTCAAACTCTTATGTATACACCTTTGATGGGACACCATACAAATAGTTTCGCCAAATCTTAAGTGTAAATACCACTACTGCTAACTCAAGATCATGAGTCGAATAGTTCCTTTCGTGAATTTTCAATTGCCTTGAAGCGTAGGCAATGACCTTCCATGCTGCATCAGAACATAACCCAACCCATTCTTGGAAGCATCACTGTCCACATCAAACTCCATCCCTTAAGATAGCAAAGTAAGAACTGAAGCAGTAGTGGGACTCTCCTTCAACACCTGAAATGCCTTTTCACATTCATTTGACCACAAAAACTTGCACTCTTTTCTCATCAGCTTGGTCAACAGCTGCGCAATATTGGAGAAATCTTTGACAAAGCGCCGATAATAACTAGAAAGGCCTAGGCAACTCCGAACCTCATAGACATTTTTTGGACTCTTCCATTCAACAATTGCCTTGATCTTGGAAGGATCAACTTTAACCCCTTCCATACTGATCACATGACCCAGAAATTCACCTTCTTTGAACGAGAAATCACACTTGGACAACTTAGCGAACCATTTCTACTTCCACAAAACATCCAAAACCAATCTCAAGAGCTTTTCATGCTCACCCTCATCTTCAGAGTACATCAGAATGTCGTCGATGAAAACAAAGAACACAGTACCCAAGTACTCATGGAAGGAACAGTTCATCTTACCCGTAAACACCGCAGGAGAATTCGTGACACCAAAAGGCATCACCTCAAATTAATAGTGCCCATACCTCGTGCAGAAAGCAGTCTTAGGAATATCTTCCTTTTTCACAGGAATCTGATGATAACCATACCTTAAATAAATCTTGGAAAATACCCCAACACCTTTTAACTGATCATAAGAGATCTTCAATTCGATGTAACGTGTACTTGTTCTTAATCGTCACCTTATTCAGTTCACGGTAGAACAGAAGCACCCCAAGGCGAAACACTCAGCCTTATGAAGCCCTTATCGATCAATTCTTGTAACCCAGGAGGCGTCATTATGTACGTTGCCTTACATATCGGAGTAGTATCCAGGACTAAATTGATACCAATCTCAACATCCCTTTCTGGAGGAATACCTGACAACTCTTTGGGAAATACATCCGGATACGCGCGGACAAAGGAGATGTTTTCAAGTTGCTCCTCAAGAGACAAATCTTTTACCAAGCACATAAATACCTTGTCTCCCTTTTGACGCATTCTCCTCATCTTCAAAGCAGAAACAATCTTCAACCCCTTCTTCACCACAATACACGAATAAAAAACCTAATTACCCTTCGGACCACGGAGAGAAAATGTCTGATTACGGTAATGGATGCTAGCATAATACTTAGATAACCAAGCTACACCCAGGATAACATCAAACTCAGTCAAATCGAACTCCTTAAGACCAGTCGAAAGATGAGACATCAGAATAACCACAGGAACATTCTTGAATTCCGAGTAACAAGATGGAACAGAAATGAGACTCCTCACAGGCGAACTGTTAGTGAGACCATCCCGTTTAATGAAAGAGCAAGTAAAGAAAGAGACAGTGACACCAGTATAAAAAAAACATAGGCAAACACATTTTTAACAAGGAAAGTACTAGTGATGACATCGAGATGAACATCTGCCTCGACGTGAGAAATTCTGTTCTTGGGTTGAACAGATACACTAGTTGGCTTTGCAGGACCAGCAGAAGAAGATGAAGCACTCGGGTTCTTAGGACACTAAAAAAGACTTGTGACCCAACTCCTTGAAGTATAAACAAGTAACAATAGTACCATCACAATTCTTGCCCGGATGAACCACTTTCTCACACCTTCGATACTTGGTCGGATCATAACTCTACCTAAACCCTGAACCATAACTCTACTGATACCCACCTTGGCTACTAGAATCGAACCTCGGTTTCTTAGCCAGACTTTGAACATATGTTGTAGTAGGCTTATTTGCCGCAACAACTCCTTGGCAGACTTTTCCTCTTTGATAGAGGCAAGGATACTAAGGAAAATCTCACAGGCTTTCTGGAAAGTAGTAGCACCAGCAATAAGAACATGGGTCATCACCCTCGGATCCATTCTCTTGATGTACTTTACCCCGTCAGTTTCTGTAGGCACAACAACAATCGTAAACTTGGACAGCTCGGTAAACCTATCGGTACTTTCCTGAACAAATCAGAGTACCCTGGGACAGAGATAGGAACTCTTCTGGCTTTTGCCAAATGAAGCTCGTTAGTGTAGAATCTCTCTTTTAACTTTGCAGCAAACTCTACCCAACCAAAACTAGTAGTGGCCATGCAACCACTCTTCACAGTACTCCATGAATTACCGGCCTCAAGTTTCAAAGGTACTAATGGGCAACATTTCAGCAGAGGACAACAACCGGTAAAGGCAAATAGCTCCTCCATCTCCCGAAGCCAACTCCCAAGAATCAAAGGATCGGTAGTCCCTATCATAAGTCGGCGGCATATGTAGATTAAATCCATCAAATACAGATCGTCATCCAAAGATGAGCAAGCAGAACGGTTGACCATGGCTATGATTGCGTTCTTTAAAGCCTAACGTCTTTGGCGAGATACTTCCTTTCGTGCTTCAAATAAACGTCGGGGGGGCATACTACAAAACGAAAGAAATATATATTATTTAATAAATAGCACGTAAGAAACCTATAACACTTCATTTAACAAAAAAATTCCTGGGGCTTTCCCACTAATGGAAAAAACATCAAGTGCACTGGTTAAAAATAGTATAAATAGTTCGTATTTGACCCATATCAGACGCCATATGAGCACTTGAGCATTTATCAATTGCTCCGGTTGAAAACCGGATCACTTATATTCACAAGTGCTCTGATTGTAATATATTAAAACCGGAGAACTTGTAAATTTTATATGATTAAAATATGTCAAGATGGAACAAAAATGAGACTCCTCACAAGCGAACTGTTAGTGAGACCAGCCCTTTTAACGAAAGAGCTAGCAAAGAAAGAGACAGTGACACATTTTTAACAAGGAAAGTACTAGTGATGACATCAAGATGAACATCTACCTCGGCGTGAGAAATCCTGTTCTTGGGTTGAACAGATGCACTAGCTGGCTCTGCTGGACCAGCAGAAGAAGATGAAGCACTCGGGTTCTTAGGACACTAAAAAAGACTTGTGACCCAACTCCTTGGAGTATAAACAAGTAACAATAGTACCATCACAATTCTTGCCCGGATGAACGACTTTCTCACACCTTCGATACTTGGTCGGATCATAACTCTACCTAAACCCTGAACCATAACTCTACTAATACCCACCTTGGCTACTAGAATCGAACCTCGGTTTGTTAGCCAGACTCTGAACATATGTTGTAGCAGGCTTATTTGCCGCAACAACCTCCTTGGCATTCTTTTCCTCTTTGATAGAGGCAAGGATACTAAGGAAAACCTCACAGGCTTTCTGGAAAGTAGTAGCACCAGCAATAAGAACATGGGTCATCACCCTCGGATCCATTCTCTTGATGTACTTTACCCCGTCAGTTTCTGTAGGCACAACAACAATAGTAAACTTGGACAGCTCGGTAAACCTATCGGTATTTTCCTAAACAAATCAAAGTACCCTGGGACAGAGATAGGAACTCTTCTGGCTTTTGCCAACGAAGCTCGTTAGTGTAGAATCTCTCTTTTAACTTTGCAGCAAACTCTACCCAACCAAAACTAGTAGTGGCCATGCAACCACTCTTCACAGTACTCCATGAATTACCGGCCTCAAGTTTCAAAGGTACTAATGGGAAACATTTCAGCAGAGGACAACAACCAGTAGAAGCAAATAGCTCCTCCATCTCCCGAAGCTAACTCCCAAGAATAAACGGATCAGCAGTCCTATCATAAGTCGGCGGCATATGTAGATTAAATAGGTTAAATACAGACTGTCATCCAGCATGAGCAGCAGAACGGTTGACCATGGCTATGATTGCGTTCTTTAAAGCCTAACGTCTTTGGCGAGATACTTCCTTTCGTGCTTCAAATAAACGTCGGGGAGGCATACTACAAAACGAAAGAAATATATATTATTTAATAAATAGCACGTAAGAAACCTATAACACTTCATTTAACAAAACAATTCCTGGGGCTTTCCCACTAATGGAAAAAACATCAAGTGCACTGGTTAAAAATAGTATAAATAGTTCGTATTTGACCCATATCAGACGCCATATGAGCACTTGAGCATTTATCAAATGCTCCGGTTGAAAACCGGATCACTTTTATTCACAAGTGCTCTGATTGTATTATATTAAAACCGGAGAACTTGTAAATTTTATATGATTAAAATATGTCAAGATGAAACAGAAATGAGACTCCTCACAGGGGAACTGTTAGTGAGACCAGCCCTTTTAACGAAAGAGCTAGCAAAGAAAGAGACAGTGACACATTTTTAACAAGGAAAGTACTAGTGATGACATCAAGATGAACATCTACCTCGGCGTGAGAAATCCTGTTCTTGGGTTGAACAGATGCACTAGCTGGCTCTGCAGGACCAGCAGAAGAAGATGAAGCACTCGGGTTCTTAGGACACTAAAAAAGACTTGTGACCCAACTCCTTGGAGTATAAACAAGTAACAATAGTACCATCACAATTCTTGCCCGGATGAACGACTTTCTCACACCTTCGATACTTGGTCGGATCATAACTCTACCTAAACCCTGAACCATAACTCTACTAATACCCACCTTGGCTACTAGAATCGAACCTCGGTTTGTTAGCCAGACTCTGAACATATGTTGTAGCAGGCTTATTTGCCGCAACAACCACCTTGGCATTCTTTTCCTATTTGATAGAGGCAAGGATACTAAGGAAAACCTCACAGGCTTTCCGGAAAGTAGTAGCACCAAAGAATAAGAACATGGGCCATCACCCTCGGATCCATTCTCTTGATGTACTTTACCCGGTCGCCTTACGTAGGCACAACAAAGAATAGCAAACTTGGACAAACTCAGTAAACATATTGGTATATTCATAACCAAATCAGAGTACCCTGGGACAGAGATAGGAACTCTTCTGGCTTTTGCCAACGAAGCTCCTTAGTGTAGAATCTCTCTTTTAACTTTGCAGCAAACCCTACCCAACCAAAACTAGTAGTGGCCATGCAACCACTCTTCACAGTAATCCATCAATTACCGGCCCCAAGTTTCAGAGGTACTAATGGGCAACATTTCAGCAGAGGACAACAACCAGTAGAAGCAAATAGCTCCTCCATCTCCCGAAGCCAACTCCCAAGAATCAAAGGATCAGCAGTCCTATCATAAGTCGGCGGCCTATGTAGATAAAATCCATCAAATAGAGACTGTCATCCAGCATGAGCAGCAGAACGGTTGACCATGGCTATGATTGCGTTCTTTAAAGCCTAACGTCTTTGGCGAGATGCTTCCTTTCGTGCTTCAAATAAACATCGGGGAGGTATACTACAAAACAAAAGAAATATATAATATTTAAATAATAGCACGTAAGAAACCTATAACACTTCATTTATCAAAATAATTCTCGGGCCTTTCCCACTAATGGAAAAAACATCAAGTGCTCTGGTTGAAAATAGTACAAATAGTTCGTATTTGACCCATATCAGACGCCATATGAGCAGTTGAGCATTTATCAAATGCTCTGGTTGAAAACCGGATCACTTATATTCACAAGTGCTTTAATTGTATTGTATTAAAACCGGAGGACTTGTAAATTTTATATGATTAAAATATGTCAAGTAAGTGCTCCGATTTTTTTTATCAACCGAAGCACTTCGCTTATTTTTTTTTGAAAATAAAAATTGTTGTTGTTGCTATACAACATCAAGCATTCAATAAGAACAAGCTTGGCACGAATATACTAGCCACTACATTCACCATAAAGCACTACCCATGAAGTACGAAAAATGATACCGACATTCACACACACACAAAGATATGCATCACTTGTATATGTTATGATGCAGCAGCAGTTTTGTTTTCAGATCAAGCATCTAATGACAACAACCTTTCTACAACAAAATAAATATGGCATTGATGATGGTATTATTGGCATGAGAGTGTTAGTTGTTGATTTGATGTACATTAAAACTTCAAAGCCACGTCTTGAGAAAAACAAGACATTGGCAGACATAAATTTCAAATTTAACCGACTTAAGATAAAAGGTTGCTTTTACTATGATGACTAAATGGACACGGGTTCCGCATTTCAACCTCAGAACTTGAACAGAATGCTACTTCAGGATTTTATGATGAGAATTCACAGCTTATAGACTATGTTGTCGTAATAGGCTTTAGCTTCACATACCTCAATAATCATAAATTTGCACTTAAAATACAAGTACAGAACAAGTTATCATTCATCATCACTGAAACTACCTGAATATGAAGGACATGACTGGAACAAAGAGGAACAAATTGCCGACCAAGCTCTGTTGTCCGGTACATAACATGCCTCATTAGGTGTACTCCCTTTCACGGAACCATCCTTGTTATGCAACCAACCTGTCCAGTCAGTAATGAAGTCAATAGTTGTAACCAACAGCTACTGACATACAGAAGCATAATGTAGCATAATGGCAGAAGTCAGGGTAGAGGATAAAGAACAAGAAACAAAAAAGGAAGAAAGTCGCAGAGCGAGGTAAGTAGACTCCTATATGAATTATCTATACTACGAGTAGCAACTAGCACCGAAATTCTTTAAATCAGTGCCTAAATAATACAACTTCCTCCAAATGATGAACAAAAATTACTTGGGTTCTTCAAATGACGCACTAGAATTTCCTACTAACGCCCTAAATACGTATAAAACACTGTATTTTTATACTTTTCATCTCTTATCTCATTTTCTCCCTTTCCTTCTTCACTTTCCCTCCCCATCACCACTGGGCATTGGCACACCACCACCGCCACACCACAACCACCGCCACCACCGGCACACCACCGCCACACCACCACCGGCACACCACCGCCACACCACCGCCACCACCGGCACACCACTATCCCACCACCATCTTCTTCGATTTTAAAAAAATTAAAAAGGAGGCGGACCATGACAGGCGCCCCACCACATGGTGGGGCGCCTGCCATGGACGCCTCTCTATAAAAAAAGGAGCGTCCACCATGGACGCCTCCACCGGTGGTGGGGGCGTCCATGGTGGACACCTCATCATATATAAAAAAAAAAATTCAAATGAATTTAGATCTTGAATTTGTAGGAATCCATGGTGAACACTGCTCTTCAATCCATGGAGATGATAAAAGAAGAAAAAAAACAACACACATGGAAGATAATACTGGTTTCTATCAAAGCAAAAGAAGGAATTTTTTCTATCAAAGAAAAAGAAAGGAAAATTTAATAATAAAAAGTTGCAGATGGCGGAATTACCAACATCAGTGGCGGTGACTTCTTCCAATTTTTTAATTCTTTTACTGGTGCGGTGGCGGCGGCAGCGGTGGAGGACTTGGTGGCGGCAGGTCCAGTGGTGGTGAAAGAAGGGGAAGGGAAGTGAGGGGAAGGAAGGTGGAGGGAGAAGAAAGGGAATGTATAAAACATTGTATAATTATACGTATTTAGGGCGTTAGTAGGAAATTTTAGGGCGGGCATTTAGCAAGACTCGAAAATTATCATCACAAATTAAGAAACCAAATAATCAAGGATTAATCAATTTCTCCAGTTCCAATCAACCAAACAGGCAAGATTAATTTAATCAAATCTCAGTTTCAATCAACTCAAACCCTAATTTAAGAAACATAAGAGAGATAATCGAAGAATCCTAACTAATGTATACCAACTCCACAACCAAAAACAGTAAACAAATTGACGAAACAAAGATGAAATCTTCAACAAACCTTTCATAGATCACGGAGGACATAAGACAGTAAAATACCCCCAATTTCGTCTTCAAGTTCGCAACTTCCACGAATGCAAAGGTCTTTACTTCACCCATTGTTAAGTCCTCCATAGTCGCAACTTCAGAAAAAACCCTAGAAATTTCGCGATAAGAAAGATCGAGAAAGAGGAGTGAGAGGAATTAGTTAGGGTTGAAGAATCTAGATATCTGAGAACAAGGAGAGAGAAAGCAAAAACAGAGAGAGAGAGAGACTTGAAGAAGAAAACCGACAATAGAGAGCGAGTAAGAGTGGAAGAACCGAGTTGTTTGTTGGGCTGGTCATTCAGATGCTGTGGCCCACTTGAATCCCTTAGCAGATTATATCAAGTCTTTCGATTAACCGAAGCATTTGTTGAATTTTATATTAAAATATGTATTTAGGTGCGTCAAATGCTGCAATTTATATAGAACCGGAGCACTTGTAATGTTGCATTTGAGGTTTTTTCCACTAGTGTTCCTACCCAAGTACTTCTCGCTAAGAACCACTAGAGGAAAAAAGGTCAAGGGTTGCGGTTAAAAGTGGCCTAAGGACTATGTTTTTTTACCGAAACCCTTGATATATCAGCCCTTAACAATTTTTGAAGGGCTGCGGTTCTTGACCGCAACCCTTAATAGTTAAGGGCTGCGGTTTTAAGCAAAATCGCAGCCCTTGTGATCCGAAAATAATAAAAATAAATTTGTTTTGCCTTTTTATGCCAAATTGACATACAAACATCTATATATAGATAGAAATGAGAGTTCTTATACAAAGTGTACTCATAATACAAACATCAGATGATTTAAAGTCTAAGAGAATTTTAATATACACTTTGGTCACTTTGGATCATCTCCAAGCAAATCTGGATCAACTGTAACATTTAAAGGGTTCTTCAAAGCATTATGGTTGCTGTTCAAGTCTACTACTGCTCCTAAGTTCTTCCACTTTGATCCCACCATTTCCTATAAAGCTACATAGTACACATTAATTTTATCATGATTAGATTAACCTTGATTATATGTCATAAAAATATGCACCATAGGAACTCCAAAATCTGCAGCTTGTAAGATGTACTTGAGCTAATGAGAGAAAACAAGACTCCATCTGAGTCATCATTATCACTTTCACCAATTTTCTCTTCCCCTTCCTGAAAAGTAAAGAATAGATAAGTTTAACTCAACTAAATGAAAGAAAAGAAAAGGTTTGGACCGTATAAAATCAAGAAACAAATATTCAAGCAAATGAGAATTTCAACATCCAATAAAGATTAAACCACTCAACTGACATATCCAAATGCAAGAAGGAAGCAGAAGAGAAATAAGGCAAACAATTCATTGCCAACTTGCTAGAACGATCAACAAAGACTTGTCAAGAAGAAAATGACAAACTACTCCCACATATCAAATGATAAATGTGGATCTCTTCAACATTCATCGTTCAAGTAAAATCAAGGCAGGCATCAAAAAAGAAAGAAGTTAATGATCTCCTCACTTCAATAAAACCTACTTCTCCACAAGCACCACTTTGTTTCCAAAGTATCCAAATAATATTTCTTAAAAAGTTCTAGTAGATACTAACTTTACATCTACACCAATAATCCTCTCACGAAATTCATCGAAACCACCACAAAAAGCAAGAAAAACAATTCATAATGGAATTTACAATGCAATTCACCAAACAGTTCCATAAACACAAATGAATATATATCTGACGATTCATCCAACAAAACAAACATAAAGAATTACTAACATCACAATAAAAGAGCATAAATCATAAGCAAGAATAAACTAGTACACATCAAAAGCCATAAAAAAAAGACTATACATTAACATTCAACTAAAATGAAAAACAAATATTGCAACTAATAAAACTACAGCAAATCAGGAATCTCATAATCCATAAATCACTGACAACCATTTAAAATTTAACACACCCTCAAGCAAATCAGCAAAACAAAAACTACACATCGAAAATCAACCAACTAAGGTAAAAAAAAACCCAAATTTACCTCATATTCATTGAACGGAAAAACAAACAAAGCCACCAATAAAATTACACCAAAGCAAGGATATCATAATCAATAATTGTACGTGTGTTTTTATTTCGCCTACGCGGGATGAGCGTGTATTTGACTACCCCATTGTAAAGGTTTTATTGAAAACGTTTTGAAATCGCCAATAAGTCTTTAAAGGAAGACTCATAAACCTAATTGGATGTTGAGAAATCGTAGGGACAAATTAGGGACTTATCCAATGTAGATTTCCCCGTCATGACTCCATAATTGGTCAACGAACCATAGATTGAGTTCGGGGGTGAGGTTACGAACACGGTCAGGAACCACATTCGCCCATTGTTGGCCTCTACTTAATATCGATGCATGCCAGGCTTTATGCAAAATAAAAACCAAATATTATTTTCAAGCAACCTAAGAATATCAGTCAAAGTTGGTTGATTGATCACATCAAAAAGACTATTTTTTAGTGACAAGTTATTAAGCAATCAAAATTACAAGGTACCTTACAGGTTGTCCAAATTATCTGATTAATATTAGAACGGTTCTTTAGGTCTTGATTAGCAATAATAACATGTGAGGTTATGAAAATGTAAACAGGACAATCATAGAAAATATATATAAAATATAGGAAAGAAATAAAGATCATAATGTTCAAAAGAACGAACTTTTATTAATGATCTACATCATGAAAGATATCGTTAGTAACTTCAATATGAAATAAGAATTTATTCAAGGACCCTCAGGAATATACCGTGGCTTGGGTCTAAGAGAACAACGACCTTAGGGAAGAGCAATCGTGAAGCCTAAAGATCGATCAAAGCAAATGTATGAAAGTATGTGTTTTTTTGTAGGTTTGGAAATATATATTTGTGTATTTGTAGATTTGAAAGTATGAGATTTGTAGAGAGAATTCGTAAGTGTTCAAGTATATCGAGCGTCGTATGTGAAGAGTGTCTTTTAATTCGAAAAATCACGACTTAGTTATAGCAAATAATTAGAAAAAAGATAGAAAAGTCAACTGCACGTCAAAGAGTGCGCTGAGCGCATGACTTTGCGTGACGCACAGAGCCACGTGTCAGGCGCAGATTGGTAAGCCTGACCCGGCCTCGCCCAATGTGATGGGCGCACGTGGCGCACCAGCACGCCCGCTTGCGTCGAGACACGGTTTGACATCGTTTTTCTTAAACGCGTTTTGAAAGCTTTTCTTTTATCCTTTAAATCCGGAATCTGATTTTACGAGATAAAATCTGATTTTAATTTTGAAAATATTTATTTAAAACAATAAATAAAAAAAAATAATTATCATGAATAATTAAATGGGTTTTTCAATGGATTGGGCTCAAACTACAATTAATTATTAGGAATAACCAATTAGGCTTTAAAATAGAATTTTAAATCATTATTGCAAATAAGCTTTACACTTTTTAAATAGTTTTGTGCTTGGCCATTCGGACTGCTCTCCTCTTGGGTCGGACCAATTAAGACAGCGGTATGTTTCATGATTGGTTCCTTAAATAGGGAGACACGATTATGTGTCTATAGAAGCCCCCACTTTGACTGAGGTTCAGGAAATCGATAGTCAAAGTATATGGTGTCGGGACGGAGAACGATTCTAAACGCTCTGCAGTTTAGAACTGATCTATACATCGCCGGTTTCTGCGAAACAAAGTTAGTATGCAGGACGATAAATACATGTAATCTGATTACCTGCATGAGAAGATGTTAGCATATAGGTGCAAACAACTCACATAATAATGCACTAATGATGCAAAAATGCAAACTTAGACTCTCTAAAGATGCATGAGACGCTATGCAAGGATTAAGGTTATGCAAAGCTAAGAAAGATGAAACGTCATGCAAGGTCAGGGTTATGCAGGGATAAGAAAGATGAAATGTTATGCAAGGTCAGGGTTATGCAAGATTAGGAGATCTGGATAGATAGAGATATAGAATGATTTTCGAAAACTGTTTTGATAAATAATCGGGGTCCGCAAGTGAGAACCGTAGATTACAACTTTTTGGGAGTTTGATTTGGAGGAACCACCACATAATAGGAATCCCCCACTTTGGGCGAGCTTGTCTTGAATTCGGCACTATGAGCCTAGAGTGGAATGTATTGAGCATTCAGAGTTCTTCACTGGGGATTCTTTTTTAGGCAGTGTATATAGGGAAAGTCAAATATCACCAGAAACCATGGAATTATCGAAGAGTCCTTCAGGGACAAGGAGAGTTTGGAACAAAAATAAAAAAAAAAGTTTAAATTTGTGACTTAAATGAATGTAATTGGGAAAAAGCTTTGACGTAGCTAGTTTCAGACTCAAGTCTATGTACGGATCTAGAAAGAGTATGCTTTTGAACTCTAGAAAATCAAATTATTAGACCTTGAAAAATTTATTTTATTGAAGCTGTCGGACCTCGAGATGAGGATTCCTACGTATCCTTGCGGAAACAGACCATTTGTAGTTCTATATCTGATTTCTTTTTGTGCCCTAACTTTTTCCTAGGCCCCCTTTTCGAGTTTTCAACCTAGCGGGCCTAGACATACCTTGGAGAAGGAGTTAGGGTTAATGAAAGGTTGCAATGTTAGAGGTTTGAGGTTTTGATTAAGGTTTAAGGCTTGATGATTTGCTGAAGGTTTAATTGGTTGGGCTAAGGCAGGATATCGATTTGGATTATAGGGGTTAAGGTTTCGATGGATTGCAGGATTTTGAATGAGTGGTAGAACTTGTGTGAAAGCCCCCTAGCTTGACTTTTCTTTTCTTTGCCTTTGGCTTTTTCTTTTTTGCATTTTTTCCTTTTTGTCCTGTGCGTTTTCTTTTGCTTTTGCTTTCTTTTTTTGCACTTTGAATTTTTTTCACTTATTTATATTTATTTTGCCTGGCATTGATTTTTTATTTTTTTTTATACTGAGGCTTGCACACAAGTTTTTGTGGTTTTGGGTATTGGAAGGCTTTGAAGGTTATTTGTGGAGCTTTGATTTTGAAAGGATTATTTGGCTAATGGAGATGATGGCTCAATGGATTTTTATTTTCTTGGTTGCATTGAGATTGTTTATGGATGATGGATTATGGAATGTGATGGAGGAAAGAGGAGAATAACTCTTAATCCAAAGTATGTCCATTTTTTTCTGTTGTATTTTTTATTTTTTTATTAAGCAACGTCTTTTAGGTGATTTAAGTTTCATCATTGAATTAAAAGCATATATAAAATGATGGAAAGCTAATTAAATTGAATAGAAAATGCGATTATTTTATTGATTAGAAATAAATGGAACAAGGCTGATAAACATTATAGTCCTAAATGACATAGACTCGACATGAACGGAAATGAATAAGCTAGGGGAGAGACTCTCCGACTCAACCTAGAAAACTAGCGTTAAATGACTATGCCCCAACATCATTTAAGCACTGCCCAAGGGGTTCTTTGCTGCCCGCCGTTGTCGACTTTTGCTTGCGGGGCGGGATGGGAAGTCTACAAGTATCAACCATATCCTGTAGAGCATTCTTTAAGGCCCAACACACGGATGTTGGATGCCCATTCCCTTGCTAATATTTGCAGTAAGCATTAGGATTCCACTTCTTGGACCTATTCTCAGGTGCAGGGTCTGGAGTTGGACCAATAGATTAGATTGCTCCTCAGGCATGAAGACTAATGAAAGCTTCTTCTAAAGTCATACCTAGGGGAGTGAAGATTCTTTGTGGCTTTTGATAACCTTCCTTTTCAGTAGTTAGGGCATTGACACCATTGCTTTTGGAGCTAGAAGAGTTGTTATTACTCTTCTTGAATGAGTTGTTGTTATCAGAACCCTTATTCTTTGAGGCTTGTACCTCCTCTTCAATTAGTAGGCCTACCTTATAGAGTTTCGTGAAAGACTCTATAGGTTGGAATTTAATGTGATCTCCATACTTGGGCTGCAAGTTACAAATCACCAGTCGGACTTGGTCCTCTTCAGTTGGCCTGTTAGTCATGTGCGCGACCTTTTCCCTCCATCTGTTAACAAAGGTAACGAAGTCTTCGTTGGAGTTTTGTTTAGTTAACTCCAATTCACGGAGACCAATATGAAGATGAGTGTAATATATGTACTGCTTGCGGAATTCTTCTTTGATGTAGTCCCAATCATTTAGCTTAGTTTTGTTCAGTAATCTGAACCACTTAGATGGATATGCATCCAAGGTTAAGGGAAAGACATAAGCAAACATGTCCATGCTCATGCCTTTGAGAGCCATAGAAATGGAGAACGCTCTCAAGTGATCATCTAGGTCTTCGACCCCCTTGAATTTTGGGAGGATATCCAATGCTACCTTTTTAGGAAGCTTTTCCCTTTGTTCATCATCAATGGTGTCATGTCCATGAGCCTAACAATCGAATGCAGGAATTGACTAGATCAATTGCTCGAGTTTTTCGAACCTCATATCTGTCTTGGACTTGATAGGAGGTGGCGGTGGTGGAGGGTCACCATGTTCCTCTTCCTCAGTTATCACTTTTTATCGCAGCGCCTTGATCTCTTTGTCTTGTTCCTCAAGACGAGAGTTCATCATTTGGAGCTGGCCATGATTGCATTAAGTTGTTCACAAGTGTTTCCCATCTCAGATGATGATTCAGAAGTTTCAGAACATTCGCTTGAAAAGGTGAGAATTCGTTTGACAAGTCTGGAGTAGGTTGACCTTGTTTCTTCTCTGTCGGACATTCCGAAGTTATAATCTCACGACCTGTCCTGAATCGAAATCGAATGGACCTCGTAAATTTTAAAAAATGATTTTCTTAAAATAGAATGGGAAATAAAAACGGAAATGGAAATGGGAGATGGGAAATGAAAATGACTTTGAAATGGAGGATTAGAAATTGCCTATGTGGACTTTAGGGAATACTAGCCTTTGAACTTACGGGAGATTAAGCAGGCTAGGTGATAGGGAAGACTAGACTTTGAACTTACACACTACAAGGATATAGGTTTTGGGCAACAAAAATATTCGTCTCCCAATGGGACAATTTCGTTGCACAAAGGATTGGGCAACGAGATTTTTACGCGCCAATTTCGTCGTCTAAGGGTCGACGCCCTTTACATTTTAGGCGTCGAATATCATGTTCGTTGCACAAACAGTAGCTTGGGCGTCGAAATGCTTTCGTTGCTCATAATGGTATTTTGTGCTACGAGTTTTTTATATTGTTGCCTAAACTTGACACAGGTTTGGCAACGACAACTTAATTTTCATTGCCCATATTTTGGAACTTGGTGCGACAGTCACTATTTGTCGTCGCTCATTGTGTGTTGTAACCTTACTAGAATGCTATCTTGGGCAACAACAGTTTCGTTGCCCAAAGTACTTTGTGCTACGAATTGCTTTACATAATTTTAAATCTCACGCTTTATTCAAATAACAATGTGCAATACCTAATTAGTTGCCCAAATATTTATATATAAGTATATAAACTTATTTAAAAACAAAAGTATGATATAATAAAAGAAGTATACATGGAATAGCAAATTGTAGACAACCGGTGGAGTACAAAATAATCTTCAAATTCAACATCCGACGTAACTTGAATATCAAACAAAATTTAAACTAAATCTAAAAAAAACTAATTAGCACTACCCATAATCTACGAAGAAATTACATAATCCAAGCCATGTCATACTTCATATAGCTTTCCTTTGCTAATTTGGGAAGATAGTCACGACCCATTGTTCCTTATAAAAGCGAAAACGTTAAAATTAGGCACCCATGTGATAAAAAATGGGGGCGGGACAAATGATCTTTTTACTCTTCCGCCCAAAAAAAAAGCAATATGTACAGGTGCACACATCACTACATCATTCAAAACAATACAATCACTGCATCATTCAAAATAACAACAATGATTTCAACAATAAGTTCCATAGTACAACTTATAGTAATCCTTCTTTCCAAACACAGCAACATCAGGCTCCACAATATTGAACAATTACTTACGACTGTCGACAGTATCCACCCCTCTAAAAATAGGGGTGTACTCTTTCCGCACAAGCCCATCTCCAATTTCTGAACTCTAACCCAAGTTTCATGCCCACCCCCCTTTTCCTCCAAACAAGACGCCTCTCCTAATTTTAATAACATTCATTAAAAACAAATCATAAGCATCCAACAACCAAGCACTTTGCATCCTCGATCAACACACATGATCCCATTTCATAAATTGATCCCTCTCCTCCTCCTCTACAACATACCACAATAATCTCATAGATCTGTCCAAACTTCTATGCATCCATCATAAGCTTAAAGGGGAAAAGAAAATACAACCAAGTCCAACAAACTACTCCACTGGGATTAAAGTTTAAAGGCCGACTAAGGTAAGTACAAGGCAGATCATGATACACTCAGGAAACCAAAAAACAACTAATCAGTGAGATGGAACTTCAAGTGGTGTTTTATCATTAACAATCAAATTTAGTCAAATAACATGAATAAACAGTTAGTTCATAAAGAAAACTCCAGAATTAAAAATACATTCATAGAAAAGCTTAAGAGAGTTATACCTCATGTCCTCAAACATTTTTAGCATATCTTCTCTCATTTTCTTTTCACGTTTAATAACTTCTTTGTTCATTCTAGAAAATTCTACTCTAAGCTTTTCATTGGATGCTTTGAACTCTTCATTAGATGCTTTAATCTCTTCATTAGATGCCTTAAGTTGCTCATTTGATACTCTAAGTTCCTCGTTTGATGTAGCAAGAGTGTTAACTTGGGTAGACAACCGTTCATTGTTCTCTCCGGTTCTACCTTTTTTTGGCGGTCGAGCTCCGGGACCAAGTCCTCTCACATACCCGCATTTACGTTTTAAAGCTTTAATGTAAGCATCTTTCACATTGAGTGTGTCCTCACCATGCTCCTGAATCTAAG
Source organism: Beta corolliflora (assembly GCA_947648045.1). Lineage (NCBI taxonomy): Eukaryota > Viridiplantae > Streptophyta > Magnoliopsida > Caryophyllales > Amaranthaceae > Beta > Beta corolliflora. The sequence goes on along the minus strand of CANSZD010002469.1, from coordinate 335,759 downwards.
TTTCATGAAGTTTTTTTGAGTTCTTCATAATTTTTTTCAGCAATGGGTTCCTAGCTGTAGGCGTGGATTTTTCATTCCTTTCATGCCTACACCCGATGTGAGCGCGTTTATTTGACTACCCCATTGTTAACGTTTTATTAAAAATACGTTTTGAAGTCGCCAACAATTCTTTAAAGGAAGAATCATAAACCTAATTGGATATTGAAACGGAAGGGACATCTTAGGGACTTATCCAATGTAGATTTCCCCGTCATGACTCCATAGATGGTCATGAACCAAAAAGTGAGTTGGGGGGGTGAGGGTACAATATAGTCAGGAACTATATTGCCCATTGATGGCATCTACTAAATAACGATTCACAACAGATTTTATGCAATAGAATAATCAAACAATATTTTAAAGCATCCTAAAATAATTAATCTAGATTAGTTCAGGAAACACATCAAAAGACTAATTATTTAGTGATCAGTTATATATACAATCATTTTACAAGGTTCCTAACAGGCTGTCCAAATTATCTGAATTAATTAGAACAGTTCTTTAGGTCTTGATTATCAATAATAATATGTGGGTGACAAAAAAGGCATGCAGGACAATCATAATATCAAGAATAATATATATAGAAAATATAAGAAAAGAGGTTAGAATTTACAAAGGGACGCAATTATTAGTTAGAAATCTACATCATAACAATAAAACGTTCGTAACTTGAATAAAATAAATATAATTATTCAAGGGCCCTCAGGATTATACCTATGCGGTTTAGATCGAAGAGCGTAATGACCTTCAGGCGAAGCAATCTTGGAACCAGGAATATAGTAGGATCAGGAACGAGAATTAATGTGGAAAATTAAAAGTGTTTGAGTGTTTTGTATTCGAAGTGTATTTCGGAGTATTCGAGAGTATATGTGCGCGTAAAAATAATAATTCGAAGCCGTGTCTGATTCGGGAAATCAGCCCGTATTTATTGGCAAATCAAGACGTGCGCTCCACGCAAGCCCTGCGCCAGGCGCAGGCCTACGTGGCAGGCGCGAGGACACGCGTCAGGCGCAGATTGGCCTGCCTGACGTGGTCCGTCCAGTTAAAACGTTGCACGTGGAAATGCGTTTTCAAAAAGATAAAACCTTAACTTGCGTCTCACACATGACTTGCACCAGGCGCAGAACTCTTTGTGAGTCACAAGTCCACGTGTCAGGCGCTCATTGACGCGCCTTACGTGATTTGGCAATGAGCTGGATGCATGTGGCGTGCTAAGCGCACCCGCCGCGTCCGGCGCATATTCCAGAATATTCGGTTTTAATTCTATGCGTGCTTTCAAGCTGCCATTTTTTTCCCTAAAAATCCGGAGATAGAATTTTCCGGATTAAAAATCTGATTTATGGGTAAATGATAATAATTAAAGCTTTTAAGAAAAATATTTATTAAAACAATAAATATTAAGAAAATATTTATTAAAACAATAAATATTAAGAAAATATTTAAACAATAAATATTAAGTTGAGCTTTTAAAATGGACTTAAAAAATAATTCACGGGTTGAACTTACAATTAATCATCATGAATGATTAACTGGGCTTTTAATTTATTTTAAAACACATATTGCCTGGTTATTCGGACTACTCCTCCATTGGGCCATGCCAACTAAAACCGCGGTATAATTCATCATTGAACCATTAAATGGGGAGACATGATTATGTGTGTACAGAAGCCCCCACTTTGGCTGAGGTTTGTAAAATCGAAAGTCAAAGTATACGTGTCGGGACGGAGAATGATTCCGGATGCTCTGCAATCCAAAACCACCTTTTACGCCAGTACCTGCAAAATAAATGTAAGTTTGCAAAAATGAAATGACATAGGTGAAAAGAAGTCATGAGCTATTATTGTCCGGCTCATGTCGGTGTAGAGCTATTATGGTCCCGCTCCAGAGTGTTGATGATGTGTAGAGCTATTATGGTCCTGCTCACGACGGGATAGAGCTATTAATGGTCCGGCTCATGACGGGATAGAGCTATTATGGTCCCGCTCGAGGGTGTTGATAATGTGTAGAGCTATTATGGTCCGGCTCACGATGGGATAGAGCTATTAATGGTCCGGCTCAGGACGGAATAGAGCTATTAATGGTCCGGCTCACGACGGGATATAGCTATTAATGGTCCGGCTCTGGACGGGATAGAGCTATTAATGGTCCGGCTCAGGACGGGATAGAGCTATTTATGGTCCGGCTCACGACGCGATAGAGTTATTATGGTCCGGCTCACGACGGGATAGAGCTATTATGGTCCGGCTCACGACGGAATAGAGCTATTAATGGTCCTTCATACACATATATAAACTGAAAATTCAAACAACAAATTCAATTAAGTACCTTGAAAAGTAGTCTAAGTTGAAGATTACAAGTGAATTGATCGACTTGAGGTAGAGCAAAGATTGTAGCCAAGCAGTTCCCTTTTTTTCATGAGAAAGTGGAGTAGAATGAGGATAATGATAAACTTAAATTTTAAAATAAAATCCAAAGTAATTTTAAGGGAATGACGGTGGTTTTGAATGAGTCCACCAAGTTATGAAAATTCCACCAAAAACAAAGCGCGCGGGCCGGTTATTTACAAGGTTTTTTGTACCGATTTTTGGGGACTAATATGGCGATTGTAAAAAGATACGATATCTAATATCTAATATTTATATAAATTCGTGGGAATAAATGGATAATATCTCTTATTGCCTTTTGTATCGATTTTTATAGAATTTAATATGGCGATTGTAAAGTGCTACATTTTCCTATACTATTTCATAGACATTAGTTGTTTATTGTAGCGAATGTACAATCACTTTAAAATAATCGCCACGAAAAGGTAATTTTCTTGTGGTGATTGTGGATATTTAAGTCTCATAAACTCTTCAGTCTCCCAAGTGGCTTATTCGTACTTTTGACTCCTCCAAATTACTTTAAACAAAGGGATCACCTTTCTCCTAAACGTACGGTTCTGACGATCCACAATACGAAATGGTCGCTCCTCCTCAAATGTCGATTCGGCTCGACCGAATCCCACTCAACCGGAATCACATGAGAAGGATCGTTGTGATATATATGCATCTCGCGACACATGAAAAACGTCACGAACCTTTGACAACTCGGGCGGCAAATCTAATCGATACGCAACTTCCCCAATTCTTTCAAGAATCTCATATGGACCCACATACTTTGGACTTAGCTTTCCAATCTGACCGAATCACATCACTCCCTTCATTGGAGACACCTTCAAGAGAACCTTATCCCCAACTTCATAGGAAATAGGCTTCCGACACAAGTTTGCATATGATTTATGCCTATCTTGAGCCACCTTCATCTTTACCTGAATCACCTTCACCTGCTCATCGGTATCCTGAATCAATTATGGCCCCAAAATTAAGGAATCACAGATGTCGTTCCAATAAGTAGGACTACGACACTTTCTCCCATAAAGAGTCTCATATGGACCCATTTGGATACTAGCTTGATAGTTGTTGCTATTAGAGAACTCCACCAAACTAAGTGACTTGACCCAAGACTGTTGAAATTTCGGGGCACAAGTAGGAAGCATGTCCTCCGTAGTCCGAATAGTCCTCTTAATCACACCATCGTTCGCGAAGATGAAATGCGGTGCTCGACTTCAATTTTGAACCAAAAGCCTCTCGCAATGTAGTCCAGCATTGAGAAAAGAATCTCGAATCACGATGGACATGAAGATGGACAATCTCATTAGCATAGGCCTCGGCTAAGTCCTCCGTAGACCAAGTATTCTTTATCGCAATGAAACAAATAACTTTGGTTAATTGATCTACAATCACCCATACAACATTCTTCCGCCTTCCGCTGTGAGTAAACCCATCACAAAGTCCATCAAGATAGAATCAAACTTCCATGCAGTAATAGGTAATGATTGTAGCAAACCACCCGACCTCTGATGCTCATTCTTCACTTTCTAACTGACCAAACACCTAGCCACAAACTCAGCAATCTCCTTTTTCATACAAGGCCACCAAAAATTCACCTTTAGGTCCTTGTAAAGCTTATCACCTCCAAGATAATAAGGAGTGTTGTGAGCCTCCTCGAGGATCCTTCTCTTGAGTTTATCATTATTTAGCATACAACAGTGGCCCATGAATCTCAGCCCGACCCCGCTCTTTCGCTTCACAGATTTTCTCAATCTTCAAGTCGCCTCTTTGCTTGATTCTCAACTCATGGAACAACTCGGGCCGAACACTCATAGAACCCAACAGTACAACCACATAACCTTGAGGTATACCACCTCAATATCAAGCTTGGAGAACTCATCACATAAATCTCTAGGCAAAATCATGGCAGCGTTCAAATAATGTTTTGACTTTCGACTCAGAGCATCGACCACCTTATTAGCTTTAACCTCATGATATTCCATAGTCAATTCGCAATCCTTGATAAGCTCCAACCACCTACGCTGCCTCAAATTCTGATCATGTTGAGTGCAGATGTACTTCAAACTCTTATGTATACACCTTTGATGGGACACCATACAAATAGTTTCGCCAAATCTTAAGTGTAAATACCACTACTGCTAACTCAAGATCATGAGTCGAATAGTTCCTTTCGTGAATTTTCAATTGCCTTGAAGCGTAGGCAATGACCTTCCCTGCTGCATCAGAACATAACCCAACCCATTCTTGGAAGCATCACTGTCCACATCAAACTCCATCCCTTCGTATAGCAAAGTAAGAACCGAAGCGTAGTGGGACTCTCCTTCAACACCTGAAATGCCTTTTCACATTCATCTGACCACAAAAACTTGCACTCTTTTCTCATCAGCTTGGTCAACAGCTGCGCAATATTGGAGAAATCTTTGACAAAGCGCCGATAATAACTAGCAAGGCCTAGGCAACTCCGAACCTCATAGACATTTTTTGGACTCTCCCATTCAACAATTGCCTTGATCTTGGAAGGATCAACTTGAACCCCTTCCATACTGATCACATGACCCAGAAATTCACCTTCTTTGAACGAGAAATCACACTTGGACAACTTAGCGAACCATTTCTACTTCCACAAAACATCCAAAACCAATCTCAAGAGCTTTTCATGCTCACCCTCATCTTCAGAGTACATCATAATGTCGTCGATGAAAACAGCAACACAGGTACCCAAGTACTCATGGAAGGAACAATTCATCTTACCCGTAAACACCGCAGGAGAATTCGTGACACAAAAAGGCATCACCTCAAACTAATAGTGCCCATACCTCGTGCGAAAGCGCCTTAGGAATATCTTCCTTTTTCACAGGAATCTGATGATAACCATACCTTAAATAAATCTTGGAAAATACCCCAACACCTTTTAACTGATCATAAGAGATCTTCAATTCGATGTAACGTGTACTTGTTCTTGATCGTCACCTTATTCAGTTCACGGTAGAACAGAAGCACCCCAAGGCGAAACACTCAGCCTTATGAAGCCCTTATCGATCAATTCTTGTAACCCAGGAGGCGTCATTATGTACGTTGCCTTACATATCGGAGTAGTATCCAGGACTAAATTGATACCAATCTCAACATCCCTTTCTGGAGGAATACCTGACAACTCTTCGGGAAATACATCCGGATACGCGCGGACAAAGGAGATGTTTTCAAGTTGCTCCTCAAGAGACAAATCTTTTACCAAGCACATAAATACCTTGTCTCCCTTTTGACGCATTCTCCTCATCTTCAAAGCAGAAACAATCTTCAACCCCTTCTTCACCACAATACACGAATAAAAAACCTGATTACCCTTCGGACCACGGAGAGAAAATGTCTGATTACGGCAATGGATGCTAGCATAATACTTAGATAACCAAGCTACACCCAGGATAACATCAAACTCAGTCAAATCGAACTCCTTAAGACCAGTCGAAAGATGAGACACCAGAATAACCACAGGAACATTCTTGAATTCCGAGTAACAAGATGGAACAGAAATGAGACTCCTCACAGGCGAACTGTTAGTGAGACCATCCCTTTTAATGAAAGAGCAAGTAAAGAAAGAGACAGTGACACCAGTATAAAAAAAACATAGGCAAACACATTTTTAACAAGGAAAGTACTAGTGATGACATCGAGATGAACATCTGCCTCGACGTGAGAAATCCTGTTCTTGGGTTGAACATATACACAAGTTGGCTTTGCAGGACCAGCAGAAGAAGATGAAGCACTCGGGTTCTTAGGGCACTAAAAAAGACTTGTGACCCAACTCCTTGAAGTATAAACAAGTAACAATAGTATCATCACAATTCTTGCCCGGATGAACAACTTTCGCACACCTTCGATACTTGGTCGGATCATAACTCTACCTAAACCCTGAACCATAACTCTACTGATACCCACCTTGGCTACTAGAATCGAACCTCGGTTTCTTAGCCAGACTTTGAACATATGTTGTAGTAGGCTTATTTACCGCAACAACTTCTTGGCAGACTTTTCCTCTTTAATAGAGGCAAGGATACTAAGGAAAATCTCACAGGCTTTCTGGAAAGTAGTAGCACCAGCAATAAGAACATGGGTCATCACCCTCGGATCCATTCTCTTAATGTACTTTACCCCGTCAGTTTCTGTAGGCACAACAACAATCGTAAACTTGGACAGCACAATAAACCTATCGGTATTTTCCTAAACAAATCAGAGTACCCTGGGACAGAGATAGGAACTCTTCTGGCTTTTGCCAACGAAGCTCGTTAGTGTAGAATCTCTCTTTTAACTTTGCAGCAAACTTTACCCAACCAAAACTAGTAGTGGCCATGCAACCACTCTTCACAGTACTCCATGAATTACCGGCCTCAAGTTTCAAAGGTACTAATGGGCAACATTTCAGCAGAGGACAACAACCAGTAGAAGCAAATAGCTCCTCCATCTCCCGAATCCAACTCCCAAGAATCAAAGGATCAGCAGTCCTATCATAAGTCGGCGGCATATGTAGATTAAATCCATCAAATACAGACTGTCATCCAGCATGAGCAGCAGAACGGTTGACCATGGCCATGATTGCGTTCTTTAAAGCCTAACGTCTTTGGCGAGATACTTCCTTTCGTGCTTCAAATAAACGTCGGGGAGGCATACTACAAAACGAAAGAAATATATATTATTTAATAAATAGCACGTAAGAAACCTATAACACTTCATTTAACAAAATAATTCCTGGGGCTTTCCCACTAATGGAAAAAACATCAAGTGCACTGGTTAAAAATAGTATAAATAGTTCGTATTTGACCCATATCAGACGCCATATGAGCACTTGAGCATTAATCAAATGCTCCGGTTGAAAACCGGATCACTTCTATTCACAAGTGCTCTGATTGTATTATATTAAAACCGGAGAACTTGTAAATTTTATATGATTAAAATATGTCAAGATGAAACAGAAATGAGACTCCTCACAGGCGAATTGTTAGAGAGACCAGCCCTTTTAACGAAAGAGCTAGCAAAGAAAGAGAGACAGTGACACATTTTTAACAAGGAAAGTACTAGTGATGACATCAAGATGAACATCTACCTCGGCGTGAGAAATCCTGTTCTTGGGTTGAACAGATGCACTAGCTGGCTCTGCAGGACCAACAGAAGAAGATGAAGCACTTGAGCATTAATCAAATGCTCCGGTTGAAAACCGGATAACTTATATTCACAAGTGCTCTAATTGTATTGTATTAAAACCGGAGGACTTGTAAATTTTATATGATTAAAATATGTCAAGTAAGTGCTCCGATTTTTTTTAACAACCGAAGCACTTCGCTTATTTTTTTTTTAAAATAAAAATTGTTGTTGTTGCTATACAACATCAAGCATACAATAACAACAAGCTTGGCACGAATATACTAGCCACTACATTCACCATAAAGCACTACCCATGAAGTACGAAAAATGATACCGATATTCACACACACACAAAGATATGCATCACTTGTACTATATGTTATGATGCAGCAGCAGTTTTGTTTTCAGATCAAGCATCTAATGACAACAACCTTTCTACAACAAAATAAATATGGCATTGATGATGGTATTATTGGCATGAGAGTGTTAGTTGATGATTTGATGTACATTAAAACTTCAAAGCCACGTCTTGAGAAAAACAAGACATTGGCAGACATAAATTTCAAATTTAACCGACTTAAGATAAAAGGTTGCTTTTACTATGATGACTAAATGGACACGGGTTCCGTATTTCAACCTCATAACTTGAACAGAATGCTACTTCAGGATTTTATGATGAGAATTCACAGCTTATAGACTATGTTGTCGTAATAGGCTTTAGCTTCACATACCTCAATAATCATAAATTTGCACTTAAAATACAAGTACAGAACAAGTTATCATTCATCATCACTGAAACTATCTGAATATGAAGGACATGACTGGAACAAAGAGGAACAAATTGCCGACCAAGCTCTGTTGTCCGGTACATAACATGCCTCATTAGGTGTACTCCCTTTCACGGAACCATCCTTGTTATGCAACCAACCTGTCCAGTCAGCAATGAAGTCAATAGTTGTAACCAACAGCTACTGACATACAGAAGCATAATGTAGCATAATGGCAGAAGTCAGGGTAGAGGATAAAGAACAAGAAACAAAAAAGGAAGAAAGTCGCAGAGCGAGGTAAGTAGACTCCTATATGAATTATCTATACTACGAGTAGCAACTAGCAACGAAATTCTTTAAATCAGTGCCTAAATAATACAACTTCCTCCAAATGATGAACAAAAGCCCTAATTTTCAATAGAAAATTACTGGGTTGCTCAATGACTCACTAGAATTTCCTACTAACGCCCTAAATACGTATAAAACACTGTATTTTTATACTTTCCATCTCTTATCTCATTTTCTCCCTTTCCTTCTTCACTTTCCCTCCCCATCACCACTGGGCACTGGCACACCACCACCACCGGCACACCACAACCACCGTCACCACCGGCACACCACCGCCACACCACCACCGGCACACCACCGCCACACCACCGTCACACCACTATCCCACCACCATCTTCTTCGATTTTAAAAAAATTAAAAAGAGGCGTCCATGACAGCGCCCCACCACATGGTGGGGCGCCTGCAATGGACGCCTCCACCGGTGGTGGAGCGTCCATGGTGGACGCCTATCTATATTTTTTTTTAAAAAAAATCAAAAAAGGAAGCGTCCACCATGGACGCCCCACCGGTGGTGGGGGCGTCCATGGTGGACACCTCATCATATTTAAAAAAAAAATTCAAATGAATTTAGATCTTGAATTTGTAGGAATCCATGGTGAACACTGCTCTTCAATCCATGGAGATGATAAAAGAAGAAAAAAAACAACAACACACATGGAAGATAATACTGGTTTCTATCAAAGAAAAAGAAGGAATTTTTTCTATCAAAGAAAAAGAAAGGAAAATTTAATAATAAAAAGTTGCAGATGGCGGAATTACCAACATCAGTGGCGGTGACTTCTTCCAATTTTTTAATTCTTTTACTGGTGGTGGTGGTGGCGGTGGCGGCGGCAGCGGTGGAGGCCTTGGTGGCGGCAGGTCCAGTGGTGGTGAAAGAAGGGGAAGGGAAGTGAGGGGAAGGAAGGTGGAGGGAGAAGAAAGGGAATGTATAAAACATTGTATAATTATACGTATTTAGGGCGTTAGTAGGAAATTTTAGGGCGGGCATTTAGCAAGACTCGAAAATTATCATCACAAATTAAGAAACCAAATAATCAAGGATTAATCAATTTCTCCAGTTCCAATCAACCAAACAGGCAAGATGAATTTAATCAAATCTCAGTTTCAATCAACTCAAACCCTAATTTAAGAAACATAAGAGAGATAATCGAAGAATCCTAACTAATGTATACCAACTCCACAACCAAAAACAGTAAACAAATTGACGAAACAAAGATGAAATCTTCAACAAACCTTTCATAGATCACGGAGGACCTAAGACAGTAAAATACCCCCAATTTCGTCTTCAAGTTCGCAACTTCCACGAATGCAAAGGTCTCTACTTCACCCATTGTTAAGTCCTCCATAGTCGCAACTTCAGAAAAAACCCTAGAAATTTCACGATAAGAAAGATCGAGAAAGAGGAGTGAGAGGAATTAGTTAGGGTTGAAGAATCTAGATATCTGAGAACAAGGAGAGAGAAAGCAAAAACAGAGAGAGAGACTTGAAGAAGAAAACCGACAATAGAGAGCGAGTAAGAGTGGAAGAACCGAGTTGTTTGTTGGGCTGGTCATTCAGATGCTGTGGCCCACTTGAATCCCTTAGCAGATTATATCAAGTCTTTCGATTAACCGGAGCATTTGTTGAATTTTATATTAAAATATGTATTTAGGTGCGTCAAATGCTGCAATTTATATAGAACCGGAGCACTTGTAATGTTGCATTTGAGGTTTTTTCCACTAGTGTTCCTACCCAAGTAATTCTCGCTAAGAACCACTAGAGGAAAAAAGGTCAAGGGTTGCGGTTAAAAGTGGCCTAAGGGCTGTGTTTTTTTACCGAAACCCTTGATATATCAGCCCTTAACAATTTCTGAAGGGCTGCGGTTATTGACCGCAACCCTTAATAGTTAAGGGCTGCGGTTTTAAGCAAAATCGCAGCCCTTGTGATCCGAAAATAATAAAAATAAATTTGTTTTGCCTTTTTATGCCAAATTGACATACAAACATCTATATATAGATAGAAATGAGAGTTCTTACACAAAGTGTACTCATAATACAAACATCAGATGATTTAAAGTCTAAGAGAATTTTAATATACACTTTGGTCACTTTGGATCATCTCCAAGTAAATCTGGATCAACTGTAACATTTAAAGGGTTCTTCAAAGCATTATGGTTGCTGTTCAAGTCTACTACTGCTCCTAAGTTCTTCTACTTTGATTCCACCATTTCCTATAAAGCTACATTGTACACATTAATTTTATCATGATTAGATTAACCTTGATTATATGTCATAAAAATATGCACCATAGGAACTCCAAAATCTGCAGCTTGTAAGATGTACTTGAGCTAATGAGAGAAAACAAGACTCCATCTGAGTCATCATTATCACTTTCACCAATTTTCTCTTCCCCTTCCTGAAAAGAAAAGAATAGATAAGTTTAACTCAACTAAATGAAAGAAAAGAAAAGGTTTAGGCAGTATAAAATCAAGAAACAAATATTCAAGCAAATGAGAATTTCAACATCCAATAAAGATTAAACCACTCAACTGACATATCCAAATGCAAGAAGGAAGCAGAAGAGAAATAAGGCAAACAATTCATTGCCAACTTGCTAGAACGATCAACAAAGACTTGTCAAGAAGAAAATGACAAACTACTCCCACATATCAAATGATAAATGTGGATCTCTTCAACATTCATCGTTCAAGTAAAATCAAGGCAGGCATCAAAAAAGAAAGAAGTTAATGATCTCCTCACTTCAATAAAACCTACTTCTCCACAAGCACCACTTTGTTTCCAAAGTATCCAAATAATATTTCTTAAAAAGTTCTAGTAGATACTAACTTTACATCTACACCAATAATCCTCTCACGAAATTCATCGAAACCACCACAAAAAGCAAGAAAAACAATTCATAATGGAATTTACAATACAATTCACCAAACAGTTCCATAAACACAAATGAATATATATCTGACGATTCATCCAACAAAACAAACATAAAGAATTACTAACATCACAATAAAAGAGCATAAATCATAAGCAAGAATAAACTAGTACACATCAAAAGCCATCAAAAAAAGACTATACATTAACATTCAACTAAAATGAAAAACAAATATTGCAACTAATAAAACTACAGCAAATCAGGAATCTCATAATCCATAAATCACTGACAACCATTAAAAATTTAACACACCCTCAAGTAAATCAGCAAAACAAAAACTACACATCGAAAAATCAACCAACTAAGGTAAAAAAACCCAAATTTACCTCATATTCATTGAACGGAAAACCAAACAAAGCCACCAATAAAATTACACCAAAGAAAGGATATCATAATCAATAATTGTACGCGTGTTTTTATTTCGCCTACACGGGATGAGCGTGTATTTGACTACCCCATTGTAAAGGTTTTATTGAAAACGTTTTGAAATCGCCAATAAGTCTTTAAAGGAAGACTCATAAACCTAATTGGATGTTGAGAAATCGTAGGGACAAATTAGGGACTTATCCAATGTAGATTTCCCCGTCATGACTCCATAATTGGTCAACGAACCATAGATTGAGTTCGGGGGTGAGGTTACGAACACGGTCAGGAACCACATTCGTCCATTGCTGTCCTCTACTTAATATCGATGCATGCCAGGCTTTATGCAAAATAAAAACCAAATATTATTTTCAAGCAACCTTAGAATATCAGTCAAAGTTGGTTGATTGATCACATCAAAAAGACTATTTTTTAGTGACAAGTTATTAAGCAATCAAAATTACAAGGTACCTTACAGGTTGTCCAAATTATCTGATTAATATTAGAACGGTTCTTTAGGTCTTGATTAGCAATAATAACATGTGAGGTTATGAAAATGTAAACAGGACAATCATAGAAAATATATATAAAATATAGGAAAGAAATAAAGATCATAATGTTCAAAAGAACGAACTTTTATTAATGATCTACATCATGAAAGATATCGTTAGTAACTTCAATATGAAATAAGAATTTATTCAAGGACCCTCAGGAATATACCGTGGCTTGGGTCTAAGAGAACAACGACCTTAGGGAAGAGCAATCGTGAAGCCTAAAGATCGATCAAAGCAAATGTATGAAAGTATGTGTTTTTTTGTAGGTTTGGAAATATATATTTGTGTATTTGTAGATTTGAAAGTATGAGATTTTTAGAGAGAATTCGTAAGTGTTCAAGTATATCGAGCGTCGTATGTGAAGAGTGTCTTTTAATTCGAAAAATCACGACTTAGTTATAGCAAATAATTAGAAAAAAGATAGAAAAGTCAACTGCACGTCAAAGAGTGCGCTGAGCGCATGACTTTGCGTGACGCACAGAGCCACGTGTCAGGCGCAGATTAGTAAGCCTGACCCAGCTCAGCCAATGTGATGGGCGCACGTGGCGCACCGCTTGCGTCAGACACGGTTTGACATCATTTTTCTTAAACGCGTTTTTAACGCTTTTCTTTTATCCTTCAAATCCGGGAATCTGATTTTACGAGATAAAATATGATTTTAATTTTGAAAACATTTATTTAAAACAATAAATAAAAAAAATTAATTATCATGAATAATTAAATGGGTTTTTCAATGGATTGTGCTCAAACTACAATTAATTATTAGGAATAACCAATTAGGCTTTAAAATAGAATTTTAAATCATTATTGCAAATAAGCTTTACACTTTTTAAATAGTTTTGTGCTTGGCCATTCGGACTGCTCTCCCCTTGGGTCGGACCAATTAAGACAGCGGTATGTTTCATGATTGGTTCCTTAAATAGGGAGACACGATTATGTGTCTATAGAAGCCCCCATTTTGACTGAGGTTCAGGAAACCGATAGTCAAAGTATATGGTGTCGGGACGGAGAACGATTCAAAACGCTCTGCAGTTTAGAACTGATTTATACATCGCCGGTTTCTACTAAACAAAGTTAGTATGCAGGACGATAAATACATGTAATCTGATTACCTGCATGAGAAGATGTTAGCATATAGGTGCAAACAACTCACATAATAATGCACTAATGATGCAAAAATGCAAACTTAGACTCTCTAAAGATGCATGAGACGCTATGCAAGGATTAAGGTTATGCAAAGCTAAGAAAGATGAAACGTCATGCAAGGTCAGGGTTATGTAGGGATAAGAAAGATGAAATGTTATGCAAGGTCAGGGTTATGCAAGATTAGGAGATCTGGATAGATAGAGATATAGAATGATTTTCGAAAACTGTTTTGATAAATAATCGGGGTCCGCAAGTGAGAACCGTAGATTACAACTTTTTGGGAGTTTGATTTGGAGGAACCACCACATAATAGGAATCCCCCACTTTGGGCGAGCTTGTCTTGAATTCGGCACTATGAGCCTAGAGTGGAATGTATTGAGCATTCAGAGTTCTTCACTGGGGATTCTTTTTTAGGCAGTGTATATAGGCAAAGTCAAATATCACCAGAAACCATGGAATTATCGAAGAGTCCTTCAGGGACAAGGAGAATTTGGAACAAAAATAAAAAAAAGTTTAAATTTGTGACTTAAATGAATGTAATTGGGAAAAAGGTTTGACGTAGCTAGTTTCAGACTCAAGTCTATGTACGGATCTAGAAAGAGTATGCTTTTGAACTCTAGAAAATCAAATTATTAGACCTTGAAAAATTTATTTTATTGAAGCTGTCGGACCTCGAGATGAGGATTCCTACGTATCCTTGCGGAAACAGACCATTTGTAGTTCTATATCTGATTTCTTTTTGTGCCCTAACTTTTTCCTAGGCCCCCTTTTCGAGTTTTCAACCTAGCAGGCCTAGACATACCTTGGAGAAGGAGTTAGGGTTAATGAAAGGTTGCAATGTTAGAGGTTTGAGGTTTTGATTAAGGTTTAAGGCTTGATGTTTTGCTGAAGGTTTAATTGGTTGGGCTAAGGCAGGATATCGATTTGGATTATAGGGGTTAAGTTTCGATGGATTGCAGGATTTTGAATGAGTGGTAGAACTTGTGTGAAAGCCCCCTAGCTTGACTTTTCTTTTCTTTGCCTTTGGCTTTTTCTTTTTTGCATTTTTTTCTCTTTGTCCTGTGCGTTTTCTTTTGCTTTTGCTTTCATTTTTTGCACTTTGAATTTTTTTCACTTATTTATATTTATTTTGCCTGGCATTGATTTTTTATTTTTTTTTATACTGAGGCTTGCACACAAGTTTTTGTGGTTTTGGGTATTGGAAGACTTTGAAGGTTATTTGTGGAGCTTTGATTTTGAAAGGATTATTTGGCTAATGGAGATGATGGCTCAATGGATTTTTATTTTCTTGGTTGCATTGAGATTGTTTATGGATGATGGCTTATGGAATGTGATGGAGGAAAGAGGAGAATAACTCTTAATCTAAAGTATGTCCATTTTTTTTCTGTTTTATTTTTATTTTTTTATTAAGCAACGTCTTTTAGGTGATTTAAGTTTCATCATTGAATTAAAAGCATATATAAAATGATGGAAAGCTAATTAAATTGAATAGAAAATGCGATTATTTTATTGATTAGAAATAAATGGAACAAGGCTGATAAACATTATAGTCCTAAATGACATAGACTCGACATGAACGGAAATGAATAAGCTAGGGCAGAGACTCTCCGACTCAACCTAGAAAACTAGCGTTAAATGACTATGCCCCAACATCATTTAAGCACTGCCCAAGGGGTCTTGCTGCCTCTTATTGTTGACTTTTCTTGCAGCAGCGGGATGGGAAGTCTACAAGTATCAACCATATCCTGTAGAGCATTCTTTAAGGCCCAACACACGGATGTTGGATGCCCATTGCCTTGCTAATATTTGCAGTAAGCATTAGGATTCCACTTCTTGGACCTATTCTCAGGTGCAGGGTCTGGAGTGGGACCAATAGATTAGATTGCTCCTCAGGCATGAAGACTAATGAAAGCTTCTTCTAAAGTCATACCTAGGGGAGTGAAGGTTCTTTGTGGCTTTTGATAACCTTTCTTTTCAGTAGTTAGGGCATTGACACCATTGCTTTTGGAGCTAGAAGAGTTGTTATTACTCTTCTTGAATGAGTTGTTGTTATCAGAACCCTTATTCTTTGAGGCTTGTACCTCCTCTTCAATTAGTAGGCCTACCTTGTAGAGTTTCGTGAAAGACTCTATAGGTTGGAATTTAATGTGATCTCCATACTTGGGCTGCAAGTTACGGATCACCAGTCGGACTTGGTCCTCTTCTGTTGGCCTGTTAGTCATGTGCGCGGCCTTTTCCCTCCATCTGTTAACAAAGGTAACGAAGTCTTCGTTGGAGTTTTGTTTAGTTAACTCCAATTCACGGAGACCAATATGAAGCTGAGTGTAATATATGTACTGCTTGCGGAATTCTTCTTTGATGTAGTCCCAATCATTCAGCTTAGTTTTCTTCAGTAATCTGAACCACTTAGATGGATATGCATCCAAGGTTAAGGGAAAGACATAAGCAAACATGTCCATGCTCATGCCTTTGAGAGCCATAGAAATGGAGAACGCTCTCAAATGATCATATGGGTCTTCGACCCCGTTGAATTTTGGGAGGACATCCAATGCTACCTTTTTAGGAAGCTTTTCCCTTTGTTCATCATCAATGGTGTCATGTCCATGAGCCTAACCATCGAATGCAGGAATTGACTTGATCAATTGCTCGAGTTTTTCGAACCTCATATCTGTCTTGGACTTGATAGGAGGTGGCGGTGGTGGAGGGTCACCATGTTCCTCTTCCTCAGTTATCACTTTTTATTTCAGCGCCTTGATCTCTTTGTCTTGTTCCTCAAGACGAGAATTCATCATTTGGAGCTGGCCATGATTGCATTAAGTTGTTCACAAGTGTTTCCCAGCTCAGATGATGATTCAGAAGTTTCAGAACATTCGCTTGAAAAGGTGAGAATTCGTTTGACAAGTCTGGAGTAGGTTGACCTTGTTTCTTCTCTGTCGGACATTCCCAAGTTATAATCTCACGACCTGTCCTGAATCGAAATCGAATGGACCTCGTAAATTTTTAAAAATGATTTTCTTAAAATAGAATGGGAAATGAAAACGGAAATGGAAATGGGAGATGGGAAATGAAAATGACTTTGAAATGGAGGATTAGAAATGATTATGGTTTTTGGACTTGTATGGGCTTGACCATGATGCTGGCATGGGCCTAACTATATGCATATGCAGATATGGACTGGAATGGACTGGACTATGCAAGCAGACTGGACTAGACTTCGAACTTACAGGTGAGTAAGCAGACTAGATTAAAAAAAATTGCCTATGTGGACTTTAGGGAATACTAGCCTTTGAACTTACGGGAGATTAAGCAGGCTAGGTGATAGGGAAGACTAGACTTTGAACTTACACACTACAAGGATATAGGTTTTGGGCAACAAAAATATTCGTCGCCCAATGGGACAATTTCGTTGCACAAAGGATTGGGCAACGAGATTTTTGCGCGCCAATTTCGTCGTCTAAGGGTCGACGCCCTTTACATTTTAGGCTTCGAATATCATGTTCGTTGCACAAACAGTAGCTTGGGCGTCGAAATGCTTTCGTTGCTCATAATGGTATTTTGTGCTACGAGTTTTTTATATTGTTGCCTAAACTTGACACAGGTTTGGCAACGACAACTTAATTTTCATTGCCCATATTATGGAACTTGGTGCGACAGTCACTATTTGTCGTCGCCCATTGTGTGTTGTAACCTTACTAGAATGCTATCTTGGGCAACAATAGTTTCGTTGCCCAAAGTACTTTGTGCTACGAATTGCTTTACATAATTTTAAATCTCACGCTTTATTCAAATAACAATGTGCAATACCTAATTAGTTACCCAAATATTCATATATAAGTATATAAACTTATTTAAAAACAAAAGTATGATATAATAAAAGAAGTATACATGGAATAGCAAATTGTAGACAACCGGTGGAGTACAAAATAATCTTCAAATTCAACATCCGACGTAACTTGAATATCTTACAAAATTTAAACTAAATCTAAAAAAAAACTAATTAGCACTACCCATAATCTACGAAGAAATTACATAATCCAAGCCATGTCATACATCATATAGCTTTCCTTTGCTAATTTAGGAAGATAGTCACGACCCATTGTTCCTTATAAAAGCGAAAACGTTAAAATTAGGCACCCATGTGATAAAAAAATGGGGGCGGGACAAATGATATTTTTACTCTTCCGCCCAAAAAAAAGCAATATGTACCGGTGCACACATCACTACATCATTCAAAACAATACAATCACTGCATCATTCAAAACAACAACAATGATGTCAACAATAAGTTCCATAGTACAACTTATAGTAATCCTTCTTTCCAAACACAAAGAACATCGGGCTCCACAATATTGAACAATTACTTACGATCGTCGACGGTATCCACCCCTCTAAAAAACAGGGGTGTACTCTTTCCGCACAAGCCCATCTCCAATTTCTGAACTCTAACCCAAGTTTCATGCCCACCCCCCTTTTCCTCCAAACAAGACGCCTCTCCTAATTTTCATAACATTCAATAAAAACAAATCATAAGCATCCAACAACCAAGCACTTTGCATCCTCGATCAACACACATGATCCCATTTCATAAATTAATCCCTCTCCTCCTCCTCTACAACATACCACAATAATCTCATAGATCTGTCCAAACTTCTATGCATCCATCATAAGCTTAAAGGGGAAAAGAAAATACAACCAAGTCCAACAAACTACTCCACTGGGATTAAAGTTTAAAGGCCGACTAAGGTAAGTACAAGGCAGATCATGGTTGATACACTCAGCAAACCAAAAAACAACTAATCAGTGAGATGGAACTTCAAGTGGTGTTTTATCATTAACAATCAAATTTAGTCAAATAACATGAATAAACAGTTAGTTCATAAAGAAAACTCCAGAATTAAAAATACATTCATAGAAAAGCTTAAGAGAGTTATACCTCATGTCCTCAAACATTTTTAGCATATCTTCTCTCATTTTCTTTTCACGTTTAATAACTTCTTTGTTCATTCTAGGAAATTCTGCTCTAAGCTCTTCATTGGATGCTTTGAACTCTTCATTAGATGCTTTAATCTCTTCTTTAGATGCCTTAAGTTGCTCATTTGATACTCTAAGTTCCTCGTTTGATGTAGCAAGAGTGTCAACTTGGGTAGACAACCGTTCATTGTTCTCTCCGGTTCTACCTTTTTTCGGCGGTCGAGCTCCAGGACCAAGTCCTCTCACATACCCAGATTTACGTTTTAAAGCTTTAATGTAAGCATCTTTCACATTGAGTGTGTCCTCACCATGCTCCTGAATCTAAGTTTCATGATATTTTTTTGAGTTCTTCATAATTTTTTTCAAGAATGGGTTCCTAGCTGTAGGCGTGGATTTTTCATTCCTTTAATGCCTACACCCGATGTGAGCGCGTTTATTTGACTACCCCATTGTTAACGTTTTATTAAAAATACGTTTTGAAGTCGCCAACAATTCTTTAAAGGAAGAATCATAAACCTAATTGGATATTGAAACGGAAGGGACATCTTAGGGACTTATCCAATGTAGATTTCCCCGTCATGACTCCATAGATGGTCATGAACCAAAAAGTGAGTTGGGGGGGTGAGGGTACAATATAGTCAGGAACTATATTGCCCATTGATGGCATCTACTAAATAACGATTCACAACAGATTTTATGCAATAGAATAATCAAACAATATTTTAAAGCATCCTAAAATAATTAATCTAGATTAGTTCTGGAAACACATCAAAAGACTAATTATTTAGTGATCGATCAGTTATATATACAATCATTTTACAAGGTTCCTAACAGGCTGTCCAAATTATCTGAATTAATTAGAACAGTTCTTTAGGTCTTGATTATCAATAATAATATGTGGGTGACAAAAAAGGCATGCAGGACAATCATAATATCAAGAATAATATATATAGAAAATATAAGAAAAGAGGTTAGAATTTACAAAGGGACGCAATTATTAGTTAGAAATCTACATCATAACAATAAAACGTTCGTAGCTTGAATAAAATAAATATAATTATTCAAGGGCCCTCAGGATTGTACCTATGCGGTTTAGATCGAAGAGCGTAATGACCTTCAGGCGAAGCAATCTTGGAACCAGGAATATAGTAGGATCAGGAACGAGAATTAATGTGGAAAATTAAAAGTGTTTGAATGTTTTGTATTCGAAGTGTATTTCGGAGTATTCGAGAGTATATGTGCGCATAAAAATAATAATTCGAAGACGTGTCTGAATCGAGAAATCAGCCCGTATTTATAGGCAAATCAAGACGTGCGCTCCACGCAAGCCCCGCGCCAGGCGCAGGCCTACGTGGCAGGCGCGAGGACACACGTCAGGGGCAGATAGGCCTGCCTGACATGGTCCGTCCAGTTAAAACGTTGCACGTGGAAATGCGTTTTCAAAAAGATAAAACCTTAACTTGCGTCTCACACATGACTTGCACCAGGCGCAGAACTCTTTGTGAGTCACAAGTCCACGTGTCAGACGCTCATTGGCGCGCCTTACGTGATTTGGCAATGAGCTGGATCCATGTGGCGTGCTAAGCGCACCCGCCGCGTCCGGCGCATATTCCAGAATATTCGTTTTTAATTCTATGCGTGCTTTCAAGATGCCATTTTTTTCCCTAAAAATCCGGAGATAGAATTTTCCGGATTAAAAATCTGATTTATGGGTAAATGATAATAATTAAAGCTTTTAAGAAAAATATTTATTAAAACAATAAATATTAAGAAAATATTTATTAAAACAATAAATATTAAGAAAATATTTAAACAATAAATATTAAGTTGAGCTTTTAAAATGGACTTAAAAAACAATTCACGGGTTGAACTTACAATTAATCATCATGAATGATTAACTGGGCTTTTAATTTATTTTAAAACACATATTGCCTGGTTATTCGGACTACTCCTCCATTGGGCCATGCCAACTAAAACCGCGGTATATTTCATCATTGAACCATTAAATGGGGAGACATGATTATGTGTCTACAGAAGCCCCCACTTTGGCTGAGGTTTGTAAAATCGAAAGTCAAAGTATACGTGTCGGGACGGAGAATGATTCCGGATGCTCGCAATCCAAAACCACCTTTTACGCCAGTACCTGCAAAATAAATGTAAGTTTGCAAAAATGAAATGACATAGGTGAAAAGAAGTCATGAGCTATTATTGTCCGGCTCATGTCGGTGTAGAGCTATTATGGTCCCGCTCCAGGGTGTTGATGATGTGTAGAGCTATTATGGTCCTGCTCACGACGGGATAGAGCTATTAATGGTCCGGCTCATGACGGGATAGAGCTATTAATGGTGCCGCTCAGGACGGGATAGAGCTATTAATGGGCCGGCTCAAGACGGAATAGAGCTATTAATGGTTCGGCTCACGACGGGATATAGCAATTAATGGTCCGGCTCAGGACGGGATAGAGCTATTAATGGTCCGGCTCACGACGGGATAGAGCTATTAATGGGCCGGCTCACGACGGAATAGAGCTATTAATGGTCCGGCTCACGACGGGATATAGCAATTAATGGTCCGTCTCAGGACGGGATAAAGCTATTAATGTTCCGGCTCACGACGGGATAGAGCTATTATGGTCTCGCTCGAGGGTGTTGATGATGGTCCGCAGATCTAACAGTGTGTTTTTGGCTGTTAATACTCCTGAGGACTTGTTGTCTCTCGAGCAAGATTTGTGTAAAGTATAGCATGTTGGAAGAATGACAAAATTGTATTTTTATTGCGGATTTGAAAATCTGTTAGTTTATCACGCCCGATGTCGTAACGAACGTTCGAATTCATTTGGAATTAAAGGAATGCGCGCCAGACGCACATGCCTACGATTGGCGTGGTATGCTGCGCTGGACGCAGTTTGCTACGTGCGATATCGTAATGAACATTTGAATTCATAAGGAGTTGAGCATATGGGCTCCACTTGGCTAAGAAGCCCCCCAAGCGTGCTGTATAGGGGTGTGCGCCAGACAGGCCTGCGCTTGGCGTGGGATGCTGCGCTGGACGCTAGCCATCGCGTGTGGCACAAATTATCGGTGCGCTGGACGCACCATGTATATAGTGCTTGTCGTCTGTTGTCAATTTGTAGTGGTCCGCAGACCTTGGCAGAATATAACTCGTATAGAGTCGCTTAATGTTGATTACCTGTGAATACACACAAATATACAGACAAACAACTAGGGGACATGCATGTGTCCCGTGATGTGGGTGCTAGTGTATGAATAGGAAAAGACATGACCTATAAAGAGTGACCTCGAGTACTCTAGACTTAAAGGAGCTATCGTGTGTGCATACGTTTGTGTGTATGTGTGACTCGATGATTGACGCTAGACTCCTATGGCTAAGGACGAAGGATGCAATGCTTTGACACAATGTTTGGACGATGCAAATGTAAAGATATGACACTAATGCAGAGGTATGACACTAATAGAAATGATATGATTTGATGATTTGATCGTTCCACTAGAAGCTCAAATTTTCGTTTTAGAAAACTGTTTTCGAAAGAGAAGAAAGGGGAAGCCCCCAAGGATGATCCATGTAAGTTATGTTTGATGCGATATGTGTTGTAGTTGTTACGGGCCTAAGTGAGCCCATAAAACAGTTAGGATCTCGTATGGGTCTAGAGCCCACAACCTTTTGTATGGACTTGTAATGAAATCCTGATCAGGGTACACATGGAGCCAATAGATTATATGTTCGATTTGGAATACGTTATAGAACGAGCTTTTGTAGCGCTTGAGTTGTATATGCTTCGAGTTTTGTATGTCAAGGGCCTAAGTGAGCCCGTGAATAGGTGCAATGTTGCATTTGTGTGGGTTTAAAACCCAAGATGTCATATATGGACTCGTAATGAAGTCCTTCAATAGGTCTGGACTACGATTTTCTGGATGAACCAGTGATGAAGCCCACGGTAAGATGGAGTTAATGAAGCATCCAACTTGATTGCTTGATTTTGAAGATATCTCGTCACGTTTAGCGGAAGTTTCGACCAAAGATTCCATATAGGGTTCCTAAGGTGAGAGGACAAGAAAGGCCAAAGAAAGAAACACTCGAAAAATGAGGCGCGGTCATAGCGCTGAGTGTTGAAAGGTTATGCTAAGGTTGGCTTACAAGCAATAATGTGGCTGAGAAAACGGCAAGGGATAAGAATTAGAAGAGGACGGAGCCATAATGAATTGACTCATGCAATAAGGTAGGCTAATGATGCAGGTTCAAATCCCAGTCTTGTTCCAAGGGTAGGGATAAGCATTGGAAATTCATGATTTTTGGGCGATCGTGCTTTTCTCATGGGCCTAGGCGAGCCTTATATATTAAATTAAAATGGTCGGGCCTCCAATGAGGTTGCCTACGTATCCATGATGGAATCAGGCCAGTCGTAGCTCTTGACATTTTAATTGGTGGCCTAGCATTTTACTTCGGAGCCATTTGCAATGAATTTAAGCATTGAATTTAAGCATTGAATTGGAAGAGGTCTTTGGCCAGGGTGGATAATGATGTTGGTTTAATTCGGTTTTAAGCGGTCGGACCTCAGGGTGAGGTTTCCTACGTATCTTTAGCAGAATCAAACCATTCGTAGTTCAGGCCAAGTGAATGAGAAGGTGCCCTGACTTTTACCTATGTCGCCCTTATGGGTTTTCGACCTAGCGGGATTTAATTTGTCTTTTATGGCTTATTGGGATGCAATGTGCATGGTTGTTAAGAAGGTTAATTACAGAGATTTGATTTGATTTGTAATGTTTTTAGAATCGAAGGTTGAAGGTTTTGAAGGAAATACCTTTGACAAAGCTATTGGTGGGCTTATTTGCAACACTTGTATCATTTTTTTTTCTGCTTTTTATTTTTGAATTTTTTTTACTTGCCCTTTACATTGAGATGTTGTCGAATGTATTTCCCATGAGGTAGGTTAAAGGGAGAGGGGTGTTATGCATTTAGGTTGAAATGGATGATAAGGAGGGGGATGCCTCTTTTATGCCAGTTATGTTCAATGCCTCTTTTATGATTAGAATAGTCATGAGAATTAGAAATTCATTTCCTTTAAGGCGACAACCGTGATTTCCGTTGATGCTCATTAGTGCAAGGTTAGAAAGAAATACTCATTTATTAATTGAAAATTATGAGTACATGCAATAAAGAGGGAAATCCTATATTAGACTGGAAAAATAAGAGAGATGAAACAGAAAATGAAATCCTAAGTCTAGACTCCTACGTCGCATGACAAGACAGCTTCGTTGCTTCAATCTTCATGAGGTCTCTTTCTAAACGAAAAGAGAAGAAGTGTATTTTTTTCACGTTGATTGGACCTAAGCGAGTCCAAGTGCTTTAATGAATATATGCTATTGGGACTGGGGCTGCGTCTTTGTAGTCTGGGTCGGACAGCAATTGGAGTCTTTTGTCATCGATCATGTCTTGGATGATTGCCTGAAGGCTCGTGCACCTTTTGGTAGGGTGACCTTTTTCCCTATGATATTCGCAATAGGAGCCCTCATCCCACTTCGAATTTCTTTGCTCTTTAGGTGGGTCTTCTAGGGGTCCAATTGGGGCAATCGCACCTTTAGCCCGAAGTTGGTGAAAGATTTGAGTATAGGTCATCTCTAATGGGATTTGTGCCCGTCGGGGTTTTAGATTATCCTTTGTACCCATGTCAGCGACCCCTATCCCTCGTTCGAGAGAATCGGAAGTCTTCCCTCTTGTATCATGTCGTGAATGAGGTGTTCTAATCTATAGCAATCGTTAGTTCTATGTCCATTCCCTCTATGGTATTTGCAATAGGCGTTTTTATCCCAATCTGGCCCTTTTCTGTCTTTCTTAGGATCTGGAGTGGGTCCTATAGGATAGAGCAACTTTCTAAAATGAAGATACTCAAACATAGCACCATAGCTCATATGTAAGGATATGAATTCCCCCTTAGGCTTTCTGCTAGGCATGACAGGCGTTGGTGCAGGTCTGGAATGTATCTCAGTAGGTGTTTGGGCTTTAGGAGAATCATTAATAATCTTTCAGGGATTAATTTGATGGAAGGGTTTATCAGCGGACTATGTTGTGCGATGTCATGTAGTTCATTGATCCTTTGTCGGTCCGTCGTGATTGCGATGAAACTGTCTGGTGCCTTGTACTGTGCATCTAGTCTGGCAACACGTGCTACAAGGTCCACGAGTGTCCCTTTTAACTCATCAACTTGTTCTTGAGGTGCGCTTGACATATTATATACTTCCTCCGTTCCAAAATAAGTGAAACACTTGTCTCAAAAAGCTCTCACATAAATGAGAGAAGTGTTTCACTTATTTTGGAACGGAGGAAGTATTTCCTACAATGGATCATCCAAAGGGAGATTAGAAATGGAGTGATAATGGAGAGAAAGGAATGTGATGTGAGTTTGAAAAGAATCTTCATTTAAAAGTCGAGCTTCTAGGAACGAATCTGAATGCATGATGAAGCTTTTTTTTTACATGTATGAATGATTTTGTTTTGTGGATGCACTTAGACCTAATGCACGTATGAATGACTTGATCGATGCGTTCGAACCTGTAAAGGCTGCCTACATATCCCAAAAGAGGGAATCAGCTCACTTGTAGTTCAGGACTACTAAATGCGGAATGCATGCGATGAAACGGAGAGTATGAATGCAATGAGACTTCCACATGCCTATGAACTCTAGTTATGCATGAAGTGTATGAATGATGGATTATGCAATGCAAATGAATTATAGTGCAAATGTCGTCCTGGATTTGACAGACTTCTAATGATGTGAGAATTCTAGACTTGACGGACTTTCAAGGATGCTAGACTCCTATTGTGCGTGAAACTCTAGTGGACCTAGACTCCTAAAGTGAATGAAACTCTAGTGGACATAGACTCCTAAAATGGATGGAATTCTAATGGATCTAGACTCCTAAGATTGACAGAATTCTAATGGATTTAGAGTCCTATTATGCATGGACTTTCTATGGATTATAGACTTCTAAAATGGATGTCACTGAAGCGAATGAAGACTCCTAACATGGACAGAGTTAGACGAGGTTAAAAAACTCTAAATGGAGTGAAACTGGATGAACCTAGACATATGGGCTATATAGACTTCTAGTGCAGCTAGAGTTCCTAATAAAATGTGACTTTTACAACAAGATGGACACTAAAAGGTATCCTAAATGATGTGCACATAAAGGATGGATAATATACATGGAAAGATAGGATATCGGAAAAAAAAAGGATGAATTTTGAAACAAAAAAAAAATGTGATAGGAAAAAGGTGGAAGTGGAGATAGAATTTTAAAGTGGATGGGATACGTTGTTGGGCAGGATAGGAATATCCGACTTTCTCAAAAAAACAAAACACGATCATGCACCTAGATGAGACCTAATAGAACTCTAACATACAACAAAAACTCTCTTTTTTTAGGTGAAGTTAAACACGAGATGTTCTGAATAGTCAATGACTCAAATGCACGAAGTAATATACGGAATTGATCACCACATTGCCTAAAGTGACGGAAAACGAGAGATGCACAACAATACACCACATAGAAATTTTGCGTGTGGCGCAAAGTGTGCGTCAGGCGCTGGCCAATAGCGTCAGGCGCATACTCATGCGTCTAGCGTGCTGAGCCCACCCTCGTGTTCGTGACAGTTTAGATGATGTTTTGATAAATCTGGAATAATGTCAAGACGCGAAGACTAACGCACTAATTAAAACAACAGTTTAGGACGTACGAAGTTTAGGACGCACTAATTGACGCAAATTGGTGAAGTGAACAGTGGTCAGAAGACCAATTTGCATGGGACGAAAAGACTGCGTGTCATGCAATAGATGTGCGCGGCTCGCGGGCTTTGCGTTTGGCGCAGGAGTGTTGCGCCATGCGCAACTTAATGCGTTTGGCGCAATACTCTGCGGCATGCATATTGGTAATTTGACGAATGTTCGGGAGAAAACAACGACAGTTTTTAGACGCGAATTGTATTATTTTTAGGCGCAACACATATCAACATGTTAATATGATCATGGAAAAAATGCAATCACACATAAATGTCAAGTAACATGGATGCAAAGTTCTCAACCTAAAGTCCAGTTCTGCATTCAAATATTGGTTAGGTTTAGGTTAAGGCTGAAAGGGTCTATGACAAAGAGATTGATCCCACGCTTTGTACCTCTGCTTAAAGAGGTGGCCAAGTGTAAGACGCACTCCAGTCTCAAGTCAGGAACAAGAGAACAATGCCATAGTTGGGTAGGTTTGCTTATGACTAAGATCCAACACTATCGCTCATGAAGCTTTTTGGAAGGACAAAGCGCAAACCCCCCGGGGGTGACCTCACACATAGAACATGTGTTAATGAGGCAAGGTAGATTGTCCTTATGGTGGCTGAACAATAGCTATGCGCATGCAAAACAATATATTATTCTAAGGCATAAAAATAAGAATGAATCGTATTTTTCAAGTTTCACCAACTCATTTAAAAAAATTAATTTTTTTTTAATCCTCCCCAGTGAAGTTGCCAAATTGTAGGCGTGGATTTTTCATTCCTTTAATGCCTACACGCGGTGTGAGCGCGTTTATTTGACTACCCCATTGTTAAGGTTTAATTAAAAATACGTTTTGAAGTCGCCAACAATTCTTTAAAGGAAGAATCATAAACCTAATTGGATATTGAAACGGAAGGGACATCTTAGGGACTTATCGAATGTAGATTTCTCCGTCATGACTCCATAGATGGTTAGGAGCCAAAAAGTGAGTTCGGGGGTGAGGGTATAATATAGTCAGGAACAATATTGCCCATTGCTGTCCTCTACTAAATAACGATTCACAACAGATTTTATGCAATAGAATAATCAAACAATATTTTAAGGCATCCTATAATAATTAATCTAGATTAGTTCAGGAAACACATCAAAAGACTAATTATTTAGTGATCAGTTATTATACAATCATTTTACAAGGTTCCTAACAGGTTGTCCAAATTATCTAAATTAATTAGAATAATTATTTAGGTCTTGATTAGCAATAATAATATGTGGGTGACAAAAAAGGCATGCAGGACAATCATAATATCAAGAATATTATATATAGAAAATATAAGAAAAGAGGTTAGAATTTACAAAGGGACGCGATTATTAGTTAGAAATCTATATCATAACAATAAAACGTTAGTAACTTCAATAAAATAAATATAATTATTCAAGGGCCCTCAGGATTATACCTATGCGGTTTAGATCGAAGAGCGTAATGACCTTCAGGCGAAGCAATCTTGGAACCAGGAATATAGTAGGATCAGGATCGAGAATTAATGTGGAAAATTAAAAGTTTTTGAGTGTTTTGTATTCGAAGTGTATTTCGGAGTATTCGAGAGTATATGTGCGCGTAAAAATAATAATTCGAAGTCGTGTCTGATTCGGGAAATCAGCCCGTATTTATTGGCAAATCAAGACGTGCGCTCCACGCAAGCCCTGCGCCAGGCACAGGACTACGTGGCAGGCGCGAGGACACACATCAGGCGCAGATTGGCCTGCCTGACGTGGTCCGTCCAGTTAAAACGTTGCACGTGGAAACGCGTTTTCAACTTTTCAGTTTCTACGCAGGGCACAACTGGTACAAAAAATGGACTCTACGTAGGGCACAACTGGTACGAAAAATCCGATTGCGTAGAAACTAAAAAGTATTTTGTGCCCTGCGTTTTCAACTTATCAGTTTCTACACAAGGCCTAGGATGAATGCATATGGACTCTAATGCACGCAGGCCTGAAATAAATGCAAATGGATTGGAATTTGATTGGATTATAGGTATTTGAACTGGGCCTAGAATTTTCGAAATTCATTTTTTGAAAGGGACCCCTTGTTTTTATCTTTTATTTGGAAAAGATAATGGATTAATTTTGAATTTTTTTTAATATGGTGTATGATGTTGATTAGTAAATGCTTTCGAAAAAGAATAGAAGATGGTATCGGTCTTGTAACACCCCGACAATTCTCTATTTTCCAAAATACCTTTTCAATATAAAACTTAGAGAATCATCAAAGCATTATCGCCCGTGTGATAACGTATCGGCTTATTCAGAAGTTTACAGCGGAGATAATAATAATAAATAACTTGAAAATAAAGCTTAGTCAACCAAAAGTCAACTCCAAAAGTCAAACCAGCATAAAGTCAAAAGTCAACCACAAATGTAAAAGTCAACTATAAAATATAAAGTCAACACAAGCTCTCCAATTTCCTGAACCCATGATGCATCATCTTCAAACCTACAATAGACGATACTCTATTGATCTCGAGAGACTGCTCACCAAATGGGTCATCACAGGATCAATAAGGCATAGCCATGATCAACACATACACACAAAGCATGTAATCAACAAAGCTCAGTACTACATAGTAAATACATATAGGACCTAACATGATACTAATGATCATTAAGCTGGGATAAATAATAATATAATAATATAGCAGACTACTTTACTGGACTAAACTCCACAACTAATAAATTAATTAATTTAGAAGGAATATGCAATGGAAAGAGTTTTCCAAACCAAACCAGTCTTCAATTTAGAAGACGAAGTACGGGCGCGACTCCGTACTCCCCTGACCTACGATATCGAGGAAACTTTTAAATAAAAATAGGATACGAAGATCAATCCGGTCCCAAGAAAAACCATGGGCTACCACCATGTACTCCAACTCATACTAGTCCAACACTTCATACGTGCACAAGCCTAAAGCTATTGCTATTCACTTTCCACTTTAAGTGATTAATAAATTATTTACTTGTTATGACTCACAAAGTAAGACAAACAATATAACCATCAAAGATACAAAAACTTCCATTTTTATCTTAGAATTAGATAAGGTGATCATCAACTTAACAACCCATGAATAATTCCAATATTAAATCCAATACCATTATTTATTTGTTAATCCATGTCAACAATCAACCAACCTTTCATAGGTGAATAACCAACTTGCCAAATAATGCCCTCGGTCCTCATAAAGTAATTAAATAATCCAAAAGGGAACAACATGATCCATTTCATGATCTAATACCAACATAATTATTAATCCCTCATGTGAATTAATAAAATAAAGTTCTCAATCCCATATGCTTGCATCAATCATCCATACAAACATAATATCATCAACATAACCAACATGCTTCACACAACGCCATAAAAAATGCAAATTCAATTGAATATAAATCACATATGAACCATAAATAGTTCCCTAAACATGATACTACATAAATCCCATCCTTAGGACATGATACTAATCCAACCCACACATAGGTAAAACGTACCTTGTGTAGACAAAGTTTGAGGCCACTTAACAAGCTTAAAAGTCGCCTAAAGAGAATTCTCCGCCTAACAATAATCAACATAGCCACAAATCAATACACTATAAATTTCCAACAATATTGAAATACTTTAAACCCTCTTTAGAAGTGTTTAAAAACCTTTCCCATCATTAAAACTTCAATTATTAATACTCCCTAGTATAGTATTACTATACTAGTCATTAAAACCCTTAAAAACTCATACTTTGACAATTAAAACTCCATCATAAGCTTACTAATAAATTTTCCTGCTACTTATAATGTATTAAAACCTTTTAAAACATACTTAGACATAATTAAAATTATAAGAGTACTCAATTACATAAACTATAATATACTACTATGATTTTCCAACTCATAAAACCCTAAAAATCTATGCTTTGATACTTAAAACCTTAATTTAAACATAATAAATAAATATGAAATTTAATTACTTCATTATATAAACTACATAATCTGAATTTTATATTTAAATCATCAAACTATAACTTTAATCATAAACACATTAAAACAATCCTTAAAAATATACTCCCTCCGTCCCAGAATAGTCTGAACATTTTCCTTTTATGTTTGTCCCAAATTAGTTTGAACAATTCTATTTTTGGCATGATCCCACTATTAATATATTATTTCTTTTACAAATCTTTGGCCCACACTCTACCTTTTATCAATAAAAAGTTACCCAACTTTCTCTCTCCTATAATAAAACATACTCCACCAACTCCTATCACATCTACTTTTTAAATAAAATAACATTAGATAACCACACTATAACTTATCACCTTAAACTACGTGTCCCAACCAGTGTTCAGATCTTTCTGGGACGGAGGGAGTAAACTTTAACATTAAATAAAACTAGAGGAGGAATAACCAAAGAAAAGAGGAGGAAGGACGCCGGAAGAGGAGGGGACGGCGGCGGCTATTGGCTGTCGGACGGTGGTGGCGCCGGCGGCTGTCGGTGGCTTGGCCGAAGAGGGAGCCGAAGAAAAAGAAAAAGAAGGAGGAGGCCGGAGAAGGCCGAAAAAGGAGAGAGAGAGAAGAGAGAAAAATAGAGTGTGTTTTATGTGTGGGAAATTGTTTAATAAAGGGTATTTATAGGTTCCCCCATTAGGGGTCCAATAGTGGTTTGGGCTTTAATGGGTTAGTTTAATAAGGATGGTCATAATAAAAGACTTTGGGCTCCTCTTCCCAATATGTGCTCATGAAACATAATAAAAGTTTTTGGGCTCCTCTTCCCAATAAATAAAATCTTTTGTTCCCACTCAACTAATTAAAATAATATAACTTTCAAAGTATGACTAATTAAAATATTTAATTACTTAAATTCATTAAATAATCCTTTTGACTTTCAATAGACAACATCATAAAAAATAAAATATATATAACTATACATTAAAATTATTTATAAAATTCATAAAATTACGGGGGATTACAGGTCTGATTTTTAAAAATAGTATTTTTTTAAAGGATGGAAAAATGATAGGATAGATGATAGGTAAGATTTGGGAGGAGGTAGACATGCATGACGGCGCTAACTCTACCATGATTATTTTTATAGATGCACTGTTTAGGATAGACTCAACCTTAGATGATATGCACGAAAAAATTGATTTTTATCTTTGAATTAGGTGATATTTGTTTTAGACAAACAGACTCTTAGGATGATCGTAACTCCAATGAATGCAGACGGAAAGAACGCATGATCGACCACCACGACGACTAGATCGACATAAACATGAGATGCACAGAATACGTGCCACGCAACATAGTGCGCGGCGCGGAGCCTACGCGTCAGGCGCAAGAGTTGTGTGCCATGCGCTAACTAATGCGTTTGGCACACTATTCCCCATCATGTTTTTGGCGATTTAGGCGAGGTTTTGGCTATCCCCACATATTTTCGAGATGCGACGACAAACACGACATGATGACAAGTTTATTGAAAGCTTTTTTGGACTTGAACGATAGTCGAATTGGCAATAGCATGAGACGTAAAGATTGCGCACCGCACAACAGCGTGCGCTTGGTGCGAAGCTTCTGCCCCCCGGCATGCAGTTTGACAATTCGACGAAGTTTCAGACTATTTTGACGATGTTTTTTAGACGCGATTTTAAGCGCAACACATAACAACAGTTTTGACAAAATAATAGCAGGCAAAAATCGCAATCACAAGCAGATGTCATACAACATGGATGCAAAAGTTCTCAACCTAGAGTCGAGTTCTACGTTTCGACTATGGTCATGTTTAGGTTAAGGCTGAAAAGGGTACATGACTAAGAAATTGATCCCACGCTTCATACCTTTGGTTAAAAAGGTGGCCACGTGTCAGATGCACTTTAATTCTCAAGTCAGGAACAAGAGAACAATGCCATGGTTGGGTACGTTTGCTTATGACTAAGATCCAACACTATCGCTCCGGAAGCTTTCGGAAGGAGAAATCGCAACCTCCCCGGGGGTGGCCTCACGCATAAAGCATGCGTTAATAAGGCAAGGAAGATTGTCCTTATGATGGCTTAAACAATAGACATGCATATGCAAAACTGCAATGTTATTCTAAGGCATAAAAAGAGAATGAATCGTATTTTTCGGGTTTGTTCCACTCATTTAAATAATTTTTTTTTTTGAAGTCCTCTCCAGTGGAATCCCCAAATTGTAGGCGTGTTTTTATTTTGTCGCGTTCGCGGGATGAGTGCATATTTGACTAACCCACTTTCACCAATTTTTCTCTTCCCCTTCCTGAAAAGGAAAGAATAGACGAGTTTAACTCAACCAAATGAAAGAAAAGAAAAGGTTTAGACCGTATAAAATCAGCAAACAAATATTCAAGCAAATGAGAATTTCAGCATCCAATAAAGATTAAACCACTCAACTCACATATACTAATGCAAGAAGGAAGCAAAAGAGAAATAAGGAAAAAAAATTCATTGCCAACGTGCTAGAACGATAAACAAAGACTTGTCAAGAAGAAAATGACAAACTACTCCCACATATTAAATGCTAAATGTGGATCTCTTCAACATTCATCGTTCAAGTAAAATCAAGGCAGACATCAAAAAAGAAGGAAGTTGATGATCTCCTCACTTCGATAAAACCTACTTCTCCACAAGCACCACTTTGTTTCCGAAGTATCCACCGAATATTTCTTAAAAAGTTATAGTAGATAGATACTAGAAAACTTTACATCTACAACAATCCACTCACGAAAGTCATTGAAACCACCACAAAAAGCAAGAAAAATAATTCATAATGGAATTTACAATACAATTCACCAAACATTTCCATTAACACAAATGAATGCATATCTAACGATTCATCCAACAAACATAAATATAAAGAATTACTAAAATCACAACAAAAGAGCATAAATCATAAGCAAGAATAAACTAGTACAATGCAAAAGCCATCAAACAAAAACTATACATTAACTTCAACTAAAATGAAAAACAAATATAGCAACTAATAAAACTACAACAAAGCAAGAATCTCATAATCCAAAAATCACTAACAACCATTTAAAATTTAACACACCCACAAGCAAATCAGCAAAACAAAAACTACACATAAAAAAAAACCAACTAAGCAAAAAAACAAAACCAAAATTTACCTCATATTCATTGAACAGAAAAACAAACAAAGCCACCAATAAAATTACACCAAAGCAAAGATATCATAATCAATAACTGTAGGTGTAGGTGTGTTTTTATTTCGCTTATGCAGTGTGAGCGTGTATTTGACTACCCCATTGTTAATGTTTTATTAAATACATTTTGAAGTCGCCAACAAGTCTTTAAAGGAAGAGTCCTAAACCTAATTTTATATTGGGAAACCATAGGGACATATTAGGGACTTATCCAATGTAGATTTACCCGTCCTGACTCCATAGATGGTCAATAATGAACCATATATTGAGTTCGAGGGTGAGGGTACGAACACGGTCATAATGAACCATGTTCGCCCATTGCTGGCCTCTACTAAATATCGATTCATGTCAATTTTTATGTAATAGAAAAACCAAATAATATTTTCATGCACCCTAAAAATAATCCAGTCTAGGTTGGTTCAGGAAACACATAAAAAACTATTTTTTAGTGATATGTTATTAGGCAATCAAAATTACAGGGAACTTAATAGGTTGTTCAAATTATCTGATTAATATTAGAACAATTCTTTAAGTCTTGATTAGCAAAAATAACATGTGAGGTGATGGAAATGCAAGCAGGACAATCATACTAAGCATATAATAAAATAAATAAAAATAGAGAAAGAGATTATAATATACAGAAGAACGATTTTTTATTAAGGATGTACATCATAAAAGAAATTGTTATTAGTAACTTTAATAAAAAAAATAATGAATTTAT
This sequence comes from Beta corolliflora, assembly GCA_947648045.1. Classification (NCBI taxonomy): domain Eukaryota; kingdom Viridiplantae; phylum Streptophyta; class Magnoliopsida; order Caryophyllales; family Amaranthaceae; genus Beta; species Beta corolliflora. Next base: position 301,400 of record CANSZD010002469.1, on the reverse strand, counting down.
TCAAGGACCCTCAGGATTATGCCATGACTTGGGTCTGAGAGATTGACAACCTTCGGGACGAGAGGTGTGACACGTAGGGCCACCTGTCAGACGCTCAGGTATTTTACCACCTCTTCCATCCAGGCGGATGTCCGATTAAGTACCAGTTGTTCCTTGGCATTGATGCTTGGCTGACGCAGTACTTCCCACATGATGGTCCGAGGAGCTAATCCTTCTGCTGAACTGGCAATCCGAGCCAAAGCGTCTGCTTGTTGATTTTCCGACCGGGGTATGTGGGTTATGTGGAACTGGGATAACTTCTTGATGAACTCTTAGGTCTTGGACAAGTACATTCTCATGTTATCTTTCTAGGCTTTGTACTCACCTGACACCTGACCCACTATCAGTTGTGAGTCGGATTTGGCATTGACTACTGTAGCCCCGGCCAAGATGCATAGCTGATGTCCGAGGATGAGGGCTTCATACTTGGCTTCGTTTTTAGACCCTAAGAATTCGAATTTGATTGCATACTCCATCTTTTCCCCGATCGGGGGTTTGATCACCAGATCGGCTCCACATCCCGTTTTGGTGGATGAGTCGTCTACTTGCAGCTCCCACCCGTCTTGCTCGCCTACTAGAGGCCTGGTTATGCATTCTGTTATGAAATCTGCCAAGGCTTGGGCTTTGATAGCCCTCCTTGGCTCATACTCCAGCCCAAAGTCTGCTAGCTGATCCGCCCAGTCAGTCATCCGACTGGAATGGTTCATGCTCTCAATAAGCTTTTTGAGTTGTTACCCGGTGAGAACTTTGATCGGATGGACTTGGAAGTAGGGTTTAAGCTTCCGATTAGCCATCACCAGGGCAAAGACCATCTTTTCGACTTCGCTGTACTTAGCCTCTGCTCCTCGGAAAGCATGAATGATGAAGTAGACTGGGTGTCGCTTTTCTTCTCTCTCGGCTATCAGAACGGCGCTGAGCGCGTATTCCAAAACAGCCAAGTAAATAAGCAACGTTTCCCCCAACAAGGGGGATATCAACTTAGGGAAGGTTGATAGATGCGTTTTGAGGGAGGCGATGGCCTGCTCGCCTTCGTCATCCCAGGTGAACTCCTTTCTCTTCAAAGCTTTGAAGAAATGTAAGCTTTTGTCTGCCGACCTGGAGAGGAAGCGTCCAAGGGCAGCCAAACAGCAGGTCAGGCGTTGTACCTCTCTTACGTTCCGAGGAGACTTCATCTCCATCACAGCTTTGATTTTATCATGGTTTGCCTCGATTCCCCTCTCAGTCACCAGGAATCCGAGGCACTTCCCTCCTTTTACTCCAAAGACACATTTATTCGGGTTCAACATCATGCAGAATCGCCTCAACGTACTGAGGGTTTCCCTTAAGTCTGAGGGGTGATCACCTTGGACCGTGCTTTTGACGATCATGTCGTCAACGTATACTTCAATGTTCCGACCCAGTTGGTCGTTGAAGATTTTGTTAACTGTCCGCTGATGCGTAGCCCCTGGATTCTTAAGTCTGAATGACATTATTTTGTAGCAATACACCCCTTGATTTTTTACAAAGGCGGTATGAACTCGGTCATGTTCGGCCATTGGGATCTGGTGATATCCCGCATTTGCGTCCATAAAGCTTAGGAGAGCATGGCCCGTCGTTGAATCGACTAGCCTGTCGATCTTGGGCAGAGGGTGGTTATCTTTTGGACAGGCCTTGTTTAGGTATGTGAAGTCCACACACATTCTCCATGCCCCGCTCGACTTTTTGACCAGCACAACGTTGGCCAACCACTATGAGTATTGACATTCTTCTATGAAACCCGCTTTAAGCAGTTTTTTGACTTCAGCAGCTGCTGCGGCGTTTCTTTCGGGGCCTTGATGCCTCAACTTTTGCTTGACTGGCTTGGACCCCTCTTTGATGTTGAACTCATGGCACATAATTTTTGGGTCGAGTCCAGACATTTCTGAAGCTTCGTAGGCAAAGACATCCTTGTACTCTGTGAGCACCTGAATGATTTCTTTTCTTATTTGAGGGTCCATGGCTTTGCCTACTCTCAAGGTCCGACCGAGTTTCTCGTCAATAATAACTTCTTCATCGTCCTCAGCTGGCTGGGGGCGCTAAAACTGCTTGGGGTTTTCAGTGATGTAAACCCCGAGGCCACTTGAGGGCTGATTCTCTTCCCGTTTTCTCTTTTTCGAGTCCTCTTGGACGTCCACCTTGTTCTTCAAGCTGTTGACGTAACATTCCCTAGCTGCTTGCTGATCCCCTTGGATCTTTCCAACTTTACCTTCATCAGTTTCGAATTGCATGAGGAGTTGGTAAATGGAAATTGCTGCCTTGACCTTGTTTAGAGTTGGTCTTCCCATTATGATATTCTATGGCAGAGGGATGTCCACCACTAGGAAGTCAATCAGTAGGCTTCTTCCTTTGCCCTTCTCTCCCATCCGAGTGGGCAACTTTATAGATCCGAGGGGATGTATCGAGTTTCCCCCGAAGCCTATGAGTGGCTGATTGAGGGGGGTAACATCCCTTTCACTGTATTTTAACTTCCTGAGGCACTCTAGTGTGATTATGTCAGCGGATGATCCGCTATCTACTAACACCCTTTTGACTCTTGTGTTAGTCATTTGAGCTCAATGACTAGGGGGTCGTCATGGGCCGTGTGTAGGGTCTGACTGGATTCCCCAAATGTCATTACGGGGCAGTCGGGGTGGGGGTGGGGGTGGTGGACGTCAAGCACTTGGTGCTTGATATTATGGAGGTGGGCTTTGTGTGATCGGCGGTTAGGCCTCCCATCGCGAAGCCGCCTGCTATGACTCCGATGAAGCCATCTGTATCACTGTTGTTTGACAGAACCACTTTTTGCTTGCCCTTCTCCTCACTTGTGTGTTTGAGATAACGGTTCAACTTGCCTTGTTCTGCCAGATTGTCAAGAGATTGTTTAAGTTCTCTGCATTCCTTGGTGGTATGTCCACACTCCTTGTGGTATTCACACCACTGGCTCCTATCTCTCCGAGCCGATGCGGTTCTGATGGGAGGTGGGTGGGGAAGCATGGACTTGTCTTTTATGTCCAAGTAGATCTCTCTTCTATTCTTGCTGAATCGAAAAATCGTTGCCATGGTCGCTAAACCTGTCTGACTGACCTCCCGTCTTTTGTTGTTTTGATTGGTCCTTGCGATTTCCTTCTTCCTTTCTCTTCTTGCTTCCATCATCTGAGTGGCGACATATGTCTGTCGCTTGGATGAATCTTTGAGCCCGGGTCATTGCTTCAGAGAAGGTTTTTACTTCATTTTCTGCCAAGGACCATCTCAGCCGACCGGGTTGATGTCCGGACATTAGGACGGTGAATGCCACCGTGTCTTGTAGATCTGAGATTTTTAAAGACTCCTCATTGAATCTCTTGATGTAATCGGGTAGGCTCTCATTCTTCTCCTGCCTGACCCCCATCAAATGAAGACTTGTTTTCTTCTGCCTTTTCCCGGTAACAAACTGATGGATGAATATGTCTTCTAGTACCGAGAAATCAGCTATGATCCCAGCAGGGAGTTCCTGGAACAAGTTCAGAGCCAGTCCTTTCAGTGTTGTGGGAAAGAAGCGGCACCAAGTGGCTTCACAGCCGGTCTGGACACTCATTTGTCCCTTGTATGTGGCCATATGATCATCCGGGTCGGTCAGGCCCGTGAATGGTTCAATAGTCGTTGTTTTGATCTTTCCAGGAATGGGCGCCTCTAGTATGGCCTGACTGAATGGGACCATGAACTTAAAGTGCCCCACTATTGATCCGAATGGGTTTCGATTGGGCAGAGTCACCATGCCCTTCCCGCTGAGCAGCTTTCTTGTTGAGGATGTGTCTGCATCGTATCCTTTGCTGAGGCGCTTCTCGTTAAAGAAGTGTCGAGCATCATCGTGCTTTTGCCCGACATTGCCTCGTGGTGACTTGGACACGTGAGTCTCCTCTCCCTGTCTAGCGGATCTTCCGTTAGACAGATGGCGTTCCTCCTCTCCCTGTCTGGATCGTTGCCGATCATGTTGGCTGTGTTCCCTTGCACCCGATCGCTGCCGGCTAGGCTGACCGTGGGCAGAGCGGTGAAGTTTTTCTGCCGGATGGGAAGGGACCAAGGGTTGGTCTTTAGGTTGCTGGAGAGGGCGCCCCTGCTGTAGATTGGTCAGCATGTCCATCAAGCTACGTTGCAGGGTCTGCTGAAGCTGAGTGGCTATCAAGTTTATATCTGATGTAGATATAGGTTGGGGTCAGCATACTATATCTGGTGTGATGGGTTAGGTCCGTTTTCAATGGAATGCTCTTCTTCATGGTCGATAGTCTGAACGGTCGGCGTTTTGGGTCGCTCGGACCTCCGTTGGTGAGATGGGGAGGGCTCTCGTTCGGACCTCTGAGCCTGTGCTGAGGGATGTCTGGTGTGAGTGCTCTTGGCGAGGGCCATTACTGAGTGGCAATGAGATGAATCTTACTGAGTGGTGGCGAAGCAGCTTTGCTTGTAACTTCCCCACAGACGACGTCAAACTGCTTCTGTCAAGAAATTAAGGAATGTAGTAGGTTGTGAGATTTGATGTGGGCCCCAAGAGCGTTCGCCTGAGCTCCGTTATCCGTACGCCGGAATCCTGAAAAAGAAGGTTAGACTACCCCAGGGGTGTTTCTGGGATCGCCCCTCTGACGCTCAAGTCAGTAAGTGATTGAGGTAGAGAGAGATGTTCTAGTTTGTTAGGTGAGAATTGAATACCTATTTATTGATGAGACTGTTGGTATTTATAGTGTTGGGGATTCCCAGACAGGAAACATTGATTGGATGGGCCTCCTTGGGATCAATGGCAATGTTGCCTTTTTAGGCAATGATCATTTCAGCCCTTTAGAGGATCCCTAAGCTCCTGAGATTAGGTCAACTCACAAGTGGGACCCACTACCGCCACCTGTCAAGGCTTTAAGGGGCTTTTATGTCTTTATTGGGCTGCTGATTAATTGAGCCCAAACATCTTCATTTCCCTTTGGCATATTAATCTTGTGGGAATGAAGATGACAATAGAGTTTGTGGCGAAGCAACTCTTTGGGTATGATTCAGACTAGAGCAAGGAGAAAACAGGGGAGAAGTTTGCTCATATTTCACAAGGCCTTCTCTCATTTCCTCTAAATATCCCTGGCACTACATACCGCAACTGTTTAAAGGTATGTTCTGGTTTCTAAATTTCAGTTATACAATCAGTGACAATCACTTGTAATTCGAAGTTATAACCTATATGATTGTATATAAATAAGACACTCAAAGCAATTAATAAAATCAATTTTAATTGGGATTGATGGGTAACATAGGAAACATCCTATATCATTGAAATATTAGTGTACATCCTATATCATTGAAAAATTGGTGTTCTCACTTTTGAACTTTTGCATATTACCAGAGCCAAAAGGAAGTGATGGATATGATGAGGGCCACTCTGGAGGAGAGGCTCGCTTCACCGGTGACATGTCGAGGGGATTTCCCAGATCACTCCCTTAAAGACCCTAACACCGAGAAGCTCTTGATCGAGGATTTTATCCTACAGATTATGTTTGGACTACTCGTTGCTAGTTCCGAATCACCTTCAATGACATTAACACTAGTCCTCAAATTCTTGTCAGAGAACCCTCAACTCTTGGATGAATTGGAGGTTAGTTCATATGTCTAAGTTCTTCATGCCATAAGCTATATTACTTTTTTTTTATTCCTGACACAGATAATTTACGTTAAAAGGCTGAGCATGACAGGATTCTCAAGAGTAGAGAAACTCCCGATTCTCCCCGACTTAAGCCGAATTGAACCGCTGAAGTGAAGTCAATGACTTTCACTCTTCAAGTTATAAATGAATCTTTGAGACTTGGAAATGTTTCTCTTGGATTCCTCAACATAACATTGAAAGACATCCAAATAAATGGTATGCAACTATGCATATTGTTATCAACTTATCATATTGTGCAATTTTAGAACCTATCTTTGCTTCATATAAAATGCTGCTATCAAGTATCAAGTGATTGTAGTAAGGAGTAAGCTGACAAAGTGCATAATCTGTTGCAGGATACACAAATCCAGCAGGATGGACGATTATGTTAGTCACTTCGACATTCCAATATTACTCCAATATATACAAAGATCCACTTACTTTCAACCCATGGCGCTGGAAGGTGGCCTATTTTATCGTTTATGGGCAATGATTTCCTAGGCCATATAAAATGTTGTCAACATAACCATTGTAGTTGAAACGATGTTGTTCTACTAACTAAATTAGTCTTAGCAACAATGAATGTTGTACTGGAAAAATCACAGCCCATGCTTATATATTCATCTAGCTTTTTGTTTTGTGTTTTCTTTTAATGTTTAATTAAAACTTTAGATATTCACTATATGTTATTCTTCCTGTAATAACTTCAGAACTTCACTATATGTTATTCTTCTTAGATACATTGAAATAATTATTTATGCTGATTTTTGCCTCAACGGCAAAGATTGATATTGGGACGTCAACAACCAGATTATAACGATTTGAAGAACGTAAATGCAAGGGAAATCAAGGGGGAATGACACAAGGAAATGGTGACGCGGAAAAACCCAATGAAGGTGGGTAAAAAACCGCGGGTGGATATGAGTCCACCAATCCACTATATTCAACTGACGCTCAGAGTGAACGACAGTCAATACACCCTAAGATGATTGATCTAAATACACTGAATGAATTGTAAAGAATAAAGATACTATTAAATTATAAATAATGTTAAGTAATTGCTCTTGTGCTCTCGAATATTGTGTATCACTGGTGTCTGGTAGTGATGATAGCTTGTGTGTTTTTTCCGTTTAATTTAGTGAGCTTTATTTAATTTTCCACACACGACGCAATTCCAAGAATATCGGAGATAGTTAGCTACAATCTTGACATGATTCGCCTATCCTTATGCCACGATGCTTGACTATGCTTTTGAGCGCTGAACTGAGAGTCAAAACAATGACCAAGTCTTCCTAATTCTTCGCTGGTCCGTTGGTCTTTGACTAGATCCTAGAGTCATGTCGCTCTTGCTTGCGCCAATGTCAACCTGGAAAATTCAGTCATGCCCATAACAATCATCAGTCAAACTCACTAGAGGAAAAAAAGCCATTTGCTGTTGTAAAAGGGCTGCGGTTGTATGGAAAACCGCAGCCCTTCCATTAAGGGCTGCGGTCAGGCCCAAAACCGCAGCCCTTCGTGCAATAAAGGGCTGCGGTTTTGGGCCCGACCGCCCCTTTTTAATGGAAGGGCTGCGGTTTTCCATACAACCGCAGCCCCCTTTGTTTTCGCGCTCTCATTTAATTCCCTCGCTCCACCCAATTTATCACTCGCGAAAATTTATCTCACCACGCACGCGGCGAACCACCCCTAGAGCCCAACCCTTGCGAATTGAACCACCCCCGAGCCCTAGCTTTCGAATTCAACCACCCCCCGAGCTCCGGTCCCACCGTCCCGTGCGCGCCACGCCAGCCTTCTACGCGCCATCCCCGGCGCACCACGCGGACCCACGCCACCGGATTGCGCACCCGCCACCACCGAGCGCCACCACCGGTGCGCGCCACCCACCGTACACAGGCGCCACCCACCTGCGCGCCACCCACCCACCGCGCCACCCACCCGCGCGCCGCCCACCCTCTCTCGACGCATTTGTTCAAGAAATTCAAGGTTGCCTTTTTAATTATTTTGATTTTTATTTTCTAATATGTTTATATATTCGTTTGGGAGAGAAATTAAAGGTTGCATTTGAGTGGGACCGAAATTGCGAAAAAGTTATACAAAAGGGTCGTGCTTCGGAACCCGAAAATATGTTAATTGAATTATTTGATTAGCTACATTAGCTATTAACTTAGTTTAATGCAAACAAATTTCATTTATAATTTGTTAATAGTTAAAATGAGAAAAGTTAGTTGTAATGTGTTTCAATGTGGGTAAGATATGATAATTTATATATATGAATGTATTTCTTATAATTTTTGCATTTTCTATATGCTAACAATTTTTTCGGTTTTATGTGTCCTAGATATTAGCATATTGGAAGCGGCAAATCAACTAGGAGATAGTGCGAGTATATATAGAGATCGATCTCCATATTAGTTGTTATTGGTATGTATTTATGATAAAGACAATTCATTATATATCTTCATTTATTGTGTATATGTAGATTCAATCTATATATGTGTATGTATATTTCTTGATATGAGATTGGATGAAAACAATTTAATTAAGCTATGAAATGTATAAGTTATATGAATCATCATATCATCAATCATATGCCTAGATACCCGTTCAAGACTTACTCACTAGGAGTAAGTCTTGAATAGTCCCCTGTTTGGGACTGTCCTTGGACGTTTGATCTCACTTAGGTGGTGAATGTATGTCTTCTTTTCAATTCTAAGGAAAGTCTTGGCTTGTCGTTTCTCTACATTGTTCTCTGTGTACATATGTAGATAATCAATTATCTACATTGTGTACTTGGAGAACTGTAGGGAAATGCTGCCGGATTTTCCTTAGAATTGAAGAGTTGGCATATATTCACTAGTGAGATTAAACGTCCAAAGATGGGTTAGGTTGGAGTGATAAGGACCTTCGGATGCATGCATACATTTGCACATGTGACTCTCTTAGCCTCCATTTGTATGTGCGTGTTTTCAATATGTGATTGTCTTGCATGTGAATGTGCTTAAATGATTGATACTTATAATTGGTTGTGTTTAATTAGAGGTTTTCATGAATGAGATGGATCGTACTTGGATGTATGGTAGCCGTGAATCGATTGAGTTTGTGAATGGGGTCTCAGAATTTTGTAAATCTGCATTAGAATATCAAGCATCTTCTGGAGCAGTCGACTTTTATTGTCCTTGTTTAGATTGTGGAAATGTGAGCAAGGTTAGTAGTATTCATTTGCTTAGGGAGCATGTCTTTCGTCGTGGGTTTAGGCCTCAATACCACGTATGGGTTTGGCATGGTGAGGAGGGGAGATATGCAAGAAGTTGTAGGATAATGAACGATGCAAGTAGTGTGAATTCAGCGTCGGTAGATGTGGAGGCTATCAAATCTGCAATTCGGGAGGAGCTTAGAGAGGAGATGACACATAACTTCAATGCTATGATGGAGCAAATGGGTTTACCGACCTTCCCATTGAAGAAAGGTAGTGATGTTCCATCTAACCAGCCGATCGGTGTTCCACAAACATCAGATAATCAAACGATACCTGCACCTGATCCACCAATACCCGAGTTGAAGGTAATCACTGTATTTGGTTTAATTTATCACGCTTAATCACTGTGCTTTATTAATTAACTATGTATTGTCCCTAAGTGCATGCAATTCTAAATATGTTGTTTCATCGCAATTAACTATTAATGACTTGTTTTGATTCAAAGGAGGAGACCCTATGCCGACTATTAGTTCGAGAAAATGATTCTGATAGTCTGATTGTGGTAGCTAGTGGCCATGCACAGCCTCCTGGTGATCGAGTACGAGTGCATCACCAGATAGTGAACAATGATCACTATGTGGTGAGCATCGACTACATTGAGCCTGGTTTTGAAGACTTAGGTCTTCCGATGCCAAAACCGGAGGTTAGTCTACATACACTGAGTGACGCCCATGGTAGTTATGTTCTGTGGCCGCGTGCATGGGTGCGATTTTCAGATGAGGTACACCGATAAACATACATATATATATGCGTTAGTTTATGTAATAATCAACTCCGATTATATTACTTTTCTATGTCATATATATAATAATTAGTAATATTCTTATTATTACTTTTTAATAGGTTTCAAGGAAGGCTGGTTCACATGACAAGAAGGCTAAAAAGGTCGGTTCACAAAACAAGATGGCTAAGGAGGCAATTGGACGTGCTGAAATTGAACCAAATGTGTTCGATGACCAAGTTAGTATGTCAAACAATCCACTTCTCGAGCCGTTGGTGGTGCAAGGCCTTACTAAGGCATGTTATTGGTTGCATGAGTGTGTTAGTGATTTGCTCGATGATACTGCAATACATGTTCCTTTGGGGAAGGAACAATTCAACTACGCTGATGAGTCATCTACATGGATTTCCAAAGACGATGTTAAAGAATTCTTACGTGGAGAAATGTTGAGTGGAACAATGATACAAGCTTTCATGAGGTGATACATACATATCTTACTTTACAAGTTTATAATAGTTTTCAACTTCCATACATGATAAGTATGTTTACTTTTTATTATATGCTTTAATTTCTCGAGGTTATTGTGTACTTGAATTGAATGAAAAAATGAGTGAGACAAAGATTGGTTGGTTATGTCCAAGTACGATGCGAGATGACAATTGTTTAAAAAACAAAACCGATGTGAAAGAATATCTCGATACTAGTTTCAAACAATCACATCGGTTAGAAGAGAAGTTCATCCTTGTTCCATATATTGAAGCGTAAGCTTGTTATACCAAACTTGATGCTTTACTTTATTTTCTATAACTTTATTTCCTTGTTTAGATAACTTGCCTTCTTGTTCCATATATATCGATAACAAAATTCACCGAATCGTTGAATAAGTAACTTTATATTATTTTCTTATATAGTCTCCATTGGACGCTCATTGTGATATGTTTGTCAAATAATCACGTTTACCACTTTGATTCTCTTCGTCGACAACCACCACGGAGCTTACTAGTCAAGTCACTATTGAATAGGTAACTTAACTAGAACAATATGTGTACCTAATATTACACATTTATATATATATATATATATATATATATATATATATATATATATATATATATATATATATAAAATAATTCATCTTATATATAATGTATTGATGTAGTGTGATGAAGCACCATTATGGACTTGGACTTCGATTAGGAAAAGCTCCTCTTTGGATATCAGTTGAGGTAACTACTTTGGTGAATCTTATGTCTAACCATTTATTTTCATATACTTTAAATTTAACATGAATGTTTTTGGATGTTTAAATTTGGTGAATTTCGATGTCCGCAACAAAAGAATGGGGTTGATTGTGGCTATTACGTCTTTGCGGTACATGTTTGATATAGTCAACCGTTGTACCGACATCGATTATCTTCAAAAGGTATGTAACTAATTAGTTTATTTAATTTAGATTAAATTGATAGATAAGAATTAGTTTATTTTGGAAATTGTAGCATAAATTAACTATAATCATATCGACCCCAAAACGAACCTAAAAATTGAACTTCTAATCTTTTGCACCAAAATATGACATTAACACTTCAACTATGCATAAAGTAAGTGGTGTGTGTTAGTTTTGCTCCTATATGTAACATGATTTATAGTTTTGGGAAGTGAAATAGCTCAAATTCACAAAAAGCAACCCCGAAACGAACCTAAAAATTGAACTTCTAATCTTTTGCACCTAAATATGACTTATATACTTCAACTATACATAAAGTAAGTGGTGTGTGTTAGTTTTGCTCCTATATGTAACATGTAGGTAGTTTTGGGAAGTGAAATAGCTCAAATTCACAAAAACGACCCCGAAACGAACCTAAAAATAGAACTTCTAATCTTTTGCACCAAAATATGACATTAACACTTCAACTATGCATAAAGTAAGTGGTGTGTGTTAGTTTTGCTCCTATATGTAACATGTAGGTAGTTTTGGGAAGTGAAATAGCTCCAATTCACAAAAAACGACCCCGAAAAGAACCTAAAAATTGATCTTCTAATCTTTTGCACCAAAATATGACATTAACACTTCAACTATGCATAAAGTAAGTGCTGTGTGTTAGTTTTGCTCATATATATAACATGTAGGTAGTTTTGGGAAGTGAATATAGCTCAAACTCGCAAAAAACGACCGCGAAACGAACCTAAAAATTGAACTTCTAATCTTTTGCACCTAAATATGACATTAACACTTCAACTATGCATAAAGTAAGTGGTGTGTGTTAGTTTTGCTCCTATATGTAACATGTAGGTAGTTTTGGGAAGTGAAATAGCTCCAATTCACAAAAAACGACCCCAAAACGAACCTAAAAATTGATCTTCTAATCTTTTGCACCAAAATATGACATTAACACTTCAACTATGCATAAAGTAAGTGGTGTGTGTTAGTTTTGCTCCTATATATAACATGTAGGTAGTTTTGGGAAGTGAATATAGCTCAAATTCGCAAAAAACGACCCCGAAACGAACCTAAAAATTGAACTTCTAATCTTTTGCACCTAAATATGACATTAACACTTCAACTATGCATAAAGTTAGTGGTGTGTGTTAGTTTTGCTCCTATATGTAACATGTAGGTAGTTTTGGGAAGTAAAATAGCTCCAATTCACAAAAAACGACCCCGAAACGAACCTAAAAATTGATCTTCTAATCTTTTGCACCAAAATATGACATTAACACTTCAACTATGCATAAAGTAAGTGGTGTGTGTTAGTTTTGCTCCTATATGTAACATGATTTATAGTTTTGGGAAGTGAAATAGCTCAAATTCACAAAAAGCGACCCCGAAACGAACCTAAAAATTGAACTTCTAATCTTTTGCACCTAAATATGACTTATATACTTCAACTATACATAAAGTAAGTGGTGTGTGTTAGTTTTGCTCCTATATGTAACATGTAGGTAGTTTTGGGAAGTGAAATAGCTCAAATTCACAAAAAACGACCCCGAAACGAACCTAAAAATTGAACTTCCAATCTTTTGCACCAAAATATGACATTAACACTTCAACTATGCATAAAGTAAGTGGTGTGTGTTAGTTTTGCTCCTATATATAACATGTAGGTAGTTTTGGGAAGTGAATATAGCTCAAATTCACAAAAATCGACAAAATCAACTCAAAAATTGGTTGTTTAATTAGCTAATTAATTGCAAGAGTTAGTTGTTATTATATATTGTAAATGTTTGACTTGATCTTATTAATTTATTATATTCATATTATTGCAAGGTTTACATGGATAACGACGCACCAAGGTTGGATGAATTCACAATTGAAGAATTGGATGAAGTTCGAAACAAATTGGCAACCTACATTTGTGAAGATTGTCTATGATACATTGGTTAGGATTTTGCAAGAACTAGCTAGAAGTTCGAACAAGTTGGCAAGCTATTCGGTTGTTGCGTTAATGTAGCTTTTTGTATTAGAATTAATATTTGCCTTAATATGTACTCTTTAACATTATTATTATTATATATATATAATTATTACATATATAATTGGGAACTCTATATATATATAAGCAAAGCAGCAAGGAAACAGGGAACAAGCGTAGCGTATCATAATATTATATAGCTGAATTTTAAAAAAAAAAAAAATACAAAAGGAGGTCAGTTAATAGATAAAACCGCGGCCCTTGGCCACATAAGGGTCGCGCGGTTAATGAGAAAACCGCAGCCCCTTAATTAATCAAGGGCTGCGGTTTTCACCTAACCGCAGCCCTTATGTGGCCAAGGGTCACGGTTTTCTTACGACCGCACCCTTAAATATGGAAGGGTCATGCGGTTCATAACCGCAGCCCTTCATATATATTAAGGGCTGCTACTCTAATTGCTGCGGTCAAAAAACGCAGCCCTTAGGCCACTTTTGACCGCAGCCCTTAGGCTTTTTTCCACTAGTGACTCTGTATTCATATAGTAACACCTTTCTAAGGGTTACGCTCCCATAGTTTTCGAGTCAAGAAGCAACATTAGTGGTGCTTGGACCAAAATTGTTGAGACTACTAAGCTTCAAACTCCTAAACCACTTTATCAATTCTCCGATTTTCCTTGGCCTTCTATGTTGGATTCAGGTTTATCCCGATCATAACCAAGTTCTGGATTACATTAAATCTTTTGCTAAGAATTTCGATTTGCTTAAGTACATGGAATTCAACACTAAGGTTGTGAGTATTAAGTATGAAGGTCCATCACATGAAGAAATCCAGTCTTGGGATCTTTGTTGTGGTAATGGTTACCTCTTTGGCAATAAGGGCAGTTGGATTGTTACCACACTAGATTTGCTCAATCAATCAACTAACGTAAATCATTTTGAACTTTCGTACCATTACTATATTCATCGGGTTGTAATTTTTTTGTTTAGTTGCAGCATACAGTTATGTTACCAAATTCAATATAGGTATGTTTACGTGTGTGTGTGTGTGTGTGTGTGTGTAGGTAGAGTGGCCTTGGTTAAATTGATTTTGATAATGTGTGGTTTGTTGGATATAGGATAGAGGGAAGTGGAGAGTAAGGTTGTAAGAGGGGTACTTTAGGGAGAAAATGAAGAAATAGTGCAAAATCCCATAAATTCAAGGGAACATGTAGAAATCCAAATAATTATTGGCAAGGTCACATTTCATGATACTTACAGTGTATGCTATTCTGTTTGAAATATGGAAGGTTGGATTATGGTCATATGTCAATATATCACTACTAAAGACTTAAGCTTCTAATATAGTATATAATTACCTATAGTGGTACATATGTAATTTTCCTTGTCAAATCATTCTTAGATATTTAGACTCAAGGATAAATAGATCGATCCCATCCCTCCAAGGGAATCATATATGTAACACCCTCGAAATTTAAATAAGTAAATAATCAATAATTATAGTTTTTAAAAAATCATTTATTCAAACTTGCCCATTTATTCTCTAAGAGTAACAAAAGGCTAACAATAGAAATAACTACACCCAAGTACCATAGAAAGAAAATTAAAAGTTAATAAAAACTATTACAACCCAAATGGACAATACTAAAAAAATAACTCCACGTTAAAGCAACAAAATAAAGTCATCTAGGTGAATTAACTACGTCTCCTCACAGAGATCCCCATCATCCAGTCCAGCCTGCAAAGTAAAAGAAAAGAAAAACAACAAGAGAGACAAACTCCCAAAAATCAGAAAAATTGAGTAATTCGACTCCTTCCCGTAAAAATAATAATTTTAAAATAAGGTTGAGTTTAGAAGAGACGGAGAACAAATAAGAATAATATTATGTTTAGGTTCTATAACATTTATATTAATAAACTTCAATCATAAGTCATATAATCAATTGCAATAAATCACACAATCAACAAAAATAATTTTAGTTAGGAGATGGAATGTGAATGCCAGTAGGCCAGTACTAATCCCTTTTATCCGCCTACTCCAACAAAAAGTCGTCACCCTAATACAACCATGACCAATATCATAGAGTCCTTAGTGTGAACACCCCTTCTACTTAGATCACAACAGATAGAAGGAAGACAACAGTTTTGTATCGTATAGAATAATTTCAAAGTCTTTTCAATATAGTAACATATTCAAGTCAAAAGTTGATTATAAGAATAATCACATATTAATACTTGTTACTAATCATTGTTCCAAAATAAATACATGAGAATAAAAAGATATATACTATTATCAACATTACAATAACATATTCATGTTT
The DNA here is from genome assembly GCA_947648045.1 of Beta corolliflora. Classification (NCBI taxonomy): domain Eukaryota; kingdom Viridiplantae; phylum Streptophyta; class Magnoliopsida; order Caryophyllales; family Amaranthaceae; genus Beta; species Beta corolliflora. The sequence goes on along the minus strand of CANSZD010002469.1, from coordinate 286,010 downwards.
TATAGTAATACAAAAATTATACTCTTATAATAAGACTTACTAACTCATAAGTTAGTAATACTTATATACTAGTCCATAATTACTTATCACATACATAACCACATAATTACATAATCACATAGGTAAACCATCTTACAACGGAAATTAGAGTATGACGGACATCGAAATTACCTCGTGTAGCGCAAATACGAATAATAAAGTCGCACCTAGAAATTTCCTTCTACTAAATCTCGGTCTACAATAATAAGTTAACGAATGATATTAATCATCTATGTAATATCCGAAATTACTAAGTTGTTGAGTTGAAGGTAGTAGGTAATATAAAGTTTTCATTAAATTATAAAGTGTCAAAAGTTGTACATGGGTCATTGTTTAAAACTAGAGAATGGAAAAAAAGAATTTAAGTAACCATAATATAAGAGGAAGAAGAAACAAAAAGATTTTCAGAAAAAAAATAAACATGACAACTCACTGTTGTCTTTTGAAAACAATGAAACATGGGGAAATGGTTTGGAAAAGATAAATAAATACAAAAAGTACAACAAAGTAGGAAGAAGAACAAAAGATTAAACAACATAACAAGCTTCTAATTCTTAGAATCAGTTTCCTTCGAAAAAGAAAACAAAGACCAAAAGAGAAAAACAAAGAAGAAAGAAGAAAAAGAATAAGAAAGAAGGAGAAGAAGGAAAAATAAGGGTCACACCAGCCAGCCACTCAACCAGTCTAGCGACTAGCGGCGGCGGCGGCGAGTAGTAGGTCTTGACTTCACATGTTGCTATTTTTTTTATAAAAAAAATTCCGATGAAGGTCGAGAGTAATGGTGGAAGAAGTGGAACTTAATGGAACGAAATCAATACTTACACAAGAAGAAGAGTTGAGCTAGGTATTATGGTGTAAAGAGTTGTGGGTTTTTATAGTGTAATTGTCAAGAGAAATTTAGGGTAGATGGATATTTGATTGCATGATTTTCTCAATCAATGAGATTGATTGTTGGCTAATTGATTAAAATGAAGTCATCTCTGACTGTAATCTTTAATTTCACAAAAAGTTAAAAATGGAAGAGAAATGTTAAGTTTGGTATAGTGTGGTAGCTGTTCTTTGACAGAAGACTTTCTCTTCCTTTTTTGAATACTAAATGTAAGGGGAAAGATGAAATCAGACATTGGTTTGTAAAAATAATATGTAACTCGAATTTAAGTCATAAAGGAAGGTAAATAATGTATTATTTTGTAAAACACAAGGTTATATCAAAATTTGTGAAAATGTAAATAATGTATTTTTTGTAAAACCGAATGTTATAACGAAATTTGTGAAAATGATTTCGGGATATTACATTCACTCCTCCTAAAAAGTAAAGTTCGTCCTCGAACTTTAATTGCTAAAACTCGCTAAGTTAGAAGAATGGAAAGTTAGTATCACATTCTTCCCCCCATTTATGAAGTTTCGTCCTCGAAACTCTATCGTACCTAAGGAAAAAGTTATGGGTACCAATTTTTCATGTCATCCTTAGCTTCCCAAGTTGCTTCCTCGGTTTTCTAATTCAACCATAATACCTTAACTAACTTGACAGCTTTGCGTCGAGTATTCACGTTTTGGTGGCAAGGATCTTAATAGGTCAGTCCTCAAAGGTAATGTTTTGATCTGATTCGACAGCTTCTGGTTGAAGGATATGGTTAGGATCATGAGCATACCTACGAAGTTGAGACACGTGGAAAACATTATGGACATTGGCTAATTCCATAGGTAATGCTAACCTATAGGCCACCTCTCGAATTCGCTCCAAAACTTCATAAGGACCAATATATCGAGGGCTTAATTTCCCTTTTCTCCCAAAACCGCATTACACCTTTAGTCGGGAGACCTTGAGTAAGACTTTTCTCCTATTTCGAACTCCAATTCTCACCTATTCATATCTGCGTAAGAATTTTGTCGATCTTGTGCTACCTTGATATGCTCTTGAATTGGTTTCACCTTTTTAGTAGTCTCTTCAATCATGTCGGGCCTCAAATTCAATGATTCATTCACATCACCCCAACATATAGGGCTTCTGCATTTTTCTCCATACAAAGCTTCATAAGGTGCCATTTTTATACTCGAGTGATAGCTATTATTATATGAGAATTCTATATACATCAAGTGTTCATCCCATGATCCTCCAAAGTCCATCACACATGCCCGCAACATGTCTTCGAGTGTCTGGATAGTTCTTTCAGTTTCTCCATCAGTAGTAGGATGAAATGATGTACTAAATTTGAGTACGATTCCCACGACTTCTTGAAGTTTTTGCCGATTTTGGATAAGAATCGGGAATCCCTATCCGAGACAATATCCTTAGGTACACCATGCAATCTTACTACGTCCTTGAAAGAAGCATCTGCTAGTTGTTGCATTGACCATATGTCCTTCATTGCCACAAACCTCGCCGTTTTTGTCAAACGATCTACTATAACCCAAATAGCATCCTTTCTACAATTAGTGTTGGGCAATCCTATAACAAAGTCCATAGAAATCGATTCTGATTTCCATCCTGGAATCGTTAAAGGTTGTAGCTTTCCTCTAAGTTTCATGTGTTGAATCTTCACTTTTTAGCAAGTCAAGCATTTGGCTATGAATTCAGCCACTTCTCGCTTCATTCTAGGCCACCAAAAGTGTTTTTTGAGGTCTTTGTAAAGTTTGTCTCCTCTAGGGTGTATGGAGTAATGGGAATTATGAGCTTCTCTCAAGATCTTGTCCTTTAGGGTTTCATCATTAGGTACACACCATCAACCTGCTTGACCATCCTCTTTCATTTTCCTCGACTTAATCAACCAATCATTTGTGCCCTCTTTTGCTTGAATTTCCTCGAAGAGATAAGGTTCAACAGGTACTGCATTTAAGCGAGCTTCTACATATTCATGTTCGACAACTTCTAAGTTCAACTTTTGAAAGTCCTTGCATAACTCGTCGACTAAGATCAATATATTCAATGTATGACTATTCTTCCTTCTTAAGGCATCCGCGACCTTGTTTGCTTTGCCATAATGATATACAATGTCCAGATCATAGTCATTGATGAGTTCAAGCACTAGTAGAATATTGTTGAATTGATGCGGTTATTAAGTGGGGTATTGCTGTGGATTTTGCCGTGCCACAATTAAGGGCGCACCAATAAGTAAATCTATTGCTGCAGTTTGACCGCAGCAATACATCGACCTATTGATGCGGTTTCTTCCCAAAACCGCATCAATTGGTGTTTTTTTATATGAAAAAAAACACGTCTATTGCTGCGGTTTTGGAAAGAAGCCGCAGCAATAGGTGCACCTTTTAAAAAAAAATTAAAAATTAAAAGAATTTTTTAATTTTTACCACCTTATGTTTACCACATATTAAAAATAACCACCTTATAGTTTTTTGTTTTTATTTTACCACCTTAACTTTATATTGTTTTCAAAAATCACCACCCATTGACAGATTCCGTCAAATATTTCATCCACGTGGGTCCCACTACATATTTTCCTACTTCAAATTGTTAATCTTAGCCCTTCATTTAAATCAATGGCTGAAGGCTACTACTTACTCAGTCAAATGAATAATTTAAAAAAATACCAATTGTTTGCTTCACCTTCTCTTGCTATCTATACCCAAGGAGAACTTAACTTTATGTAGTTTTCAAAAATCACCACCCATTGACAGATTCCGTCAAATATTTCATCCACGTGGGTCCCACTACATATTTTCCTACTTTAAATTGTTAATCTTAGCCCTTCATTTAAATCAATGGCTGAAGGCTACTACTTACTCAGTCAAATGAATAATTTAAAAAAATACCAACTGTTTGCTTCACCTTCTCTTGCTCTCTATTCCCAGGGAGAACTCCAACGCTCTAGAATCTTCGCCTCTCTCACCGACCATTTAGTCGTTCTTCTCTCTCTTGCGGGCCATCTCGCCGGTTTTCGTTCTCTCGTCGGCCATCTCGCATATTCTTCACTATTCCAACAGGTTAGTCTCTTCTATTTTGTTTTTCAAGTTTTTTCTTTTCGTCTAATGTATAATGCTTATTTGCTTGGATTCTTTTTTTACAATTAATTGAGGGGTTTTGTTCTTGGTCTGATGTATGATTCATTGATGGGTCTCTTGTTTGTTGATAGTGCTGAGTGGGTCTATTGATTTGTGTTGGCTGTAAATTCTTCTTATTGCACGGGAAACTGAAATGCAGATATTTATGTATTAGGTAGATTGTAATCAATGTTTACTTACAAAAAAAAAGCCACATGGATGTATTATTGATGTTAATAATACACATGGATGCAAACACCACATTGGAAGCTAGCTGCTAGTTAAAGTAATATGGAAAATTCAATTTCACGCTTACAGTTGCTAGCACCAAATTGGAAGCTAGCTGCTAGTTGGAGGGTGCAACTTTCCTGTTGTTAGAGTTAAGAAAGATCAATATGACTTAATATGGCTTATATTCCACACTGATTTATTTTCTTAATGAGTAATCTTGGCTTGGAACCACATTTTTAGAGCCTGTTAGCTCAATATGGCAGAGCATTATGTGAAATACACAAAGATGTATGTTCGATTCCTACATAGGCTACAAGATTCAAAATATGCACTATAACTCACGTCATTTTTTTGTAATTATATGAATATAATACAAAATAAAGGAAGGGATCCCCTCCAAGAAACATAACCAAGTCTCTGTATTTGTAAACACAATTGGTGGGACTCCGTCAAATCATCACTTTCTATTGAGATCTCACTCAAAATAGAAGCAGTAAACAAGGTCACTGTCTATTTCAAAAGGTACTGGCCATTGTGGAAGTTCGGCACAAAAAACAACTCAAAACACTATCAAACTTTGAAAACTAGTTCTGGTACTACAACCAACTCAATTACAACATATTCAACTTCTTCATCTTGTTCACATATTTTTTCCCCATTGTGATGGTGTGCCATGGATTGGTTGTTCTCGCGTGGACTATACTGGATGTTGCACCATGGAGCTAGTGGATGCACCATTATCTCGAGGAACCTATACACATATCAAACCCCTAACTATTATTTCAAACATTGCAAGTAATAGAGGAAATGTAGTATCGAGCATTATAAATGGAGGATCAGATACATTAAAGATGTAGAACATTTGGTATTACTACGTGCTTCATCACTTTTGCCTCCTTCTTTCTTTGATCTTTAACCCAAGTTGTATCCATAGGAGGTCTTCCACCTTTTCCCTTCGCACCCACAGGTCCCGACTTAGCATTTTTGGAAGTCTTCTTGTTATGACCTTCTTGTCCACAATTCCCACAATGGACTGTCTTTTTTGGTCTCATAGGATACTTTTCTTCTTCAAGTTTTTCCTTCTTCCATTTTTTGGACTTTGGCCTACCACGCATCTTTCTCATAGCAGGTGGTTTAGGTTTCCTATAAGTCATCTTCTTCCAGTGCTTTGATCCAGGCATGGGTTTAACTGCAGGCTCATATGCTAGCAGATAAGTCTCCCTACTGTATGCTACATGGACATAATCCTCTGGATTAGTCCTTTTATCCATCATGCAAGCATATGCATGCACACATGGAATCCCAGTAAGATCCCAATGATAACATGTGCAAGTTCTACCCCTTAAATCCACCATCACCTGATCTGAAAAGAGGTCCACCTCATATGTGTCATCCCGAGATACTTGAACAATGCAACATCTTGATTGCTTCTCCATTCCATCAAATACCTTCTTGATATAGGGTATCAACCTCCATTCCATTTTCTTCACAGCCACCCATTTATCATTGTTTCTATTCATCATGTATCTCCTCATCCACTCCATCTTAGTTAGGATGGGTTTATCCCGTGCTTCTCTGATCACTGCATTAAACGTCTCACACAGGTAATTTAACAACATGTTGGACTTGTAGTTTTGTGTAAAGGCATGCCTACTCCGATGCCTAGTAGGGATTCCAGCAAGGTACTCATATGCATCCTCATTGAGAAACTTGATGGACTCCACAGCAACTTCATGATCAAACTGAGGACACAAACACAAAACAACAAGTAAAACGCAAGTGTTGTGAAGTCTAAACACAAAAAAAGCATTTCATAACTGCATAGGCTAATGTCATTACGTGAGTTGTGGCCCTTGCTGCATTCCAGAACAATTATTTAAACACGGTTCCCGTAAATTGAAGCTTGAAGTTAGCCCATATGTGCCTCACGCAATATCTTGTTTCAGCTTTGGGCACTACAACATTGAAAGCCTCCAATAATCCTTACATAACACCAACAACAATAAAAAATCAACAAGAAAAAAAAACACAACAACTTCAACAACAATGAACCAAAATGAAAATGAGAAATACCTTCTGCCTATCGGACATTAAGGTCCAACCAGCCCCTTTACCACCACCTAATTCCTTCATTAGCAACTCCAAGAACCAACACCAAGTCTCTGTAATTTCTACTTCGACTGTAGCCCAAGTAAATGGAAATATGCAGTTATTCCCATCCTTTCCCACTGCCACAAGAATCTGTCCGGGATAATCACCCTTCAAGTGGCATCCATCCACACCTATGATGGGCCTACAACCATTCTTGAACCCCCTGATAAGTGGTTCAAGGCAAATGTACATCCCGAGGAACAAAGGGGGCTTTGGTTGGTCCATTCCATCAACAACAACTACACACCTTGTCCTTGTGTTGTATTTGATGACTGCCCTTCAGTATTCCCATACCTTAGCATATTGGTCTTCTGCAGAGCCATACATGATCATCTTTATTCCTCCACTCCTCTTGTAAGCCATGCCTTAGAATATGAAATGTGTGATCCCAACTCCCTCAACACCTTTCTCCTAAAGGCTTTCAACTTCATATAAGGATCATTCCTCCACTCCTCTAAATATGTATCTACTAAGTACTCAGCACTGATCTTACTATTTATGGTTGTCCTTACACAAGTGTGGTTAATTTTCAGTGTCCAAATTTGCCAATTTTCTTGCGTAGACAACTTCCTCGCATGTACCTTGTACCTACACTTCACCTTACAATCACAACTTCTTTTTTTGCTCTTCTTTGAATTCCAAGGACAATCACATCTATTCATGCATAAACTAGTAATCCTAGTTGAGTCATTATGCAATAGATAATAGTCATACTTGTTCAGTATTGCATGATACCTAATAGCCTTTCTCAAAGAAACAACTTAGCCAAATTTCAAGCTCAACTTCAGTTGAATTGGATCCTTGAAGTCGGTGTCTGCGTTAAAGTTTGAACACCCATCAGCCTCCTCATCAGATTCATTCAAACTTCTCAATTCATCACACTCCCCATCTATCTCATCTTGGACATGCACATCTTCAGGTTCAAATTCATTGTCCTGCCCTGCAGCTTCCCGAATTAACTTATGAGGCTGTTGATTTAAACTCCCATCCACAATCCTCAGTATATCAGAAGCAATCTCAACCTCATTAATCTTTGTGTATAAAAAATATTGATCATCTTTATCGTTCAACTGCAATTCCTCTTCACCAGTCCGCCACTCAATATCCAAATCAGTATATTCCGAGCTAGATGAACCAGACCCACTTTAAGCTGTCTGACTACTTTGAGTGAAGAACCCCTTTTCACTACACTTGGGCTGCTTGAAGTGGGCTTAAACTTGGCCATTTTTAGTTCTAAATTGCATAAAACAATCAGAAAAACAACCAAATCAATATTGTTTTTGTCTCTTTCACCCATTTTTTTTATGGGAAATTCCATATGGTACCATCGTACTTTGGGCTTTTCCATTTGGTACCCAAATTCTTTTTTGATTCTATATGGTACCACTGTAGTTTGAATTTATTCTCTACCGTAACATTATGTTAAACAAAACGTTAGTTTTGGGCCAAATATGATAAGTAGTTTGCCTTGTTTACGTGCCTTGTGCATCGTAAATCGTTCAACTAAGGTTTGAGAGTTATTTTGGCTTTCATGGGTCAAAATTGAAGTCGAAATTGGAGAAAAACGACTAGAACCTCGTTTTACGCATCAAGAAATGCCTACTTGTTTTTTTTACCAAATTGGACTTTAAATTTGGTCATTAATGACAAAAATGACTCCTAAAACCTTAATTACGCAAAATTAGACAAACCCCTAGCGCTATTTAACCCCCAAACTAACGTTTTCTTTAACATAATGTTATGGTAGATAATAAGTTCAGTGGTACTATATAGAATCCAAAAAAAATTTGGGTACTAAATGGAAAAGTCGAAAGTACAGTGGTACCAAGTGGAATTTCCCTTTTTTATTAACATCTTCAATTTATCTTTTTTTGACTATTTTGTTCTTTACCCTGTTTCAGTTTGTTGCAGACTGTAAAAACTTTTATATTTTTATACAGGATTTTCATTTTAAAAATAATATGCCTAATAATTCGAATCAATTTGTCACTAAGATGAACTAGGTGGGCGCATAACACTCAATTAACAACCAATTATTCTAATGGCACAAATTAAAGCCTTTGATTTTACCATAATTTTTAATTCATTGAAAAAAACCCCAAACACTTGATTTTACGGAACTAGGGTTCATAGTAAAAAAAGAAAGCTTACTGAATCATGCCATTTGCAGGGGTAATTGTTTAAAGTAGATTATAGGATTTAGGTTTACCTTTGTGGTTAGATGTTGATTCTTGTTCCAATAGGTTCCATCTGGGCCTCCACATGAATTTGCAGCAATGAACAATCAATGAGGGATGAAAGATAGGCGTTTGGAAGAGATAAAGAAAAAAAAAACGTGGGACCCACATGGACGGAATATTTGACAGAAACTGTTAGTTGGTGGTGATTTTTGAAAACTTGATAAGCTTGAGGTGGTAAAAAAAAAAAACTATAAGGTGGTTATTTTCAATATGTGGTAAACATAAGGTGGTAAAAATAAAAAAATCCAAATTTAAATATTCGGACTATTTTCATCATTAAAATGAAATAAAACCAAAAGTAACTGAAAAAAAACTAGTACAGTACATTGAATTCATGCATTGATTATAAAATCAAAAATAATGAAAATTTAAAAATTACAATATCTGAATGATGAAATAATAAAAATCGGATAACCTAATGAAACTAGAACTAATGAAAAAATTGAAAGGAAAGAAAAATTGAAACTAATTACATCATCAAAATGAAATAAAACCAAAAGTAACTGAAGAACGATTTCACAAAATAAAATCAAAATGAAAAAATTGAAACTAATTACAGCATCAAAAAATTAAAACTATTAACAGCATCAAAATTGAAACTAACTAATTACAGATGAAAAGCAGGCTTCAGAACAGCCACAAGCCACGAGCGACGGCAAATCAAGAGCCAAGAGCGACGGTAATCTACGAGCCAAGAGCCACGGCGATCCCTAGCCACGAGCCAAGTCGGAAGACGAGGATGAGCGTGTTTGGCCGCCGGTGAAGATGAGAGGGGAAAGAGGCCGTAAGATGAGAGAGGAGAGAGGGACGGCGAGTCGGGGACGATGAGAGGTGAAAGAGGCCGTGAGATGAGAGAGGAGAGAGGGACGGCGAGTCGGCGACGATGAGAGGGGAGAGAGAGCCGGCGACAATGTGATGGGAGAGTAGTGTAACACCCCTAGGTGTGCACGAGCCCACTAGTAGATATTGTCCTCTTTGGGCCCTAGCCCGCAAGGATTTGCTTTGGTGCAAGACCGATGTCCTACCCAAAAGGCCTCTACTAGGTTGAGGTGTCCACCTTTTTTTTAATAAAGAAGGCTTCGTTCTCCTCAACTTCCAATGTGGGATAGCCAAGATCTTAGGCACATTTTCCCCTCCTTTAAGGAGCATGCGTCCCCGTAGGCACTACAAGACATCGGAATGGGCCCTGGCCCGCAAGGATTTGCTTTGGTGCAAGACGAAGTCCTGCCCAAAAAGCCTCTACTAAGTTGAGGTGTCCACCTCTATATAAAGAAGGATTCGTTCTCCTCAACTTCCGATATGGGATAGCCAAGAGTGACGAGGGAGAAGAAGCGAGTGCGGGACTGTGGGTGCGAGTCGAGTGTGCTGTGCGTGGGTTGTGTTGCGCGACGCGAGTGCTGCGCGTTGTGTGCGAAGGTCGAGCGGTGTGCGGCGCGTGCGTGGGCTCGAGTCTTTGAGCGTTGTGGTGCGTGGCTGGTGTTGCTGCCGGAATTCCGTCGCTGGTGATTGTCGCCGGCGAGCCACTTCGGTACTTTAAAAAAAAGAAAATTCTTCATTCTACTTTTATTAAATTGTAAATTTTGATTCATGATTCTTATGTATATTTAATTAAGTTTTGTTACTATAAATAAAGTATAGCAAGAGTTAAAAGAAATCAGATTTATAATTATACTATTAGTCCTTATGCTGATTTTTATTTCTAGATTATGATATTATTATACTTATGTATATTTGTTTTAAGTTTTGTTATTATAAACAAGGTATAATGTAAGTTAACAAAAATCAGATTTACATCTTATTATTAGTTCCTAAATATGCTAGTTCAATAAATTTTATGTAAAGAAAGTTTAAAGCAACAAGATTGGTTATTTTTAATATTCAAAACATCATACTTTATATAGTTAGATAAGCTGATTTTATTTAATATTATTAGGGACTTAGCACTGAAATACTTTTATTATTCGATTAGGTCCCAATTTCATAAGCGGAACGTTTTGAGTAGTCAGCGAAGATTCTCCGTTACAAGGTACGTACGCGTACTAGTTCAATTAGATACGCTAGTATCATGTTAAGTTATGAATTGTTTTATTGGAACCTAGAATCATGATAGGGAACTATTGTATGGTTATGATTGATGAGATTGTTTGGTAACATGAAATCTATTGGAAATCTTATGTGTTTCCTTGTTGTATGACTTGTGAATTGGAATGAATTATTATTATATCAATGCGTAATTCTATCGTATCACAAGCATGAAATGAGAATTGGATTGGAATCTTATGGTTTATTGTTGTATGAATGAATATCATTAAGAAGGATCTTTGGCGATAAACTTGTAGTTGGAATCCCTACAAGTGGTGAACAAAGGGGGAGTGTGGGACTTGAACTACACTCCTACGCAGGCCTACTGTGACGATAGTAGTGTCCTTACAAATTTTGATAACTCAAGAGGCGGAAGGTTCCGTACGATCTTGGGGGTATGCATACTAAGGTGGTGGATGTGGAACGGAACGAAACCGTATTTAAATTCCATCTAATAGACCAAGTTGTCTATTAAGGATTAAGTAGCCCGTATGATTCTAGAAAGATGACGGTGCCCGTTCGATGCCAAATAAATTGTAAAAACGGAATTTAATGTTTTTGTAGTATCGTGTTTAGGAATTGTCATTACTCTTCTGTTTATGATTAGTGTACTATTTAACTGTTTAAGTACGTACTCAACATAGCTGATTGTTTGTTATTTGTGTTGCTTGTTGACCTGTGATGAACCATTGATATTTCAATGGGACCAGATTAGGTATGCTGGTGATGCTGCATGAGTTCGGGCATACAGGAGACACTTTTGATTATGAACTTTTAAAGTGTTTTTATTGAACCTTCTAGAGTTTGTTTATGATTTACTTAGTTAATGGTTTTAAATAAAAAGGGGGCAATGGTGATTCTCGAGTTGTAGTTTGGTTAACATTTTATTTCCGCTGCAATTTAGTTTTAATTTCAATAAGCCTTGCATTTCACCGCGGCGGTAACACTCCTAAAGTTGATGCAATGTTGTTTAGACTTGTATGGATTTTGGGGGTGTTACAAAAACTGGTATCAGAGCCAGGGCCCATTTCGGTGTCCTGTAGTGCCTACGGGGACGCATGCTCCTTATAGGATGGGAAAAGGTGTCTAAGATCTTGGCTATCCCACATCGGAAGTTGAGGAGAACGAATCCATCTTTATATAGAGGTAGACAGCTCAACTTAGTAGAGGTCTTTTGGGTAGGACTTCGGTCTTGCACCATAGCAAATCCTTGCGGGCTAGGGCCTAAAGAGAACAATATTTACTAGTGGGCTCCTACACACCTAGGGGTGTTACAAGGAGATATAGGCGTGAGAGGAGGGTGAGGGTGAGGGTGAGCATGATACTGTGAGAGGAGTGAGAGAGGGTGAAGTGTGAACTGATGAATGAGGGGTGAGTTATGAGGGAAACAGTGCCCAAGGATGAAGTGATAAAAAACCCTAATGACTCTATTGCTGCGGTTTCTTCTAGAAACCGCAGCAATAGATTAAAATATAATTCAAAAAATAATATTTTAATCTATTGCTGCGGTGCTGGGTGGGAACCACCGCAATAGATCTGGTCAAACCAGTCAACGAATTTTGAAAAAATTCCCGTTGACATCTATTGCTGCGGTTTCCACCCAAAACCCGCAACAATAGGTTGATTTTCAATTTTTCCTTTTCTTTTGACGCGGTTTATTGCTGCGTATTGGTAAAACTGCCGCAATTAACATTTTTTCTACTAGTGAAGCCAACACCTTTGTCTCATATTCAACTCCTTCTAAGTGTAGAGATAATTTGAACTCTTATGGTTAATGTACTTTAAGCATGTGACTCCATACAAATAATGTCTCCGTATTTTAAGCGCAAACACAATTGCTCCTAGCTCCAAATCATGAGTAGGGTAATTTTGTTCATAAGGTTTTAGTTGCCTTGATGCATATGGTACGCCTTTTTCATGTTGCATCAGCACACAGTCTAAACCATGCTTTGAGGCGTCACTATACACCTCGAAGCATTCTGTTCCAGAGGGTAAGGTCAACACTAGTGTTGTTGTAAGTCGTTTCTTCAATTTTTGAATTGCTGACTCGCATTGCTCGTCCCAATGAAATTTAGTGGTCAATCGAATTTTTTAGAATACTATAACACCTTTTAATTGATCGAATAAATGCTCGATTCTAGGAAGTGGGTATCTATTCTTTAGAGTGACATTGTTCAACTCCCTATAGTGGATGCATAGTCTTAGAGACCCATCCTTCTTCCTAACGAGCATCACTGGTGCTCCCCAGGGTGAGACACTTGGTCTTATATGTCCTTTCTCTAAGAGTTCTTCTAATTGCACTTTCCGTTCTCTTGATTCTGCTGGGGCCATTCGATATGGTGCTTTAGAAATAGGGCCTGTTCTAGAAATCATATCGATCTTGAAATCAACTTCTCTCCCTGGTGGCATTCCTGGAATCTCTGCTGGAAATACATCCGGGAATTCGCAAACAATAAGAATTTTGGGTATCTCCTCATCCTCCTTACTTATATCCTTCATGTGACACAGGTAGACTGTTAGCCTTTTCTAATGTATGATTGAAGGTTCAAAGCTGAGATAATATTGATTCCAGTTGTAAAGACAACCCCTTGGTAATATATCCTATTCCCTTTTGGTCCTTTAAGAGACAATTTTTGCTTATGACACCCAATATTTGCCTTATATCTATTCAACCAGTCAATTCCTAAAATAACATCTCAGTCTTTCAAAGAAAACAAGATGAGGTCGGCAGGTAGAAGGTTTCAAGGAATTTTTTTCCACAAAAGACTTAAAAATAAAAGAATGAGACACCCCAGAGTCAAAGAGTAAAAAAGCACGGTTAGAGTTTACGAGAAAAGTACCCGTCACGACGTTACTGTTGCTGTGTCTGCTTCAGTTGTGCTTATGACGTGAATTGTGCCAAAAGTTGGGCGTGCACCATTTCCATTAGTTTGGTTGTTGCTCTGAGTAGCATTTTGAGATGCTTGACTACCATTGTTGCTTGGGCCTTGTGGGCTACTAGGCCGATTATTCGTTTGGTATTGGTTTCGATTGCCATTCCCATTGTTGTTGTTGTTTCCCCTATTTTGTCCATTTTGATCATTTTGCCTATTTGGACATTGATTGGCCTTGTGTCCTGGTTCTCCACACTGAAAACACTTAATTCTTTCACCCTGACATGTGAAACCTGGATGACTCTTATTGCACTTCTTACAGACAAACTTACTTATTATTGCCTCCTTTGACCTTGATTGTTGTTGTGAGAATTGTTTTGGTTGTTATAACGACCTCCTTGATGGTTACCCCCACCATTATTTCCTCCACAGCGAGCCTTTTTCTCATAACCTTGAGTTTAGGAGTTCCCACTTTGGTCTTTCCGTTTGATTCTTCCCAATACTCCCTCTTCTCGTTTCAAAATTCTCTCCATATTGCAAGTTGTACCATAAGCTTCCATAAAAGTGGTTAAGTACTACCGCCTAGTCTCTTTTGGATTGTAAACCTAAGTCCATCCTCAAATTTCTGGCCTTTTGTAGCCTCATTTGGAACCATATTTTGGTAGAACCTAGCATATTCATTAAATTTATGAGCATACTCTAGTACGCTCATAGTAGATCCTTGATTGAATCTAGTAAACTCACTACATTTTTGTCTCCTAATGTGTTCGGGAAAGAATCGGGGCCTCATAACAGTCTTAAAAGTAGACAAATCAAAATTAGGTTGCATACGAATGGCAGGTCCCTGAGTCTCTCACCAAAGATCGGCATCTTCTCGAAGGTTAAAGGTAGCATGGTCAACCTTTTGGTTGTCAGAAGTTCTATTAGAAGTGAATATTTTCTCCATATCTTGCAACCAGTTTTCTAACACAAGAGGATCTTCTCGAGCAACGAAGGTTGGGGGTTTCAAGTTGGTAATTTTATTAGACATTGTTGCTTGAGATTCTTCACTGACATGATTGTTGAGTTGGTTTTGGAGAATAAGTCCAAAACTTAGGGATAATCACTCAAGGGTTTGTAATCGTGCAGCTATGTGTTCGGGAGTCTCAGCCATGTTCTTGTTTTGGCATGAACGTGAACGCGTATATACTTTAAATTATATAAGTTACCTAGATTAGAGAAAACAATAATGCTACCACCATTTATTATTCAGGTAAAGTATAATGATGATACATAGTCATTTAATTTGAGCTAGGAACACAATCTTAGAAAATGTAAACAATTTTATTCAAATCATTCAATCAAAATAACATCATTGTTCAACATAGCAACTAATGGTTCTAATCCTAAAGGTCATTCTCCTCCATAGGCTCTTCTTGCTCCATATCAGACTGAGGCTGGGTAGAGGTAGGGCTTCTATCGGTCTCTCCTTCATCAGAATTGGAGTCATTTAAGTATGATTGTAATGATATTCTTCCGTAGCATCAATCATAACCCTCCGCATATACGATCCTCTATGCGTGTACTTCTCAAAGTTAGGTGTCCCATTAACATAAGGAAAAATTGATTTAATCAGTCCCAACTATGGGCGTCCTGACAAAAACAGTCCCAACTATCGTTTTTTATTGTTCAGTCCCAACTTTGACCCCCCTTTACACTAGTGGTCCGAGTAGACTAGTGACTTGCTAAACCGGTCAAAAAACTCCTATTTTCCTTTTTACTTTTTTTTCACCTGTTTCTTCTACCTCCTGCTTCAGTATTTCTCTCTCCTCCCTCCTTCCCTCCCTTCCCCTGCCACCCCTCCTCTTCCCCCTCCCTTCCACCCAGATCACACCTCTCTCTCGGACACCCAAACAGTCCCAACTCAATCATTTTTCATCTCTCTCTTCCTCCATTTCAACTTTGACCCCTCCCCCCCTTTACACTGGTGGTCCGAGTAGACTGGTGACTTGCTAAACCGGTCAAAAAACCCCTATTTTCCTTTTTACTTTTTTTTTCACCTGTTTCTTCTACCTCCTGCTTCAATCTTTCTCTCTCCTCCCTCCTTCCTCCCCTTCCCCTGCCACCCCTCCTCTTCCCCCTCCTTTCCACCCAAATGACACCTCTCTCTCGGACACCCACACAGTCCCAACTCAATCGTTTTTCATCTCTCTCTTCCTCCATTTCAAAGTTACTACTCTTCCTCTTCCTCAAAGTTGGGACTGAATAATAAAAAACGATAGTTTGGACTGTTTTTGTCAGGACGCCCATAGTTGGGACTGATTAAATCAATTTTTCCTTAACATAAACATCACTATATTTTCATTCGATTGCTCCCAATGGTTCTCGCTTGGGTAGGGTTCTCAACAAGACAAAAGCTTTTCTTTTCATGAGTGCAAAGGTCAGATGCTCCATACAAATCATTGAAATGGTAACTGTCACTAGCCAAGGTCAATCGGTGGACATAATCACAAACATCCTCCCCGTATCTCATGTGAATCAAGTAAGGTGAAGCAGAGAGAGGGCCAGTGAGTTTCCACGCCGTCCTTTTTCTTGCAGTTTGGTAAAGTCTTGTCATCTAAAACATAAAGGAAAATATATTAAGTACTTAAAAGTAGTACTTTCAAAACATTAATAAAATAAAATAATCCCTTTCGATCCCACTCTCATAACTTAGTTCATTTAGTCCAAATTTTTATTATTATTTATTTTACTTAACCAATTTTATTCATTTAACCCAACTTTCCCTAGTAAATTTAAACCTAAGCACTTGAAACAACTTTGTTATACCCTCGAAATTTAAATAAGTAAATAATCAATAATTATAGTTTTTGAAAACTCATTTATTCAAACTTGGAGGATATTACCGCCCATTTACTCTCTATGTGTAAACAAAAGACTAACAAAAGAAATAACTAAACCCAAGTACCTTAGAAAGAGAATTAAAAGTTAAGAAATACTTTTACAACCCAAATTGACAATACTTGAAAAATTAACTCCACGTTAAAGCAACCAAATAAAGTCATCTTGGTGAATTAACTACGTCTCCTTGCGCGAGATCCCCATTACCCAGTCCAACCTGTAAAGTAAAAGAAAAGAAAAACAACAAGAGAGACAAACTCGCAAAAATAAAAATAAAAACTGAGTAATTCGACTCCATCTCGTAAAAATAATACTTCTAAAATAAGGTTGAGTTTAGAAGAGACAGAGAGAAAATAAGAATAATATTATGTTTAGGTTCTATGACATTTATATTAAAAAACTTCAATCATAAGTCATATAATCAATAACACTTTATCACACAATCAACAATAATAATTTTAATTAAAAGAGGGAATGTGAATGCTATTAGGCCGGGACTAATCCCTATTATCCTCCTACTCCAACAAGAGGTTCTCAACCAATTACAACCATGGCCAATATCATAGTCCCTAGTGTGCACACCCCTTCTACTTGGATCACAACAATTAGAAGAAAGACAACAATTTTGTATCGTATAGAATAATCAACCTATAGATAGCTATACAATCATATAGGGAAACCTGTTCAACACCCTTTTGAGCTTCAATACCCTCCTTAGTTTTATTTAAAAGATCAAAATGTACATAAGTTCTCAATTTAATAACCATACAATTTCAATATAGTAACATAACAAGTCAAAAATTCATTCCAAGAATAATCACATATTAATACTTATACTAATCATTGTTCTAAAATAAATACATGATAATAAAAAGATTTATACTATCATCACCATTATAATAACATATTCAAGTTTTATAGTAATACGAAAATTCTACTTTTATAATAAGAATTACTAACTCATGACTTAGTAATACTTATATACTAGTCCATAATTACTTATCACATACATAACCATATAATCACACAATCACATAGGTAAACCATCTTACAACGGGAATTAGAGCATGATGGACATCGAAATTACCTCGAGTAGCGCAGATACGAGTAATAAAGTCGCCCCTAGAAAGTTCATTCTACAAAATCTCGGTCTACAATAATAAGTTAACGAACGATATTAATCACCTATGTAATATCCGAAATTACTAAGTTGTTGAGTTGAAGATAGTAGATAATATAAAAGTTTTCATTAAATTATAAAGTCAAGTGTCAAAAGTTGTACATGGATCATTGTTTAAAACTAGAGAATGGAAAGAAAGAATTTAAGTAACCAAAATATAAGAGGAAGAAGAAACAAAAAGATTTTCAAAAAAACAAACATGACAACTCACTGTTGTCTTTTGAAAACAATGAAACGTGGGGAGATTGTTTGGAAAAGATAAATAAATACAAAAAGTACAACAAAGTAGGAAGAATACCAAAAGGTTAAACAATATAACAACTTTATGATTCTTAGAATTATTGTCCTTCAAAAATGAACACAAAGACCATAAGAGAAAAACAAAGAAGAAAGAAGAAAAAGAAGAAGAAAGAAGGAGAAGAAGGAAGAAGAAGGGTCACGCCAGCCAGCCATTCAACCAATCCGGCGACTAGCGGCGGCGACAAGTAGTAGGTAGTGACTTAATGGGTTCCACTTTTTTTAAAATTTCCCAGCGAAGGTCGAGAGTAATGGTGGAAGAAGTGGAACTTAAAGGAACGAAATCAATACTTACACAAGAGGATGAGTTGAGCAAGATATTCTGGCGGAAGAGAGTTGTGGGTTTTTACAATGTAATTGTCAAGAGTAATTTAGGGTAGATGGATATTTGATTGCTTGATTTTCTCAATCAATGAGATTGATTGGAGGCTCATTGATTATAATCAAGTCATCTCTGATTGTAATCTTTGACAGAAAGTAAAAAATGGAAGGAAAATGTTATGTTTCGTATATGCGTGGAAGTTGTTCTTTGATAGAAGAATTTCTCTCCCTTGTTTTTTTTTAATACTAAATGTAAGTGGAAATATGAAATCAGGCATTGGTTTGTAAATATAATATGTAACTCAAATCTAAGTCATAAAGGAAGGTAAATAATGTATTGTTTTGTAAATCGCAATGGTATAACAAAATTTGTGAAAATGTAAATAATGTATTATTTTGTAAAACATAACATTATAACGAAATTTGTGAAAATGGTTTCGGAATATTACAATATAGGACCAAAGGAGTGTGTAAAAAGTCCAATTGAATGGATAAAGAGACACTTATTTATCCCATATTATGTATACTCATTGTGTGATCGATATCAAATAAATTAACCCATTAGAGGTTGAAAACTTGTAAATAATTTGAATTTATATGTTGGATTTCACTAAGTTTTTACCTTTAGTCCTAGCGAATTGATGTTCCATTGAGATTACTTACTGAAATTTTAAAGAAAATCATTTAAAAAAAGAGAAATGTACATAAGAAAGATATTTGTAAGTAAAAGAAAGAAAATGTAAGCATGGAGTTTAAACATATACTCTGTAGTCTGTACCTCGCGTATAATAGACAAGACCTCTAACTTTTTCATTTTCAATTTTCCCAAAACAAAAAGAATAGAAAATAAAATTGTTCTCGTAGACTAAACTAAATGTCGTGTGTAGTTGTGTACAATACCCACCTTAGTAACTAGTAAGTTGGTGCACTTCAAACTGATTTCGAGGGTTTAATAAGTTGTGCGATTTCTGGTTTGCATCAAGCCATCAAGAAAACAAAACAATATTTTTTTCATGTTTTAATTTTTGGTATTGTTTTTCCGCTTTAAAATAAGTAATCCAAGTAAATTTTGTGATCTTGTGTCTGGGACGATTCAATGATGTACCAAACATGCCAGAATTTCCTTAGACAAGGGGCCAGAGGCATTTGATGGCGAGGTGGTACATTTTATGGATTATTCAGATATGGATTTTGAAAGTGCTCGAAAATTGGTTATAGGGAAACGAGTGATAGTGGTTGGCACCCAAAAATCTGCATTTGACTTTGTTATGGAGTGTTCTATTGCTAGTGGTGAGAACGCTATATATCGCATGCATATACGTAATGAAGTCAAGCTAAGTCTTGTACGCATTATTAATTGGGCCATGCTTGAATTAAGGGTACAACATTAAGGGGTAATAAATGTCAAACTAAGGAAAATAGGAGTAATGAAAAAAAAATTAGGAGACTGGATTAGTCAACTGTTGCAAACTTAGTGTGACAATTTTACAGTTGTCTTCTTAAGAAAAACACTGCCATAATACTTTAATGTGATCGACGCATTTGTACACGTCAGCAGTATGTTATTTATGGCTAGATACTATAGATAATGTCAAATATGGTGTATTCCTGTCATGTGTACTTGTATTTAAAAGCAGTTTTGACTTTTAAAAATTACTTATAGATAATATCCAAAATTATACTCTATAAATTCTGAAATTAATGTTTTTTATATTAAATTTGATATGATATACAAAAATATCAATTATAATTTCTATTGTAGCTTAAAATAATCGATGGCTCTCCTGGAGACACATGGATCCATCAGGACCATCCACGTGTCCCATCAAAAGGAGTAAGCAAATGGTTAAAACCCTTGTTTTTTTACTGTGAAAGGAACAAATCCCACCTTTTGGCCTGAAGAATATTCAGGGCCCAAATCCCAAAAAATGGTTGCATATGATTGATTAATGATCAGCCCCCAATCAATGTCTGCCACGTGTCACGTTCTGATTGCCTAGCCAATCAGGTGCCCTCAATTTAGGGTAACCTCAAAAGGCAGCAACCAGACCCCAAACACTATAAATACTCCCCTTGAAATCAGGATAATGGTAACTTTTTTTAACAGTGTGCCCTTATTCTATCAAATTTCTCACTTTCTCTCTCTATCAAATTCCTGGTTAAAAGGAATTGAAGTTTTCATATTCGAGTTGAAGATATGGTTGACGATGAGAGACCGCCTCGAGGGAGGGATAGACCTCCGTCCATTATCAATGTTCCTGGTCAGAGTCATGAACCTGTCATCCAGGAAAATCTTGAACGTCCAGTGACTGCTGCTCACTTGGAGAACGTCCTGAATGACTTTCAGACTAAGATGGTTCCAGTTGTCCAGGAACAGATTAAGAACAATATGTTGTTTTTCCAAGTCAATCCAGATCCAACGGCTAACAATCCAGTTCCTCTTAGAGGGCGTTCCCAAGAGAATCGTCCAGGTCCAAGCTGACCTGCTCGTGAGGGACCCTCAAGGAGAACAACCAGAGAAAGACAACCAGAAGTCCGTGAGCAGCGAAGGAAGATGGACTGGAACCTGGTGGTCAGGACCCAGGATAATGTTCGTCCAAATGGGCATAGAATGGAAATAGATGACAGGGAATAGTTGGAAGCAAAGAAAGCTGCTGCATTACAACGATCGACCACAGGGTCTACACCGTCTTTGAGAGATCCCCCTTTGAGGTTACCATCCAGAACTTAAGGAAAAAGTCTTGGACCTTCTCTTGTTCATCTAAGGCAAGAGAAAACGGTGGTGCAGCCAATGGTTTATCGGCGTGCAGCCCCTGCAAACACTTCATCTATTCCCGTGTTGAAGGAGTATCGTAAGGAGTTCATACCCATTGAGGGACAGCTGGGAGCCCTCTGGATCAACTGGCCAACCCCTATCTCGACCTGGATCATGGAGGCGCCCCCCTTCCTAAAGGCTGAACTCCCTACCATCGAGCCGTTTGATGGAACGACTGATCCAAATTACCATCTCTCCTCTTATAAACATCATATGTACGCCCAAGCAGTAGATGATGCTACTTGGTGCAAGAACTTCCCGGCTATTCTGAAGGGAGTAGCTCATAAGTGGTTTAACAATCTCCCCTCTAATTCAGTTAACTATTTCACTGAACTGAGTTACTTATTCACTAGTCACTTTGTTGCCAATCGGCAAGAGCTGAAAACAAGCATGCACTTGGGCAAGGTCGTCCAAGGACCAAAAGAAGCCATTTGAAGTTTTGTTAAGAGTTTCAATCTAGAAGCCTTACAGATTCAAGATCTTAATGCTGGTGTGGCCTTCGACGCCTTCATCAGGGGGCTACGGCAAGCAAGTTTTAAGTTTGATCTTGTTAAGATGAAAATCACCACTCTTGCGGAAGCCTTGAAGGAAGCTGAGGCGTTCATACACGCCACAGAAGTTTGTGCTGAGGCAAAGAATCCTGAGTCCAAGAAGCCCGAATAGGTAGCACAAGCAAAGAAGAGCAATCCTAGAAAGGCTGAGACTTGGGCTATAACCTCCACAACCACATCGTCCGGTGAGGAAAGAGGAAAGAATCTGAATCTTCCACTTGTTCCCCAGAGAGTTTAGCAAAGACCAATACTCCGTTCTTATGGAGATAAAGGATCAATATGAGCTCAAGGCTCCTGCTGAGATGAAGACTCCTTACCGGAATAAAGACAAGAGCAAGTACTGCCATTTTCACAAGGACTGTGGTCATGAGCTTAAAGCGAACTCATACTTACCCCAAAGGGGAAGGAAGTTTCAGAGGAAGGATGATGGTCAGAGCAAGAACAAGGAAAGTGAGAGCACTGACAATGATGTTGTTCTTGTCATCTCAGGAGGATTTACCGCTGGAGGACCAACCAATAGAGGGCACAAAAACTACCTCAGGGAGCTCGGCCAAGTCTGACAAACTGATCAGACGAAGGCTGAGCCCTTCCCTAAAGTGGTAGTTAGTGAGCAAGATCGGGAGAAGTTGAAAACTCCTCATGATGACCCTTTGGTTGTAGAGATGAAGATAGCAAACTTGAGAGTAAGAAGAATTATGATTGACACTGGAAGTTCCACGGACATCATAAGTGCAGATTGCTTCTCCAGACTGAAATTTAATGAGAAGAACTTGGTTCCCATCCACCATCCAATCATTGGGTTTGGGGGACGAATTATTCACCCTATGGGGACAGTTACATTGCCCGTCCAAGTTGGAGAGAAGATGCCTTTCGGAATTTGTTCATCAAGTTCTTGGTCGTCCGAGACTTGACAGCTTGCAATATATGTCATTCTTGGACGGCCAACTCTTAATCATGTTAAGGCAGTGATAGTTAATCACCTGATGCTCATGAAGTTTGAATGTGATGGTGGTCAAATTGGTTCCGTGTATGGAGACCAGCAGGCGGCCAGAGAATGTTAACTAACCACTTTGAAATCATCATCTTAGAAAGTAGAGAAGCAAGACCAGACGAAGGTTGCTAGCGAAGGAAAGACCAAGTGGCCTCTCTGAGAATGACAATTGAAAGTCCTCAGACGCAGGTTGCTCCCTCAAGGTAAACGTCCGAAAACCTTCCCAGCAAGAAACGAAAGTATGTGCCTGTCAAAGAAGAACCACCCTCGTCTGGAGAAGTGATGGCCATCATGGGTGTAGCACTTGAACGTCCAGAGCCTGTGGAGGCCCTAGAAGATATATGTTTGGATGAAGCTCGTCTAGAAAGGACCTTGAAGATTGGATCTTCCCTGACTACTGAGTTGAGGGGCATTTTGATAAATTTGCTGAAGGAATTTCAAGATGTTTTTGCCTATAGTGCCGAGGAGATGCCTAGAATTGATCCAGAGATAGCCGTCCATCGGCTAAATATTGATCCGAGCATAAAGCGAGTTCGGCAGAAGAATAGACACTTGGGGTCGGCCAGAAATCAGGCAGTTGACCAAGAAGTACATATGTTGTTGGGATCCCGATTCATAAGAGAAACTTACTATCCAGAATGGATAGCTAATGTGGTCATGGTACCAAAGCCCAATGTCACATGGAGAATGTGTGTGGACTACACTGATCTCAACAAGGCTTGTCATAAGGACAATTTTCCATTGCCTAAGTTAGATCGGCTGGTGGATTCCACGGCTGACCATGGTTTGCTGAGCTTTATGGTCGCTTATTCAGGATTTAATCAAATCCCCATGTGGCCGGAGGACCAGGACAAGACGACCTTTATTACGGAAAAGGGTTGTATGGTTGGCTGAGGATGTCTTTTGGCCTCAGGAATGCGCCAGCCACCTTCCAAAGACTGATCAACACAGTCTTCCCGCCACAATTGGGAAGGAACATGGAAGCATACATAGATGATATGATAGTGAAGAGTCAGCAAGAAGATGACCATGTTGGTGATTTGAGAGAAACTTTTGAAAGTCTCATAAAGTACAAGCTGAAATTGAACCCCAAAAAATGTGTTTTTGGCGTCTTAGCTGGGAAGTTCTTGGGCTTCCTAGTGGATCAGAGGGGAATAGAAGCAAATCCTGAAAAGATCCAAGCTATTCTAGACATGAAGTCTCCGTCCAAGATCAAAGAAGTGCAGCGTCTAACGGGTTGCCTAGCGGCCCTTGGACGTTTCTTGTCTAAGTCAGGTGACAAGTGTCATCATTTTTTCACCACAATTAAGAAGAAAGCTAAGTTTGAATGGACAGCAGAAGGTGAGCAAGCACTTCAGCAAGTCAAGGATCATCTTCGTCAGTTGCCTAGGTTGGTTAGTCCAGTCGAGGGGGAAAATTTGTTTGTATACTTAGGCTGTGTCTCCTCAGACCGTGAGTGTTGTTCTACTGGCCGAAAGGGAGTCAGTACAAATCCCAATATACTGTGTAAGTCATGTGATTAAGGACGCGGAATGTAGATACACACCAGTCGAGAAGTTTGGATTGGCACTGGTCATGACAATCAGGAAGTTGAGACCTTATTTCTTGGCTCACAGTATACTAGTCTATACTGACCAAACTCTGAAGCAACTTTTGCAAAAAATGGAAGCTGCTGGACGGATACTGAAGTGGGCTGTTAAACTGAACATGTTTGACATATCTTTTGAACCTAGGAAAGCTATTAAGGGGCAAGCTTTGGCTGATTTCATAGTTGAGCTTACTCGACCAACTGTGGAACCAATATCTGATCCGGTCGAAGGAAGGAAGCACTGGACGCTCATGGTAGATGGATCGTCCAATGTCAATGGATGAGGGGCAGGAATCATTTGTCAATCTCCAGACGGAGATAAATTTGAACATGCACTAAGGTTCCAGTTCCAGGCGTCCAACAATGAAGCTGAGTATGAGGCACTTCTGGCTGGGATCAAGATGTGTAAGGTGGCTGGGGCTTTAGAGATTGAGGCTAAATCGGACTCTCTCTTAATTGTCAGTCAGGTCAATGGAGATTTTGAATGCAAAGAAGCATCAATGAGCAAATATATGCGTCTGATCAATGATGAGATTGAGCCCTTAAAGCGATTTGTTCTCAACCAAGTACCAAGGTCGGAAAATCATCAAGCTGATGCTCTCTCAAAAATTGGCCAGCTCAGATGACTGTGATGCACCAAGAACAGTATTTTGGGAAGTTAAACCAAAAAAGAGTAATGATCAAGAGCATGTCATGTTTCTTAGTCGAGGGGCGGTATGGATGGAGCCTGTTATAAAATTCAAGAAAACAGGTCAATTACCTTCAGACCCGGTGGAGGCCAAGTACGTCAAGGCCAGAGACAAATGGTTTGAGTTGTGGGATGAAACCATGTACAAGAAATCATTCAATCATCCTCTTTTAAAGTGCATTACAAAAGAAGATGGACTGGAAGTGCTGAAAGAACTCCATGAAGGAGCTTGTTCATCTCACATTGGGGGAAGAGCCTTGGGAGAAAAGGCCTTAAGAACTGGGTATTATTGCCCTACATTAAAAGAAGATGCTCTTGCTTATGCAAAAAAGTGTGTCAGTTGTCAGAAACATGGAAACTTGTATCAGAAGCCGTCCAATTACCTAACTCTCATATTGTTCCCACTTCCCTTTGCCAAATGGGGCATGGACATTCTGGGACCCTTCCCTGTGGCCGCTGGGCAGAAGAAGTTTGTAATTGTGGCTGTGGACTACTTCACTAAATGGGTAGAAGCTGAAGTTATGCAGGGTATAACGACGAATGACGTCAAAGGCTTTATTTGGAAGAATATCATAACCCGGTTCGGCATGCAGCAGTCCATTGTCTTTGATAATGGCCCACAGTTTGAAAATCCAAAACTGAAAGATTGGTTGGCAGAAAGAGAAATCAAAGCTCACTTTGCTGCAGTCGCCCACCCACAAGCCGATGGGCAAGTAGAATCATTCAACAAGATCCTATCAAACGACATCAAAAGGAAGCTGGACAATGCCAAGGGGCTATGGGTTGAAGAACTACAACAGGTGTTAGGGTCCATTAGAACCACAACCAAGAACTTTATAGGTGAGACATGGGCGGGCGCGGATGTGTCGTTGTGCACCGCACCCGGCCAAAGATAAAATTTCTCCTACTCTCTTTTACACTAAGATAGTATAATGGAAGTAGGGGTCGTATCCACAGGGAAACAGGGACGAGTTTAGTATTCAGCGTGATTCAAAACCTCGATTAAGCTAAGGGCCGAGAAACCTAATTACAAAGGGGGGGTTTCAAGTAGATTATAACTAAACTACAACTAACTAGCATATAAACAAAATGAGAAATCAATATGGGAAGATCTTGAATCCGATTAACATCCACTTCAATTCATTATCGATCCTTGAACCTCCACTCTAATTATTTCCATAATTATCTATTGTTGAGAATCAATCTCGTGTTCTCCTTATTCTTAGTTGAATAGCACGATCAGCGTGACTATAAAACCCTAACTAAAGGATAACCTAGTCCGATCGCGTCTAAGTTCAATCCAATAGCAGTAATAAACACAGAGAACCAACAGACCAGCTAACGTCATACAAGCGATAAACATTCAACAGTTAATTCAATTTCCCCAAGAAATAACCAAGACGATATGCATCTAAGTTACTCCCTAGTTTGCTACCAATTGATAAAAGAATAAAATAATCCGATTCTATTCTTAAATCTAGCATTAGATTAATTACACAATCAAACTAGTAATATTCCTAGCATAATCATGCAAAAATCATAGAAAGCAAGCATAGAAATTAAACCATAATCAAAGGAACTAAATAGAGAGGAAAGATCTCACAATAATGCTTGAAGCTCCATATTAATCTCGTTCAAGAACGGTTCAAGCTACAATCGGAATAGCATAAGCCAATCCCATAATTGAAATCTACAAAAAACTAAACTAGAAAATAAAAACTAAAAAGAGAAGACAACAAGAGAGGAGTGGAGTTTTGGAGACTCCCTCTCCTTGTGGCTGCTGCCCCCCTAGGTCCAAAATCAAGCTTGGTATTTATACTAAAGCATAAAAATCAGCCGACAATTAGACCGACCTAGGGGTCGCGAGGTGCGAGTCTGGTCGCACCGTGCGAAGAGTACTCTGCCTTCCTACACGAGCTGAAGAACTGGGCCAAGTCAAGCAGGTCGCACCGTGCGAGGGATCTCACGAGGTGCGAGCAAGGCAGGTCGCGAGGTGCGACCATGCTCGCGAGGTGCGAGCGCTGGGCGTGCCTGCTGCTGAGCGCTGGGCGAGCGCTGGGCTGGCGAGGTGCGAGCACTGGGCGTGCATGCTGCTGGGCGCTGAGCGATGCTTGCTTGGGCCGGGCAGCTTGCTTGAGCGCGCGCCTGGGCCGGGTGCCTTGGGCATGCTTGCGATGTGGTTGCTTGGAGCTTGGTTGTGGCGGAGCTTGGTTGGTGAGACGATGTTGTGGAACCATTCATGCTTCCAAAAGCTCGGAACTTACAACTTTAACAATAATTAATATATAAAATTCCGAACTTCCGCTAAGGTCGATTTACATGCAACATTAACAATTACAAATAAATCCCCTAACAAAGTGTACCTAAAATACCACAAAAACATCGTATAACTTGAGCGTATCAAATACCCCCACACTTGAACTTTACTCGACCTCGAGTAAACTCAAAAATGAGAAATACCAATTAAATCATCGCCCAAGTTATCGACACCAACCTACACTCCCCATCAACTACATCATCATCATCACATCTCAACAAAATACGCTCAAAACCTAAACGTAAGGGATGATGATTCCCCCACACTTAGATTTAAGCTCACCTGAAATATATAAAGACGTAACAATAACCAGCAAACGACAACCAAAATGTGAGCTCAAATCCTGAAGGATTTCAAAGGAGTTGAACTCACTCAAACGCCACAATGAAAATGACAGCTCGCCTAAAACCTCAAAAGATAAACTAAAACTACTACTACTACAACTAATTTAAAATAGCAAGCCATGGAATGAAGACAAAAAGGGATAAATTCCATGCTTACTCCCAAAAACAAACAATTAACCAAAAGAATGTGAAAGCCAAAATAAATCTTCACAAAATCAAGGATGAAATAACCAACCCAACCCGAAAACACTTTCCACCTTATGACACCATCTCCGGCAAATGAGTTTTCAAAGTACAAAATTCTCTCTTAATCTCTCATTTTGCCTAGGAGCCTTTTCAGGTTTTCATCCTAGCTTCTCACATTTTTTTCATCTCACCATCTTACCCGCTCAACTAGCTCTTTTTTGCATAGGCCGCCCTTTCGGGTTTTCGACCTATCCGAGCCCCCAATTTTGCCCGAGTCGCCCACCCTTGTGGGTTTTCAACTCAGCGGGTTTCATTTCATCACTTTTTTTTTTTATATTTTTTTCAAATTGAAAGTAATATATACAACATAGATACATGAGAATGAGAATACCCTCCCCCCTACTTAAACTACACATTGTCCTCAATGTGTCGACAATGAAAAGAAAAAGTAAACTGAAAAGGGGGGGGAAATTTGAAAATCGGGTAAATCGAAGATCGAATGCTCAAAACTCATGAAAAGCAATCCGTCAAACTCAAATTTCTTAACAACACCAACTCAAATCTCCTAACTCAACTCACAACCCTCTCCCTCGAATCACTCAAA
Source organism: Beta corolliflora (assembly GCA_947648045.1). Taxonomy (NCBI): domain Eukaryota; kingdom Viridiplantae; phylum Streptophyta; class Magnoliopsida; order Caryophyllales; family Amaranthaceae; genus Beta; species Beta corolliflora. The sequence continues at coordinate 257,636 of CANSZD010002469.1, read as the reverse complement.
CAAATGACAAGTTCAAAAGTTTTGAATTTGTGAGATTTTCACCTAGCTCAAGAGATCGAAAAGATACATTAACAATCTCAATCCTCTAGTGTTACCAACTCCTAGCTATTGAAGTCCTCCCAACGGGTTTTCTTTTGTGGATTTTGTTTCCAAGTGGATTAAGATTGGTTGTGGATCTTTTTAGTGGGTGGGCGGTGGGTGAAATAAAATTTGTTGTGGTGGTGGAAATTTGATGAGAAAATAAAGGAAAAGAAAGAAAATAAAGGGGTCACGGGTTGCCTCCCGAGAAGCGTTGTTGTTTAAAGTCGTTAGCTCGACTTAATACCTTAAGCTTAATCATTGGGTTTGTGCTCCATGTATGACAGTAGTGGTTCCATGTCAATCTCCACTTCAAGTACCTGCAAAATTGATTGAGAAGAACCCTTGCAATGCATTGTTAATATCTAGCTTACTATAACATGGTTGAGCATATAACATCAGATTATATCCAAAACCTAGCATTAAGTCAACAACAAACATCAACTAGTAGTACTCCTAGCTAATCCAAGTCATGACCATTAATATAAATATTTAAAGCTAGACAATAACCAAGCAATAAACCGTCAAAAGCTTCAATCAACCATTCCCAAGAGAGTGGCCAACCAAAAACAAAGAGCACAAACAATACCATCCAAAAATCACGCTAAATTTGGGCGGGCGCGGATGTGTCGTTGTGCACCGCACCCGGCCAAAGATAAAATTTCTCCTACTCTCTTTTACACTAAGATAGTATAATGGAAGTAGGGGTCGTATCCACAGGGAAACAGGGACGAGTTTAGTATTCAGCGTGATTCAAAACCTCGATTAAGCTAAGGGCCGAGAAACCTAATTACAAAGGGGGGGTTTCAAGTAGATTATAACAAAACTACAACTAACTAGCATATAAACAAAATGAGAAATCAATATGGGAAGATCTTGAATCCGATTAACATCCACTTCAATTCATTATCGATCCCTGAACCTCCACTCTAATTATTTCCATAATTATCTATTGTTGAGAACCAATCTCGTGTTCTCCTTATTCTTAGTTGAATAGCACGATCAGCGTGACTATAAAACCCTAACTAAAGGATAACCTAGTCCGATCGCGTCTAAGTTCAATCCAATAGCAGTAATAAACACAGAGAACCAACAGACCTGCTAACGTCATACAAGCGATAAACATTCAACAGTTAATTCAATTTCCCCAAGAAATAACCAAGACGATCTGCATCTAAGTTACTCCCTAGTTTGCTACCAATTGATAAAAGAATAAAACAATCCGATTCTATTCTTAAATCTAGCATTAGATTAATTACACAATCAAACTAGTAATATTCCTAGCATAATCATGCAAAAATCATAGAAAGCAAGCATAGAAATTAAACCATAATCAAAGGAACTAAATAGAGAGGAAAGATCTCACAATAATGCTTGAAGCTCCATATTAATCTCGTTCAAGAACGGTTCAAGCTACAATCGGAATAGCATAAGCCAATCCCATAATTGAAATCTACAAAAAACAAAACTAGAAAATAAAAACTAAAAAGAGAAGACAACAAGAGAGGAGTGGAGTTTTGGAGACTCCCTCTCCTTGTGGCTGCTGCCCCCCCTAGGTCCAAAATCAAGCTTGGTATTTATACTAAAGCATAAAAATCAGCCGACAATTAGACCGACCTAGGGGTCGCGAGGTGCGAGTCTGGTCGCACCGTGCGAAGAGTACTCTGCCTTCCTACACGAGCTGAAGAACTGGGCCAAGCCAAGCAGGTCGCACCGTGCGAGGGATCTCGCGAGGTGCGAGCAAGGCAGGTCGCGAGGTGCGACCATGCTCGCGAGGTGCGAGCGCTGGGCGTGCCTGCTGCTGAGCGCTGGGCGAGCGCTGGGCTGGCGAGGTGCGAGCACTGGGCGTGCATCTTTTTGGCGCCGAGCGATGCTTCTTGGCCGGGCTTGCTTCGAGCGCGCGCTGGGCTGGGTGCTGGGCATGCTTGCGATGTGGTTGCTTAGAGCTTGGTTGTGGCGGAGCTTGGTTGGTGAGACGATGTTGTGGAACCATTCATGCTTCCAAAAGCTCGGAACTTACAACTTTAACAATAATTAATATATAAAATTCCGAACTTCCGCTAAGGTCGATTTACATGCATCATTAACAATTACAAATAAATCCCCTAGCAAAGTGTACCTAAAATACCACAAAAACATCGTATAACTTGAGCGTATCAAGACACCTTTCATGTTGGTCTATGGAACTGAATCCTTCTTGCCCATTAAGATTGAAGAACCCATCCTGAGAGTCATGTTGTACACAGAAGAAGCCAATTGGGCCGCCTTGCGCACGGCCTTGGACCAAGTACCAGAGGTCAGGGGCAATGCACTATTGAGAATGCAATTGTACAAGCTGCGAATGACTCGGGACTTTAACAAGAGAGTCGCTAGACGACCACTCAAAGTAGGGGACTTGGTTCTGAAGAAGATGGAGGTTGTTGGACGAGCTAAGGAGCTGGGTAAGCTGACACCAAATTGGAAAGGGCCCTATCTGATAGTCCAGGAAGTGCGAAGTGAAACTTTTCGTCTCCAAGATATGGATGGACGTCCAATAAAACGCACTTGGAACTCAGACACACTGAAGAAGTACCATGTCTAATTCAGATAATTGACAACAATACAAATTAGTTTGTAATCCCAACAAGTGCCACGGCACAAAAAAGAGAATTAGAAATGTATACATGTACCTTGGTACTTAGCCAAGCGAAATTCATATAATACAATTTCCACTTTCTCCCTATATCCTTATTGTTGATTTTTATTTTTACACTAGTCATTCACTTTGGGGAATTTTTACCACTAGTTAGCCTAGTGGCCTAAAAGTGACATTAACTTAGATAAAATTAAAGAAAACAACTAACCAACTAAAAGAACGAATCAACCCCACAAGGGATAAACATTCTTCTAACGCACATTACTTCCTCAAGGAAACCGACCAAAATGTAATAAACCCATAGAAAGGTAGATTACATATATGGTTAGCCAAATAGTGATAATCTCTAGTAAGAGAAACATCATGGTCTCCTAAAAGGAAGCCGACCAGAAAAGAAGCACGCCTTAGTAAAGGTGACTTACTTTCAAAATGCAAGGTCAGCTAAGTAGTAAAGGCCCTAGTAAGGGCTCACTACTGTAAGACGAGCATTGCTTCCTCAAGGAAGTCGGTCAGAACATGGTAAGCTCATAAACAGCAAAATACAAGGATTGCATATGCCTAAATATCCAAGCTCGTCCTAAATGAGAGTTTTACATTGGCTCGGCCTATGATGGTCGCTATCCTTCTTGGTGCAAAGCTCTTCCGGAATGCCAGGAAGAACCAAGCCCAAGAAGGGGGGGAGATAATTAAGCCCAAGAACTTCTAGGACGAGTCTAGTTTGAAGGTTGTCCAGAATCTAGGACGAGCCTCATTTATACTTGATGTTTATTTGAGCGAAATTCGAAGATCATCCATAGTCTAGGATGAGCCTCATTCGTCCTTGTGCTTATTTAAGTTTGAAGGTCATCCAAAATCTAGGATGAGACTCAATTATATTTAATGCTTTTTTAGCGAAGTTCGAAGATCGTCCGTAGTCGAGGACGAGTGTCATTCGTACTTGTGCTTATTTAAGTTCGAAGGTCGTCCAGAGCCTAGGACGAGCCTCATTCATACTTGATGCTTATTTGAGTAAAGATTCGAAGATCGTCCATAGTCTAGGACGAGTTTCATTCACACTTATTTAAGTTCGAAGGTCGTCCAGAATCTTGGACGAGCCTCATTTATACTTAATGCTAATTTGAGTAAAATTCGAAGGTCGTCCAGAGTTTAGGACGAGCCTCTTTTATACTTAATGCTTATTTGAGCAAAGTTCAAAAGTCGTCGAAGTTGTAAGGCAAGTTTGTTAATTCATCAGTCGTAAGACGAGCTACTTTAACTTAGCAAACTTCAGCAAGTGTTTTGATGATTGGACCAATGACAAACATTGATAAAAGATCATTCATTAACACTCGTCTAAAAGGGTTACAAACTAGTCTATGGAAAAGAAGAACCAAGCTACAAGAGATGGCAATCAGCCAAGATAAATTGAAAAATAAGCCTAAAGCTAGGAACACTATTCAGCAGGGCCGGAGGGTTGGTCTTCAGGGATTTCCTGGCCGTTCTTGGGAGACTCTTCTTCATCCTCCACCTCTTCGTCTGAAGAGTCAAGGAAGGTAGGAGGCTCCTCAGCTGTGACCATCGCCCTGTGAAGGCTCTCCTAAAAGAGCAAGCGGCGCTCAAAGCGAGGAACTTCCTCGAGCACGGCCAGCATCTCAAAGGCCTTTAGGGCCCAGCCTTTGGACGTCTCGGTGACCTCATTGAGAGCCTCCTTATTGTCGTTGAAGGCTTTGACCACCTCCTCCTTCAGACGATCATTCTGAGCACTTAGAAGGAGGTTATCCCTTCTAAGCTGAGCGGCGGCCACGAGACCAGTATTCCTCTCCTCCTTCAGTTCGGCCGAAATAGTATCCATGGCCAGTTGCCATTGATCCTTCTCATCAAGCATGTCGTTAATCTTGATCAGATACTGCTTGTTTTGAGACTCCATCTCGATCGACCGCTTCTCCCAGGCCTCCCTGGATTGACGATGAAGAGTCTCCGCCAGCTGAATGTCATGCATGGCCTTATCCCCGGCCGTAGTAGCTTGGCGGACGAGTTGCTTATTTTCCTTTCTAAGTTGCCTCGCCAAGTCTTCAGTAACGATGCTGCGAGCAAGAAGCTGAAATAGCGAAGATCAAACAAGTTAGTTGACGAGTTAAAAAAACAAAAAAAAGTTACAAGTACCAAAATAAAAACGGCAACGAAATGTACCTCGGCAGCAAGTTGAGACATGTAGCCCACATGTCCAAACGATGCACCCCTCAAGCCCTTTATGTAGGACTCGGGGTAACATTTAAACAGCTCCTGCTTGAGCCTCTCTCGTTCAGCCTTTGACATTTTAGCAAAGGCAGCAGAAGACTCATCGTCTGAGTCCACTGACAGAGCAGCAGAAGCTAAGGTCGATCCTTTGTTCCTATTTGAAAGGAGGGGCAGTCAACTTGATGGGGAAGACTACTGCTTGTTGTTGGACGGACTCATCGAACGTCCACTAACCCGCAACGTCCTAACTATGCTGGGGTAGTATGACTCACCCGAAGATAAAGAAGCGGATCTAACAGATAGCGGCATTTGAGACACCAGCTGAGCGACCGCCCCGCTGAAGATCGATCCTTCTTTAGCAGTCGCGTCCGGCTGATCCACCAGTACCATGATACGGCTATGGACCTCAGGTTGATCAACTGCGTCCAATTGATCAGTAGGGAGAAGGGTAGAGACAAGCCCTTTCTCTCCCAAGGCAGGAGCATCGGTGGACGATTCGTCCACCTTCAAAGCTTTACCCACTGGAGGCGGGATAGGCTTCTCTCCGTTCCCCTGGCTAGCCGGAGTTATCTTATGAACGGACGACCGTTCATTCTTCTTCTTGGCCACAAAGCCCTTGGGCTTTTTGGCCGAGGGCTGATCACCAGCCGCGGCAGGCCTCTTCTTGGACGAAGAAGACTTCCCAGGCGGGGTCTTGGTCGTTGGGGCATTCTTCTGCGCAAACAAATAATACCAAGTCAGAAATATGTCCGTCCAAAAACAAGTTGCAAATTCAAAATACTCAGGCCTAGGTTGCTTGCTAAAAAATCAAACACACTCTCTTAGACGAAGACTAACTTACAAAGTGTACTCTACCAAAGGACTTCATTCAAGATTTGGACGAAGACCATTCACAGAAAGAAACCGGCCAAGATTAGCCGCTTTCCTCATTGACAAGGACAACCTCAGATCTTGGACGGAGACCACTTGTAGAAGGAAATCGACCAACTATTAGACGTTTTCCTTCTTTAAAGGACCCTCTTCCAGGAACTACAGTCAGTCTTTGGACGAGGTTAACCCGTCAGTAAGATCCTCGTCCAGGATTAGCATCAAGTGTTAGACGAGGATCTCTCACGGAAGGAGACCGGCCAACTACGACCGCTTTCCTTCTCCGAGGAACCTTCATCCAGATCCCATTGCCAGTACGGCAAACGTCCAAGGCCAGACGTTTTCCTTCTGTGAAGGACCCTCGTCTCGACCATGAAAGACGTCTAAAAACTCTAGACGGGCAATTAAAAAAAATTTTAAAAGATACTATCGGTTGGCTAAGAAGCTTGAATCAGGGCGAATTTTCTCTAACCACCTACGGTTGGCTAAAATTAAACCAGGGTCAGATATGGGACCTAAGCGTCTCCTAATTTCAGACGAAGTAGTGGACGGATCGTCCGATTCTTCAGCGGTGTTGGAATCACCCTCATTATTGCCTTCGTCAGCTTCTTCCATTTCAACCTCCCTACCAGACGGACTCGGCTCGGGACTTGCTTCGAGGTTTTCTTCCCTACTATGGCCAGGGGAAGTAGGCCCGGTCAATGGCCGAGCACTTTGGGTTTCCCTCGTCTCTTCTGGAATTCGTCCAGTAGATTCCTCCATGTCATAGCATTAAGTAGGGAGAATAATTCTTCGTCGTAGACGGGCCGTTTGCTTGACGCACGTCAGATTACCCTGCACAAGTAAAGACTGGGTCATCTGACTTTGTCGGCCAAAACCATAAAAATATATATAATCGGCCAGAATAGGCCCAACTCTAGAATATGCCGAAGAAGAAATACTATCGGTTCTAGTGTCAAGGCAAACTCTTGAACGACCGGGATTATTTGACGAAGAAGAGGAATCCATTTTATTGATTTTTTTAGAAAAATATAAAGAATAAAGGAGAACAAAGAAGAAAGAAAGGATACCTGACGAGCGCTTGGACGTTCGGAGAAGAAAACCAAAGCTGGACGAACTCACTCTTTCACTAGAAAACCATAAAATATGCAGAGCCTCTCACTCTAGAAAAATTCTCTTAAGGTGTGAAATGATTGAAGTAAGGACAAAAGAACTTAATTATAGGGGGGTGAAAAACCTCCCGGACCGGTTAAAAGTGACCGGCAATAGAAGAAAATGGCCCGGTTTTGTCTTTTTGAAAAAGAAGTAACTTCCTCAAGTAAATGGGTATTAACCGTCTTAAGGCCAACGGTAAAACACTAGTGGAAAAAAGTTGGACTGATGAGGTCAAAATCGGGCTTATCGCTCCGGTTTTGGGCCGCATCGGTTGGACTCGCAACAGTCCTCAAATATTAACTGACCCGGTCCTTGACCGGATCAGTTAATCAGTTACCGCTCCGGTTTTGACCACCCCAAAAACCTAAATTTCTTTTTTTTTGCATTTTTTCATTATTAGTTGAAAGACTAAACAATAAGACTGTTCGCTTTTCTTGGGTCGTTTCGGGGTTAGGTTGTAATGTCTTTTTTGCTCCAACCTCCCAAAAGGGTTCCCCGTTCTTTGTCCGCTTTCGTACTGGTCAACAACCTTTGGGGCCTTATTTCCTTGTCTAACCGAGACCAGTAGCAACCTGAAGATGGGCTGGAATAACTTGGGCCATTATTCATCTAAGTCCCTTTTTAGTGGATCAAACTCGTCCTCCTGAATTGCTATACGACCTAGCACAACCTCAAGCTCTTTGCCGAAACTCTCAACCTTGTCCAGCAAGAATCTCTTGTTCCGCTTAACGCCCTCTCTTCTTTGAATGAAGTTTGCCTTCAGTAAGAGGAAAGTCAGAAGTTTAAATCTACCTTCTTGGCTTAGGTTTCCAACTAAACTTAATGGCCTTGCCACCCCGCCGCTAGCAGAAGTACTAATACTCATTTTATTATACATAATTGAGCATAAATTATTACAGATACATAAAAAATATTTTAAGTTGTAAATCAAATGAAACACCTGGACTAAGCTAGACGTTGCTTCCGTTATGTGGGTCTTGTTATGGCCTTTGGTTGTGTATCATGCATCTGAATGATCTGGCTATACTTGAAAACAAATCACCTCAGCTGCTTTACAATTCAGTTTTCTGCTTATTAAGAGAATAGATGCTCATCTGAGTGATCATATTTCCTGATTAGAGATGGGTGAGCTGCTGCAAGGTTCACGATATGTGTTCGACAATCCATAGAAGTATGGATCAGTTAATGCCTAACAAACGCAAACAACAAGCATCTCCCACAAATCAACAAACTAGTCAATAACATTTCGTGACTATGATATGCTTGTCGATAAGTCGAACACATGGGTCAGATAGGATTCAGATCCAGTAAACTTCAAGTTAAGGTTATTTACTCTTTGGGTGAATTGTTTTAGGTTGTCAAATTCATGCGCATGACCCAGATATTTCGCACTCATATCAACCCTGACCTGGTATTGCATCTTATTACATGCAGGAGAGAATACAGAAACAAGATGAAGACTTATATTGATCAGCAAAGCTGAACTAACTAAATTACAAATTACAGTATTTGAACAGTAGAATTTGTCCCATACAGATGATATAATTCTATATTCAGAATGTTCATAATATATTAGAAAGTTCAATGGACATCTATTAGACCGTTTTGAGGGTTCATAACAGAAAGAATTCTCAAACTCTTTTCTTTCTTTTTATTCGCTAACGCCTGTGTGTTTCATCACAGTCAAAATGAATAATATTATAATTTAATCAAACTTAATGTACTTAACAAACAAAAGTACTTGATCAGTTCATCCAACATATAGCCCTAGAACAGGTCAGAATCTGACCCAGTACTAATATTTCAGGGTCATCTTGGCAGTATCAATTTCTGGTTTGAGTTAAAATCTATTTCAAGACCCTTTTTATTAGGACAATTATCGGGTTGGGTCATTTTTGGACATCTCTCTATACTTGCAATTTCAAAGCAAAAAATGGGATTGGTGGCTTCTTCCTCATTGGGATAAAATGGGATTGCAATCTCTCTATACCTCTTCAGCACTTGGGCGGTCTTTGGGATAAAATGCAAGAAGGCGCTCTAAGAGGCGAAGAGCCAATGGATATAGATTTGGGAATTTTTGGGAAAATGGGATTGGTGGCTTCTTCCTCATGCTACTAAAATATCTTCTAGCCTTCTCATTCCTTATCTATCAATAACAGAAAGAAGAAGTCACCAAAACATGCAGGTTGCACAAAAAAATTCTTAAAATGACTAATTAGGCTTTCATCCATTGAAAAAAAAATGGGTAGAGGCAAGTACCCGTGCCACACACTACACGAGTACCTGAGTCCAACTAGAGATGGCAATACGATTTGCAATCATAGGAGGTGGAAGGCAGCATATTAGGCGATGCAATTACAGCCAAGAGCATATAAATAAATCCTAAAGTCAAAATTACTTGGTCGGAGAACAAGGCGAGCCTACAATCAAACCTATAAAAACTCCACTTCACTATCCAACAACATCAAATAAAACCAACAACACTTTAGTAAAAAGTTTCTAGTTATTGAGAGGTCTATTTCTAATTACCCGGATAGTCACAAAAAAAAAAACTCAATATCTATATTTCCAATTCTACTTTGCAACACAAAAAACAGAGAGATTAAAGAAATATCTCCTCTTCGTAAAGTCATAATCTATTGAGCACGTCGTTTCCGCCATTACAAAGACACACCTCATTCTAATGAAAGAGGGAATAAGAACGAATTATACACATACAAAAGTCAACAAGCAAAGCAACTAGAACAACTAGAATTATCATTCAAGTGTATCGAGATCAAACATAAGACAACAATACATGACAATCATTCAACCGAGTAATGAATAAAACAATAACAAAAAGAACATGAAAAATTTGATTCACTTTGAAAATCCGTAATTGTACACTACCGAATAATTGCAAAAATTTACCTCGTAACGTTCTTGCGGCATCTCAAGATTATACTTGTTTATCGGCTCAAACAACAATCAACAAACTAATAATTTCCAAATCAAACTCAAATTCAATCAATCGAAAAAACAACAAAACCCTAGGAGAGAGAAAATCAGACCTTGAGGAACATTATCGGTGTGGTAGAGGCTCTTATGGATGTCCATAGCGTAATCGACCATGTTAGTTTTGCTAAGAAGCTCGATCTTAGCCTTGAGAAGCTGTTCTTCTAGATAAAACTAAAGTTCTTGGAGAAATTCAAACAGAGGAAAGACGAGATGACGGTCGAGTTGGGGAGCGATTGTCGGGGTTAGGTCGTAGTTCACCATTGTTGTTGGTGGTTGCTACTTTCGCCGCTCTAGGGTTTGTAATACAGCAACTACGGCAACGAAGAGGAGAGAGAGGGTGGGAAGAATATTGAGTGAGGAGAGTGAAAGAGATAGGTATGATTACGAGAGAGTGAAATTGGTCGTACGGTGTTCACAAAAGGGATGAGCATATCTGAAGAGGAGAGAGAGGAGGGATTAGGGTTGAGTGAAGAAAGAGATGAGTGAGGAGGGGTAATGAGGAGACATAAGAGAATTGGCAAGGGTTATGAGTTTCGCTAAAGGAAACACGGGTTCACAAAAGGGATTTTGAGGCTGATTAACCGCTGCGGTTAAGGGAACCGGAGTAGTTAACGGAAAACCAGAGCGGTTTTCTGTTAACCAATCCGTTTCTCTTAAGGACCGCAACGACTGTGTTCCTAGGTTTCCCACCCAAAATTTCGAGGATTTACCGATTCGGTTCTCTTAAGGACTGCAACGGTTGTGTTGTGACATATAACGTTTTTTCCACTAGTGAAATTCCCTTTTAGGGGCAAATGTTGTAGCCTAAAATAATCGACGGCTCTCCTGGAGACACATGGATCCATCAGGACCATCCACGTGTCCCATCAAAAAGAAGTAAGCAAATGGTTAAAACTCTAGGTTTTTACCGTGAAAGGAACAAAGCCCACCTTTTGGCTTGAATAATATTCAGGGCCCAAATCCCAAAAAATGGCTGCATATGATTGGTTGATGATCAGTCCCCAATCAATGTCTGCCACGTGTCACGTTCTGATTGCCTAGCCAATCAGGTGCCCTCAATTTAGGGTACCTTCAAAAGGCAACAATCAGACCCCAAACATTATAAATACACCCCTTGAAATCAGGAGAAAGGTAACTTTTTTGAACAGTGTGCCCTTATTCTATCAAAATTCTCTCTCACTTTCTCTCTCTATCTCTACTTTCCTTTTTACACCCCTGATACCTGACTTAAGCTTCAGAGGGGGAACCACCACCCAAACCTCCAGGGTGGTCCCTTTTTTGCAGGTTTGGAAACGAATTTTAGGATCGGATGTACCTGATTTGCATATCGTTGCACAAGTCTCCATTTGAAGAACATCTTGAGGGATAATAGTTTACTTGCCAGCCCAAAAGACTAAACAATTTCTGAAATAAAACTTTAAAATATAAAAACTTAGTTGATTATCGATGAAAAAATATGACCATTTTACCTCAACAATATTATCATTCTATGCAAAAAAAAAATTGCATTTACGAAAAAAAATCATTCCAGCTCTTTTATGGCAATCTTCTTCAACAATATTATCAACCTATGCCAAAAAAATATTTCTTAGAAAAATTACAAAGTGTTAAAATAATGTTTTTCCAAAAATTACAATTTTTTTGCATGTTTTGATAATATCTTTGAAGTAAACTGTAATATTTTTTTTTCTAAATTATAAACTAATTTAGTAAATTATAAATACTAATTTCAGTATTTATATTTAATTTTTTTTGTATAATATAGATTAATTTCTCAAATTATAAATTTTAATTTCCAAATTTATAATTTATATTTTATAATTTCATAAATCATAAATTGCAATGAAGAAACAAATTTATAACTAATTTTGTAAATTAAAAAATTGCTTTAAGTACATATGTGCATATTAGGAATATAGAGTATGTGAGTATATCCATAGTAATTAGCCATAAATGTCATCCACTGACGTGAACAAATTCGTGGCTCACATTAATTTCTTACGGTAGCCTTTTTTTCAAGAATGCTACCATAAAAATTATCCATGGTTGAAATTTTACATTGGCCTTCTTAAGAAAAAGGACAATAATACTTTAATATGAGTGAAATATTTGTACAAGTCAACAATATGTTATTTATGGCTAGATATCATAGATAAAGTCAAATACGGGATATTCCAATTGTGTACTTGTATTTAAACCAGTTTTGACTTTTCAAAATTACTTATAAATAATTTTCTAAATTATACTCTATAAATTTTCAAATTAATGTTTTCTATATTAAATTTTATATGATATACAAAAATATCAACAATAATTTATGAAATAAAACTACATAATATAAGAAACTAATTTATAATCAATGAAATAATATGACAATTTACTTCAACAATATTATCATTCTATGCAAAACAAAATTTAATTGAATATACAAAAACAAATTATTTCAGCTCTTTTATGGCCATCTTCTTCAACAATATTATCAACCTATGCCAAAAAAAAATATTTCACGAAAAAAATAATTAAGAGTTAAAATAAAGTTTTCCAAAAATTACATTTTTTTGCATGTTTTGATAATATCTTTGAAGTAAACTGTGATATTTCTTCTAAATTATAAACTAACTTCGTAAATTATAAAGTTTAAATTCAGTATTTAAATTTACTATTTTTTCGAATAATATGGAATAATTTCATAAATTATAAAGCTTAATTACCAAATTTATAATTGCCGATTTCATAAATCATTAAGATCATTTTGAAATACCAAAAATATTAATTTCAGAATTTATAAAATTGCAATTTAGAAGATAATCCATAACGAACATTGAAAAATAAAATAATTGCTTTAAAAACATATGCGCATATTTGGATATAGAGTATATGAGTGTATACATAGTAATTAGCCATAAATGTGTTTTGCTGGCGTAGAGAAATTCGTGGCTCACATTAATTTCTTAGGTAGCCTTTTTTTTTTCAAAAAGGCTACCATAAAAAACTATTTTACAGTGGTCTTCTTAAGAAAAAGGCTACCATAATACTGTAATGTGAGTGACGCATTTGTACACATCAACAGTATGTTATTTATGGCTTGATACTATGGATAACGTCAAAATATGGTATATTCCTATTGTGTACTTTTATTTAAAGGAGTTTTGACTTTTTAAAATTAGTTCTAGATAATTTCCAAAATTATACTCTATAAATTATAAAATTAGTGATTTTTATATTAAATTTGATATGATATACAAAAATATCAACTATAATTTATGAAATAAACCTTTTATAATATAAGAAGTTAGTTTATAATCGATGAAAAAATATGAAAATTTTCTTCAACAATATTATCATATTAAAAAAAAATTGAATTTACAAAAAAAAATTATTTCAGCTCTTTTATGGCCATCTTCTTCAACAATATTATCAACTTATGCGAAAAAAATAATCATGAGTAAAAATAAAGTTTTTCCAAAAGTAATAATATTTTTGCATGTTTTTATAATATCTTTGAAGTAAACTGTAATATTTTTTTAATTATAAAATGATTTGGTAAATTATTTTTAAAATTTTAGCATTTATATTTAATATTTTTTCTTATAATATAGACTAATTTATCAAATTATCAAGTTTAATTTCCAAATTTATAATTGCTAATTTCATAAATCATAAATTCTAATTTAGAAAATAATCCATAAATAATTTTGAAAAGTAAAAAAATTGATTTAATTACATATACGCATATTAGGAATATAGAGTATGTGATTATATCCAAAGTAATTGGCCATAAATGTCATCCGCTGACGTGAACAAATTCGTGGCTCACATTATTTCTTATAGTAGCCTTTTTTTCAAGAATGCTACCATAATAATATCCGTGGTTAAAATTTTACAAAGGTCTTCTTGAGAAAAAGTATAACATAATACTTTAATGTGAGCGGCACATTTGTACACGTCAATAGTATGTCATTTATGGCGAGACACCATATATAAATTCTGAAATTAATGATTCTTATTCCAATTGTGTACTTGTATTAAAAGAATTTTTGACGTTTCAAAATTAGTTACAGATAATTTCCTAAATTATACTCTATAAATTCTGAAATTAATGATTTTTACATAAATTTGATATGATATACAAAACTATCAACTATAATTTATGAAATACAACTTTATAATTTAATAAGTTAGTTTATACTCACTCCGGTTCCTAAAGATCCTCCCTCTTTCCGTTTAAGTGTGTTTCCAAAAGATCCTCCCTCTTTTACTTTATTCCTTATTTGACAAATTTTTTCCCCTTTTTACCCTCTCATGTCCCTATCATATGGTCCACCATTACACTATTAATTCAATTTTATTCCGATCCCTTTCTCTCTCCTAGTTTACCCCCTTTTATTTGTTTATTTTCCTTAACCTCTTTCTCTCGCCTACTTTACCCACCCAGCACCCACACAAATTGATCCTCCTTGGTATCTGTAGTAACAATAAAAAGGAGGATCTTTCGAAACTGGAGGGAGTAATCGATTAAAAAATATGACAATTTACTTCAATATTATGATTTTATGCCAAATTAAAATATTTGAATTACGAGAAAAATTTATTTCAGCGCTTTTATGGCCATCTTCTTCAACAATATTATCAACCTAGCCCAAATAAATTATTTCACAAAAAAAAAAATTGAAGAGTTAAAACAAAGTTTTTCGAACATTTTACAGTTTTTTTGCATGTTCTGATAATATTTTTAAAGTAAAATGCGATCTTTTTTTTTATTTATAAACTAATTTCGTAAATTATAGAGTTTAGTTTCAGTATTTAAATTTAATATTTTTCGAATAATATATACTAATTTTGTAAATTATCAATTTTAATTTGCTAATGTGGACTTGCCAACTTATTCATAAATATCATTTCGCAATATTAAAAAAATATCTATTTCAGAATTTATTATTCGTGATTTAGAAAATAATCCATCACGAATTTCGAAAAGTAAAACATTACTTTAAATATATATGCGCATATTAGGAATATAAAATATATGAGTATATACAAAGTAATTAGCCATAAATGCCTCCGCTGACGTAGACAAATTTGTGGCTCACATTAATTTCATAAAAATATCCATGGTTGAAATTAAACAGTGGTTTTATTAAGAAAAAGGATGCCATAATACTTTAATGTGAGCGGCACAGTTGTACACGTCAATAGTATGTTATTTATTCCTAGACACCATAGATAAAGTTTAAATACGTTATATTCCTATCACTAGTGGAAAAAAGTTCAACCGTTGTGGTCAAAACCGGGCTTACCGCTCCGATTTTGGGCCGCATCGGTTGGACTCGCAGCAGCCCCCAATATTAACTGATCCGGTCCTAAACCGGATCAGTCAAACGATCCACAATCACCCACACAACATTCTTCCCACCAGCAGCCCTTGGCAAGCCCATCACGAAATCCATCGAGATAGAGTCAAATTTCCAAGCATGAATAGGCAAAGGTTGCAAAAAAACCACCAGGCCTTTGATGCTCAATTTTCACCTTCTGGTAGACCAGACACCTAGCTACAAACTCGTCAATCTCCTTCTTCATACGAGGCCACCAAAAGTTAACCTTCTGATCCTTATAAAGCTTGTCACCACCAGGATGAACAGAATAAGGAGTATTATGAGCTTCCTCGAGAATCTTCCTCTTAAGCTCACCATCATTGAGCATACACCAACGCCCTATAAACCTCAAGCTATCATCAGCACAAATCTCAAAATGCTCTGCACGGCATTGCATCTTTGCTTCACGGATCTTCTCTAGCTTCGAATCACCCTTTTGCTTGCTTCTCAATTCCTGGAACAAGCCGGGCTCAGCACTCATAGAACCCAACATCGCAAACACATAACCCTGGGAAACAACCTCGATATCAAGCTTGTAAAATTCTTTGCACAATTCACGAGGCACCACCATAGCAGCGTTTAAAGAATGCTTATTCTTGCGACTCAGAGCATCCGCTACTTTGTTCGCCTTACCCTCTTGGTAATCCAGGGTCAGATCATAGTCCTTGATCAATTCAAGCCACCTTCTCTGGCTCATGTTAAGATCACGCTGAGTGAAGATGTACTTCAGGCTCTTGTGGTCAGTATACACCTTATCTTATGTGCAAACATCACAGCAGCAAACTCCAGATCATGGGTCGGGTAATCTCTCATGCACCTTCAGTTGCCTCGAAGCATAGGCTATTACCTTCCCATGCTGCATCAAAACACAACCCAGACCATTCTTCAATGCATCACTGAACACTTCATACCCAACACCCTCAGATGGCAGAGTAAGAAAAGGAGCAGAGGTTAAACTCTTTTGTCAGCTTCTGAAATGCCCCTTCACAATCCTCAGACCAGACGAACTTGCAGTCCTTGCGCATCAAGCGAGTCAGAGGTTGAGCTATCTTGGAGAAATCTTGAATGAACCTCCTATAATAACCAGCAAGACCCAGAAAAATCCAAACCTCGGTCACATTCTTAGGACTCTCCCACTCGACAACAGCCTTGATCTTAGCGGGATCCATCTTAACTCCTTCTTTGCTGATTACATTCCCCAGAAAAGCAACATCCTTTAGCCAGACTTCGCACTTAGATAGCTTCGCGAACCACTTTTGCTTTCGTAGAACATCGAACACCAGCCTCAAATGCTTCTCATGCTCCTTCTCGTCCTTAGAGTAAATGAGAATATCGTCGATAAACACGACTACACATGATGTGGAGGCAAGTGGCTGACCAAGAGTAGATCATGAGGTTTTGCTTGCTAAGGACATGGATGGCAGCCATGGAAGGTTTAGTGAAGCACATGGTCCGAGTTTGGAAACTACAAGGGCGTGCATGGTGATTACTTGGCAATCCTAGTTCTGTTAGGATTGTTGGTGGTTCTCCTAGTTCTGTTAGGAGAAGGTAGTACTAGTCCATGTTGGATTAGGAGTCTTTTGGAGTCTTTATTTGTTTAGGAGTCATTTAGCATAATATTTCTAGTCGGTTGACAATAGGATTTATGTTAGATGGAGGAGTCTTTACATTTGCTAATTTTAATTGTCTTAGGAATCATGGTTTTGCCTACGTTCTTAAAACGATGGATTTTACATGACTCAAGGTTGTTAGAAGTCTAGGACTTAGTGACTTGTCCTAAGCTTATTAGGGTTATGTTATTTTCATATAAATAGCTTAGGTTGTACGTTATTTGGAGATATGCAAGAATTTTCAGTTTAAGTTAAACACTTTGTTCATTGAGTTTGCGTGCTTGTTTGATTAATTTCCGAGTGATTTCTTGTGAGTTTCCAAGTGAATCTTCGAAGAGTTTGTGAGTGTTGTGAGTATTCCAATACAATCAAATTTTAAAAAAACCTTAGTTTAGGATCTAATTAAGAATCAAATTCTTGAACCCTAACTAACCGATTCAAAGAATAGAGTATTCTTCTTTGTTTCCTATCTTTCAAGTTGTAAGGTGTGAGATTTCTTCTTTCACGTTACACATCAATTGGTATCAGAGCAAAGGCATGCTTTTGGGACATTAAACGTGCCAAAAAGTGTTGATTTTTGTCCAAGAAGGATCCTAGGGTTGCGAGGAGTTTCGGGCAATTCGAAGGGGAACGTTTGAGGCGTTTCTTGGAAGTTCTTGGTGGTTCTTGGAGGGTGATAGCTCTTCACCATGGAAGACAACAACCAAGATAGGATTAATGACTTACTTCAACAACAACTTGCAGCCATGCAACAAGTCTTGGCCACGTTAACAGTAAGCGTGTTAGGGAAAGACAAGGAGAGGAAGAACGATGGCGGTGCGAGTGATCGAGGGATGAAGATTGACATCAATGATTTTGATGGCACCCTAGATCCTGAATTATATATGGAGTGAGAGAGATCCATTGAGAGATTCTTTGAGTATAGGGAGACGCCGGATGAAAAGCAATTCTCGATTGCAAAATTGAAGCAAACCAAACATGCTGTGATTTGGTTAGAAGGAGTTCAAGCTCAAAGAAGGAGAGATGGTAAAGGAAAGATTCATTCTTGGCCAAAGCTTAAGACGCACTTGAGGAGAAGGTTTGTTCCTGCCAATTTTAAACAATACTTTGTACGTAAAGTGGAGTACTTTGAAGCAAGGTTTTGGGAGTGTTGAGGATTATATTAAGGAGTTCGAGAGATTAGCAATTGTTTGCGAGATTGAAGAGAGGGAGGAGCAAAAATTAGGGCGGTTCTTGGCTGGTCTTAATAATGATATCTATGAGAAGGTTGAAGTGCATCCTTACATTAATTATGATGAGGCGTGCAAATTAGCCATGAAGTTTGATAAGCATCGGAAGAAGGACAAAGGGCTGCAACCTATGAGAAGGGTAGTATTTCGAAGTTTAAGGGCACCTATGGGGGAGTAAAGGAGAGTGGTTCAAACACCAAAACACCGAACCCTAGAGGACTTGAAGGAGATAAAGGAAAGCAGTTGGTTGTGGGGAGTAGTGACCTTTCCAAAATCAAGTGCTTCAACTGTCAAGGACACAACCACTATAAGAGAGATTATCCTAACCCTAGAGCACTTACTATGATGGAGATCCAAGCAATAGGCATTCAAGCCTTCACTGACGAGGAGGATAAAGAAGATGAGGAGAAAATGGATCTAGTTGATAGTAGTGATAAAGAGGCGGAGAGGTGTGGTCCCGAAGGAGAGAGAAGTCTCATACGAGAAGGGCCATGCATATTGAATTAGCCAATCAAGTGGAGCAAAGGGAGAATATCTTTCAAACCAAGTGTAGGGTAAAGGGTGAGTTGTGCGACTTGATCATTGATGGAGGGAGTATGACTACTGCTGTGTCTAAGGAGTTGGTGGAAAAGTTGAGCCTAAAAACTACTCGGCACCCTAGTCCATACAAACTAAGGTGGTTGGATGAGCAAGGCACTTCAGTGAGGAAACAAGCACTAGTAGGGTTCCAAATAGGGTCCTATAGTGACGAAATTTTATGTGATGTGTTAAAGATGGATGCTTGCCATATTCTTCAAGGGAGATCGTGGCAATATGATAGGCAATGTAAGCACAATGGGGTAACTAATGTGTACACCATTAGGAAGGATGGAGTGAAGAAGGATTTGATTCCTTTACCCCCGGCAAAATCTAACCCTCCTACAAAGGTTAAGCCAAAGGAGACTCTTTTGGTGGGAAGAAAGGTGATGAAGAGGGAGATTGAAGATGGTGAACCTTGTTATATGCTGTTTAGCAAGGAAGTGGTAGATGGTTTAGAGAGTAAAAGCCCCGAATTAGCCAAACTATTGTTGGAGTTTGAGGATGTTTTTCCGGAGGATTTACCACCTGGGTTGCCACCAATTCGTGGCATTGAGCACCAAATAGATCTTATTCCAGGAGCACCTATTCCAAACAAGCCTTCTTATAGGGCCAATCCGGATGAAACTAAGGAGTTGCAAAGGCAAATTGGGGAGTTAATGGAGAGGGGATATGTGAAGGAGAGCATGAGCCCTTGTGATGTGCCTACTTTGTTGATTCCTAAGAAGGATGGGACATGGAGAATGTGCATTGATAGTAGGGCGGTGAATAACATTACTATCAAGTATATGTTTCCCATCCCTAGGCTAGATGACATGCTTGATGAGTTATGTGGCGCCAAGTTGTTTTCCAAGGTAGACATTAGGAGTGGTTACCATCAGATTAGGATGAGGGAAGGGGATGAATGGTAGACGGCGTTCAAAACTAAGCATGGGCTCTATGAGTGGTTAGTGATGCCATTTGGGCTCACTAATGCGCCAAGTACCTTCATGAGGCTGATCAATGAAGTACTAAGGCCGTTTTTGGGGAGATTTATTGTGGTATACTTGGATGACATCTTGGTGTATAGAAGAGACGTGGAATCACATTTGAAACACCTAAGGGAGTTGTTTGAGGTACTACAGAAGCAGAAGCTATTTAGGAAGATGGAGAAGTGCACCTTCATGCAAGGGGAAATTAGTTTCCTTGGATACATTGTGACTGATCATGGCATCAAAGTGGATCTATCCAAAGTGGAATCAATCAAATCGTGGCCTATTCCTAGGACATTGACTGAGGTAAGGTCTTTCCATGGCTTAGCTTCATTTTATAGGAGGTTTATTAAGAATTTTAGTACGTTGTTGGCTCATATAACTGAATGTACGAAGAAAGGAGGGTTTGACTGGACAAAACAAGCTCAAGAGTCTTTTGAAGAGGTGAAAGATCGAATGTGTAGTGCTCCTATTTTAGCATTACCGGATTTCACTAAGCCTTTTGAAGTAGAATGTGATGCCAATGGTAAAGGAATTGGGGCAGTTTGATACAAGAAGGTCGTCCAATTGCTTACTTTAGTGAGAAGCTTGGTGGAGGAAAATTGAACTATTCGACTTATGATAAAGAGTTCTATGCTATGGTGAGAGCTTTGGATCATTGGAGTAATTATTTGCGTCCCCAAGCATTTGTTTTGCATTCTGATCATGAGTCTTTGAAATACATTCATGGGCAACATAAGCTTAGTGCTAGGCATGCAAAGTGGGTGGAATTTATGCAATCTTTTAACTTTATGGCTAAGTACAAGGCGGGGAAGGCTAATATTATGGCTGATGCTCTATCTAGGAGATTTAGTTTGTTGACAATGCTTGATTCAAGGGTTCTTGGGTTTGAAATAATGAAGGAATACTATGTAGAATATCCGAATTTCAAGGCTTTGTTCAATGAATGTTTGAAGGGCCCACAAGGGGTTTATGTGTTGAATGAGGGATACTTGTTCAAGGGGAACAAATTATGCATGCCTAAGTGTGCTATAAGAGGGTTATTGGTGAAAGAAGTGCATGGGGGTGGATTTGCAGGACATTTTGGGGTGCATAAGACCTTGGAATTGCTTCATGAGCACTTCTTTTGGCCACGTATGTTGGGAGATGTTCAAGCACATTTGGCAAGGTGTGGGGTGTGTCAAAGAGCCAAGAGTACCTTTCATAAGGGGCTTTATATTCTATTGCCAATTCCGGAGAGACCTTGGGAGGATGTGAGCATGGATTTTGTGGTTGCTTTGCCTCGCACACAAAGGGGTAAAGATGCTATCATGGTGGTAGTAGATCGTTTCTCCAAGATGGCTGATTTTTTGCCATGTCATAAGGTGGATGATGCCATTAATGTGGCTGGGTTGTATTTTAGGGAGATTGTGAGGTTGCATGGAGTTCCTAAGTCTATAGAGTCGGATAGGGATAGCAAATTCCTTAGCTATTTTTGGCGCACACTTTGGAGGTTGTTGGGAACAAAATTGTTGTTTAGCACATCTCATCATCCATAAACGGAAGGACAAACTGAGGTTACTAATAGAACACTTGGGGTATTGTTACGTGGATTGGTAAGCAAGACTAGCAAGGATTGGGATATCAAACTTAGCCATGCTGAATTTGCGTACAATAGAACACCTACAAGCACTACTAAGTATAGTCCATTTGAGGTGGTGTATGGAGTGAATCCCTATGTGCCTATTGATCTCATTGCTTTGCCTAAGGATGAGTATATACACCAGGAGGCGAGGGAGCATGCTGCTGCTGTGATTAAGCTACATAAGCAAGTTCGCGCGACAATTGAGAAAATGAACGAGGCTTATAAGAAGAGAGCTAATAAAAACCGAAGTCAGCATGAATTTCAACCGGGTGATCTAGTATGGTTGCATCTAAGGAAAGAAAGGTTTACAGGAAAGAGAAAGCATAAGTTAATGACACGAGTTGAAGGTCCTTTTGTGGTTGAAAAGAGGCTAGGTGATGGTGCTTACAAGCTTGAGTTGCCTAGTGAGTTTGGGGGAGTGTCCGTAAGTTTCAATGTTGGGGACTTGTCTCCTTATTTGGGGGATGAAGACATGGGGAATTGAGGGCAATTCCTTCTCAAGAAGGAGAGAATGATGTGGAGGCAAGTGGCTCACCAAGAGTAGATCATGAGGTTTTGCTTGCTAAGGACATGGATGGCGATCATGGAAGGTTTAGTGAAGCACATGGTCCGAGTTTGGAAGCTACAAGGGCGTGCATGGTGATTACTTGGTAATCCTAGTTCTGTTAGGATTGTTGGTGGTTCTCCTAGTTCTGTTAGGAGAAGGTAGTACTAGTCCATGTTGGATTAGGAGTCTTTTGGAGTCTTTATTTGCTTATGAGTCATTTAGCATAATATTTCGAGTCGGTTGACAATAGGAGTTATGTTAGATGGAGGAGTCTTTACATTTGCTAATTTTAATTGTCTTAGGAGTCATGGTTTTGCCTACGTTCTTAAAACGATGGATTTTACATGACTCAAGGTTGTTAGAAGTCTAGGACTTAGGGACTTTTCCTAAGCCTATTAGGGTTATGTTATTTTCATATAAATAACTTAGGTTGTACGTTATTTGAAGATATGCAAGAATTTTCAGTTTAAGTTAAACACTTGGTTCATCAAGTTTGTATTGAGTTTGCGTGCTTGTTTGATTAATTTCCGAGGGATTTCTTGTGTGTTTCCAAGTGAATCTTCGAAGAGTTTGTGAGTGTTGTGAGTATTCCAATACAATCAAATTTTAAAAAAAACCTTAGTTTAGGATCCAAGAATCAAATTCTTGAACCCTAACTAACCGATTCAAAGAATAGAGTATTCTTCTTTGGTTCCAATTTTTCAAGTTGGAAGGTGTGAGATTTCTTCTTTCACGATACACATTAACACAAGTATCCAAGTACTCGTGGAAAGAGCGATTCATTTGATCCATGAAAATCGCAGGAGCATTCGTGAGACCAAAAGGCATTACTTCAAATTCATAGTGCCCATATCTGGTGCGGAAAGCAGTCTTCGGAATATCTTGATTCTTAACGGGGATTTGATGATAACCGGATCTCAGATCGATCTTGGAAAATACCCCAGCACCTTTCAATTGATCAAACATATCTTCAATATGAGGCAATTGATATTTGTTCTTGATCGTTACCTTATTCAGCTCACGGCAATCAATGCACAGACGCATACTCTCGTCTTTAATCTTGACAAACGAAATAGGAGCACCCCAAGGTGACACACTAGGCCTTATGAAGCCCTTATCTATCAGCTCTTGCAACTAAGTTTTCAACTCTTGCAACTCAGACGGCGCCTTTCTATACGGAGCCTTAGATATAGGAGCAGTACCCAACACTAAATCAATGCAGAACTCAACATCTCTTTCTGGAGGGATACTTGGCAACTCTTCGGGGAAAAACATCGGGATAATCCCGAACAACCGGAATACTCACGAGCCTGCTCTTCGGATGACAAATCCTTCACCATGCAAAGGTATACCACATCACCTTTACGACGCATCTTCCGCATTCTCAAAGCGGACACCCACTTAACACCCTTCTTCACCACAACGCCATAATAAGAAATCCTATTACCCTTAGAATCTCGGAGCACCACCATCTGATCACTGCATTGAATGCAGGCATGATACTTCGATAACCAATTTATTCCGAGGATCACATCAAATTCTGACATAGCAAATTCCTTAAGATCAGTTGACAACTCAGAACCCATGATGCTTACAGGCACGCCCTTGAACTCAGAATGACAAGGATAATTCTCACCAGACGGAAGAGATATTAGGGTCTTAACAGGAGATCTAGAGGAGAGATTAGTCTTCCGAACAAAGGAACTAACAACAAAAGATATCGTAGCACCGATGATCGAACAAAACATAAGCGGGGAGTATTATTTACAATAAAAGTACCAGTGATGACATCTGGATGGACGTCGGCTTCCGCTTGAGTCATCACATAGATCCTGTTCTTCGGAGGAGTAGAAGAATCAGCTGGCTTAGTAGGACCAGCAGAAGAAGACGGAGCCTTAGCATTCTTAGGACACTGGAAAGACTTGTGCCCCACTTCCATGCAATAGAAACAGACAACAGTCAATCCATCACAGTTCTTCCCTGGATGAGTAGCTTTACCACAGTTTCGGATCAAAGCTCGAACGATACCCCGGACCCGGGAACCTTGTTGATAACCTCCTCGACCCGGACGGCTCATAACTCACCTTCTTGGTCGGAATCGAACATAGGTAACACCGGGGCTTCTTTGCGCCAACCACCTTCGCGAGAATCTTCTTCCTTCAAAGAGGCATGGATACTCGGGGGTTATCTCATAGGCTCCCCGAAAAGACGAAGCACCCGAACAAAGGACATGGGTCCTCACCCTAGGATTCATTTTCTTGATGTACCTTTTTACACGCTCAGCTTCAGTAGGTACAACAGTGGTAGCAAACCTGGACAGCTCGGTGAAATTATCAGTGTACTCATGCACACTCAGTACCCTGTAACAGAGATAGGAACTCTTCTTGCTTCTGCCAACGGAGCTCGTCAGGATAAAACCTTTCTTTCAGCTTAACCCGAAACTCGTCCCATCTAAAACCCGGTGCAGCCATGCAGCTTGCACGAACAATATTCCACCAGTTATCAGCTTCCAGCTTCAGATAGTAGGTACCAATAGGCACCATTTCAGCGACGGGGCAACCGATGGCGACAAACAGGTTTATCCATCTCCCTAATCCACCCTTCTAGCACAACTGGATCAGAAGTCCCGTCAAAAGTAGGCGGACGGTGACGGTCAAATCGATCGAAGACAGATTGCCCATTGGACGGAGCGATGAGGCCAGAGTAGCCATGGCAATGATAGCATTCTCTAGTGTCTGATGCCTCTTTTGGGCAGCCTCTTTTCTAGCACTAGTTAGTCCTCGAGGCGGCATTCTACACACACAAGTTAAACATTCATTACTTAACACATCAATAGTTGTAAATAACAACTTATCACATCAATGTAAGAAAATACTTTCCTGTGGTTTCCTACCCAAGCGACCCTCTCACTAGTACTTTTCTTGAAGCCTAAGATTATAATGATCCTAGTTACTTAAACGACACATTTACCGAGAGTTTCTTAGTGACTAAGCAAGGGTCTCGGGGTAACTTTGCTCTGATACCAACTATAACACCCCGTCCTTCTACTACAAACATACTTAACAAAATCTACTTTAAATTGACTAAAAGACGTTAGCGGAAATAACGTCAATACGGATATGCTACTCTCAAACAATAAATAGAAATTAACTCGAACTTAGGTTTTCACGACTTTAAAAAAACAACTCAAAGTATTATAAGTTCTAATACATAAAGAAATATCCAAAAACCATAATCAAAACCTCATTATTATTCAAAAGCTAAGAGACATACAAGTCTCACAAAAACCCAAATAAGTCTAAATATCCTTGAGTCCTAGCATTATATAAGACTCCATATTATCTTCATAAAACTCATCTACTAGAAAAACTAAGAGAAGCTTCCTTTCATCTTCGACCCACACTCTGCAAGCCCAAGCAGTCACAAGTCTAGAAGTCATTTCCATCTGCAAAGATATTATTAAATAATTCCATAGTCAGTGGGGAGTAACTAGCAGTTCTTCCAGAACAAAAGAAATCAAAGTCTATTCCAGACATAGATTAGTAAGAAAGGAAAGAATAAAGTCAAGTCAACTACAATATGCATCCACATCCATATAGCTCACAAGTAACACAAACGAAAAGTAAATAACATTTAAATAGGGTAAACTAAATAAATCATCTCAAGAGTATTTAAGTAGAAAATAAAAGTATAGGTAAAACAAGTTATTGAGTTAGAAACCGAACACCAGTGGATCGCAACCCACTTCCTAAGGTTTGTCGGATCGCAATCTCCAGGTCAGTCTATGGGCTTACGTTCCCCACTGCCTGTGTCTAAGAATGGCCAAACTCCCAATACAGGGTAGTACACAGAGCACCCCCTGTCCTCTCGGACGATAACAATTAACCCAGGTTTACCCCTAGATCGCAACCTAGGTCGTTGGCATATTCTTCACCGGGGACTACGTCTATCCCACCGGATGTTCTTATCTCAACATAAAATCACAAGTAACATAATAATACCATTCAACTTAATAATATTCATCAAAGGGATGCCACACGGCCTTATACCCATAATTCATCAATAGATATCTCTTCAAAATTCCTCAAAGAAGTAAACCCACGAGCTTACAATAAACACTTTAAACAACGAATACAATTGTACACATCTAAGCACAAGTAATGATAAAAAAAGTGTTTTACAGCACCAAATAGCATCAACCAGAATTGAATCCCATCATGAAATATTACCAATTACATGTAAAGCATACGTTGAAGCACATAAGAAAATCATGCAACAAGAAACAGAACACATGTGCGCTCGACGTATGAGCTTGCGATCCGTGCCAACCTGTGCGACTAACGCACAAACCACCTTGCGCCTGACGCATCTGGGTGTGTTTGACGTCACCGATTAAGAGTATTAATTTAACCAAAAACTCATTTATTTAACAAAACGTACATAATTAATCATTGTTACTCTAACTAAACGTAAAAATAATAACACCCAATCATGACAACAATAACATAAAATCATCAGCCCTCAAAGAATGCAGAAAGTTTTATTTTAGTCCTGATCATTAACCTCTTAATAATTAAAAAGAATAAACTTAAATCATTAGCAAAACCACAATAAAAATTCTTTAACAATTAAAACCGAACCCGAAATTCTCAAAAAAAATAAAATAACACGTTCATAGCCTTACTAATACATTAATAATTTTATTTCTAATTTTCGGACCAAAAAAGTAATTTTAATAATAATTTCCAAATTACTCAATAAAGCCAATAAAATACTTAAAATTAGAAAGAAATGCCCAAAAATAACTAAAAATTCACATAACATGCATAAACCCACGGTAATACAGATTATGTAAAGAAACAGATTTTGCGGCCTAAAAATATAATATTCACGAATTAATTCCTAACAATCACGAAAGTGCAAAAATAGAGAATTCAATTAATTAAACTCGTAAAGAGTAGGAAAAAATTATTCTAAGACATAAAAAACGTACTATACACATAACATGCTTCAATAAAAATATTTTGGCAATTATAAAACTCATTCACCAATTATTTATAATTAAACTAATAACACACAAATTACCAATTTAATCAAATAAAATAGGAAAACTCAAATGAAAATCATTTTTCTGCACATAATATACACACAGCATACATAATGAACACTCACATAATTTTTCATCAAAAATTTCATATAAAAAGTAATTTAAACAATTCCTAACGTAATAATCTACTACCGAAATATACTATAATCTCTAGCGTTCTAAGATAACTACTAGTTACCTGGATCATCGGAGGAGTGCAGAGACTACTGAGATAAATCCGTGTTATGCGTGCACTCTACTTCTTCTTCAAACCCCAAAGCACCACGAACGATGAATAGGCAAGTAGAAAAAGTTAAGAACAATTTGATGAGGAAAAGGAGTAGAAATTTTTTAGAGAGAAAATGATGATGATGATCGCCAAATTAAAGAGTGAAAATGACAGCAATATTAATCTGGTTCTAATCAGATTTTTGGTGGTTTAAACAGAATAATTAAAGGAGGTTTAATGGTGATATTATGAAGGAGATTATGGGAGATTAAGGAATGCAAAAAGAGACAAAACAAGAGAAGAAATATCTTCCTTTCTCCTCCAATAAGGCCGGCTGCCATGAGCCCAAACCTAGCTTAAAAATTTCGGCCCAATCATCAATGATCCAAATGCCAAAAGTCCGTTACGTGATAAATCGATAAATTCCTAAATCACGCCTAAACTTAAAAATAATTAATAACGAAAAATAATTTTAATAAATTATATTATATCTATAAATATAATTCAAATACTTAGCACGTCAAATAATAAAAAATATTTCGGCTCCCATTAATTTATAAAAATCAAAATCATTAGTTTAGAGAAAAAAATTGTTTTAGGGAAAACTTTTGCGAAAAACTAGGAGTAAAATTATAAGGTGTTACAGCACGAAGTAGTTGCGAAGGAAACACAGATCTTGAGAGGAGCGAAATAGTGGGAAGGAGCACGAAGAAGTGAGATCGACGAGAATTTGTGAAGAGCAGGGACGGAAGTGGATGGATGAGCAGCGACGAGATGATAGAGGAAGAATGGAGTGAAAGATTGAGACGGAGCAGTGAAATAGGGTGAAGGAGTTATGGAGGAAGAGGGAGGGTGAACGAGGGAAAGGAGGGAGAGGAGTGAGAGAGGGTGAACTGCTGAGTGAGATATGAAGAAAACGGCGCCTAAGGCCCAATTAAAAAAGAACCGAAAAACCCTAATAAACCAATTGCTGCGGTTTCTCTAGGAAACCGCACTAATAGATTAAAATAATTATTTTTTAAAATTTATTGCTGCGGTTTCTCTTAAAAACCGCAACAATAGGTTGTTTTAGACGCGTTTTGTCCCGTCCCACATAGTCTGTTCATGCGTACAGATAAAACCGCAACAATTCAATAGCAGCAATAAGGTAATTTTCTACAGTGGTGTCATCTTCCTTAGCTTTGCATAACCTAAATCCTTGCATAGCATCTCATGCATCCATAGGGAGTCTAAGTTTGCATTATTTGCATCATTACGTGCATTATTATCTGAGTTGTTTGCACCTATCTGCTAACATCTTTATCTGTTGGTAATCATATTGCTTGTAGTTATTCTCCTGCATACTAACTTTATTTTGCAGAGACCGACGATATATAGATCAATTCTAAAGTGTAGAGCGTTTAGAATCGTTCTTTGTCCCGGCACCCTATACTTTGACTATGGTAAAATCAGATTTTCGGAGTTAAAAGATAAAAGAAAATTGTTTAAATGCGTTTTATAAAAAAAAAGCTGTTACAAGCCTGACATGTGGATCTGTGTGTCACACAGAGTCCTGCACCTAGCGCACACTCTGTGCTACATGCAGCCTGTCTTTTCTATCTTTTTATAAAACGCGTACCACGTGTACGCTGTTTATTAGTCATACCGCGTCAGGCGCACCAATGTGCGCCTGACACGTGTGATTGTGAGTCACACAGCCACTTACGCCTGGCGCAGTTCGCGCTGAAGCGCAATTTAGTTTTCCTATAAATAAGCTTCGATTTTTCGGATTAAAAAACGGTTTTTCCACACAATACTCCGACTTATATATCTTTCACACTTTTATGAATATGCTTAAAAATCTCTCTACAAACTCTCATACTTTTCAAATCTATAAACACACACAAATACATACTTTCAGACATTCAGATCTTCGGGCTTCATGATTGCTCGTCCCGAAGGTTGTCAATCTCTCAGACCCAAGCCACGGTATAATCCTGAGGATCCTTCAATAAATTCATTATTTTTATATTAAAGTTACTAACGATTTATTTCCTGATGTAGATCTTTAATATAAAAATCGCTCTTTTGTACATTCTAACCCATTTTCCTTCTTTTTATTTATTTTCATATATTATTGTATGCTTGCCTGATTGTCCTGCTTGCCTTTTTATCACCCACATGTTATTATTGTTAATAAAAGACCTAAAGAATTGTTCTAATATTAATCAGATAATTTGGAAATCCTGCTAGGTTCCCTGCAATTTTGATTGCCTAATAATATATCACTAAAAAGTAGTCTTTTATGTGTTTTCTGAACCAACCTAGACTAAAATATTTTTAGGGTGCATGAAAATATTATTTGGTTATTCTATTGCATAAAAATTGGCATGACTCGATATTTAGTAGAGGCCAACAATGGGCGAATGTGGTTAATTATGACAATATTCGAACCCTCACCCCCGAACTCAATTTTTGGTTCATTGACCATCTATGGAGTCCGGACGGGGAAATCTACATTGAATAAGTCCCTAATTTGTCCCTACGATTTCTCAATATCCAATTAAGTTAATGAGTCTTCCTTTAAAGACTTGTTGGCGACTTCTTTCAATTCAAAACATTTTTCAATAAAACCATTACAATGGGGTAGTCAAATACGCGCTCACACCGCGTAAGCGAAATAAAAACACGCCTACAGCGTGCTTGGACATACCTTGGAGAAGGAGTTATGGTTGATGAAAGGTTGAAAGGTTTAAGGGTTGAGGTTTTGATTCGCTGGGCTAAGGTAAGGATCCTGGATTTGGATTATATGGGTTAATGTTTTGATGGATTGATGGATTTGAATGATGGGTAGAACTTGTGTGCAAGCCCCCTCGCTTGACTTTTTATTTTTGCCTTTAACTTTTTTTTTTTGCATTTTTTTTTGTCCTGTGCATTTTCTTTTGCTTTTGCTTTTTTTCGCACTTTGATTTTTTTCACTTTTTTTATTTTTGCCTGACATCGCTTTTTTTACTTTTGTACGAGGCTTGCAGACAAGTTTTTTTGGTTCTGGGTATTGGAAGGTTTGAAGGATATATGTGAAGCTTTGATTTAAAAGGATTATTTGGCTAATGGAGAAGATGGCTTAAGGGATTTTTTTTCTTGGTTGCATGAGGATGGATTATGAAAGGTAATGAAAGGGAGAGGGGAATAACTCCTGATCCAAAGTATGTCCTTTTTTCATTTTTCTCTTTTTTTTTTCAAATTTTTTTCTTTAATCAAGATCATTAGGTGATTTATGTTTCAACATTGAATTAGAACCATGAATGATGAATGATGAATGATGGCGGGATTGGAAGTCTACCATTATCAACGATATCCTACATAGCATTTTTTAAGGCATAACCCCGCTCATTTACTGGTCTTGGCCCTAGTTGGAGACGATGAGGTTGATCCATGGTTTTTCCTTCCTTTGTACCGCATTTCGCTCAAAGGGTTAAAGGGCAACATCTATAACAGTCCTTGCAGCAGCCTGCAATGATGGCCTTGAAGATAAAGCAACAAGTGGGCACACAAATGATAAATGCCCGATCCCTTGATGATATTTGCAGTAGGAGTTGGGATTTCATTTTCGGGATCGCTTCTCAGGTGCAGGGTCTTGAGTAGGACAAATAGGCTGGAGTGCTCCTCTTAATCCTATTGAAAGCTTCTTCTAGAGTCATGCCCAGGGGAGTGAAGGTTCTTTGGGGCTTTCGCGTCTGATAACCCCTATCTTTAGTGATCAGGGCATTAATTTCATTGCTCTTAGAGCTCAAAGGGTTGTTATTACTCTTCTAGAAAGAGTTGTTATTATTGTATCCCTTATTTTTAGAAGCTTGCACCTCTTCCTCAATCAGTAAGCCCACCTTGGAGACCTTCGTGAGAAACTCTGTAGGTTGGAACTTAATGTGATCTCCGTACTTGGATTGCAAGTTACAGATAACTAGTCGGACTTGATCCTCTTCAGATGTCATGTTAGCCATTTGTGCAGCCTTTTCCTTTCATGTGTTAAGGAAGGTGACGAAGTCTTCATTAGGGTTTTGCTTAGTTAACTCCAACTCACAAAGACAAATAGGAAGTTGAATATTGTATATATATTACTTGCGGAACTCTTCTTTAATGTAGTCCTAGTCGTTCAGCTTAACTTTGTTCAGTAATCTGAATCACTTGGATGGATGCGCATCCAAGGTTAAGGGAAAGACATAAGCAAACAGGGCCTTCTTCCTCAGTTATCAGTTTCTCTCTCAGCATTTTGATCTCTTTGTCTCGTTCCTCAAGACGAGAGTTCATTAGTAGGAGCTGAGCTATGATGGCATTGAGTGTTCAAAAGTTTCAGACGATTCTTCTAAAAAGGTGAGGATTCGTTTGATGAGTCTAGGAGTGTGTCGACCTTTTTCCCCTCTCTGTAGGACGTTCCCAAGTTATAACCTCACGACCTATCCTGAACAGAAATCGAATGGACCTTACTTGTAAGTTTTCATAAATGATTTTCAAAATAGGAAATATAAATGAGAAATGGAAATGGGAAATGAGAAATTAGAAATGGGAATGAGAAACGGAAATGGGAAGATAAAAATGGAAAATGGAAATGGGAAATGGAAAATGACAATGGCAAATTGAAATGGGAAATGGGAAATGATTTTGAAATGGAGAATTTAAAATGGATATGATTTTGGACTAGTATGGGCTTGACCACAATGTTGACATAAGTCTAACTATATGCATATGCAGACTTGGACTAGACTTGACTATGCAAGCAGATTGGACTCAATGGCTGGACCTTGGGGAATACTAGACATTGAACTTACAGGTACCATAAGAACACTAGGCTGAAAGAAGATTGCCTATGTGGACTTAAGGATTACTAGACTTTGAACTTACGGGAGAGTAAGCCGGCTAGGCGATAGGTAAGGCAAGACTTTGAAATTGTATTTAAAGTAAGTAGGCTAGACCTAACAGTGACTACACGTTAACCTTACGGGAGAGTAAGTAAGCTAGGCAATAAGGAAGGCTAGATTTTAAACTTATATTTAGAATAATTAGGCTAGACTTTGAACTGATGGAGGATAAGCAGACTGGACACTGGGGGAGACTAGACATTGAACTTACATTTAGAATAAGCATGCTAGACTCGAAGATTGGGCCATGCATTATAAACTTAGGGAGGAGTAGCTTTGCTGAACTCGAGGATTTTAGCCGTTATGGACTTAGGGATGGCTAGACTTTGAACTAACATTTAGAGTAAGAAGACTATACCAAAAGGTTGATGGGTTTTAGAGTTTAGACTTCGTCCTATATGGGTTTGGACTTGGATTTAACTAGGGCTTACATAGAGATGCAAACTAGACCTAAGATTTGGCTTTTATAATCTTAAGACTTGGTTAGGGCTTACATGGAGATGCAAACTAGGCCTGGGGTATGAATTGGGCTTTTATAGTCCTAATACTTGACTATGGCTTACAGAGAGATCCAAACTACACTTAGGGTATGATATGGGTCTAAATGGACCTAAGCTTTGGATTGGACTGAGATTAGACTTAGATTGGAATGGGTTGAGATTAGCTTAGATTAGACTTAGGTTGGGTCTAAGGTGGATTTTAATGCTAGTGGGACTAATACGAACGCAAGGACTCAAATGGGCCTAATATGAATGGATGTGGATTCTAATGCACATGGGCCTAAAATGAATGCAAATAGATTGGGATGGATTAGAGATGTTTGGTTGATTGGATTGGGCTTAGAATTTTGAATTTCATTTTGGAAGAGGACCCCTTCGTTTTTTATCTTTTATTGGAAAAGATGATGAATGATTAATAATAGATTAATTTTTGAAAAGGTGTTTTTATACGTGTGGTAGGATGATGATAAGTAAATATTTTCGAAAAAGATAGAATATATAAGGGTGTAATAGGATAGATTTTGAAAAAGATTATTTTAGCTTTTCGAAAAAGATGGAATATGATGGCATAGATATGTTGGGAAAGATGGTTAGATAGAAGGGATAAGATGGTACGAGGTAAACATATATGACGACTCGAACTCTATCATGATCACTTATCTAGATGTACTTTTTGGGATAGACTCAACTTGAGGTAATATGTATGAAAAGATCGATTATTATCTTTGAATTAGGTGAGTTTTTTATAAAAAAAATATGACCTAAAGGTGATCATGAACGATGATGCGAAGATAGATCGAAAATC
Organism: Beta corolliflora; assembly: GCA_947648045.1. Lineage (NCBI taxonomy): Eukaryota > Viridiplantae > Streptophyta > Magnoliopsida > Caryophyllales > Amaranthaceae > Beta > Beta corolliflora. Next base: position 224,243 of record CANSZD010002469.1, on the reverse strand, counting down.
GGTAAATAAACCCACGAAAACTAATCACATACAAGCAGGGAAGCTTGGAGCCACACGTATAGGAGTTGCGTGCCACGCAAGCAACGTGCGCTTAGCGTAAGAAACTTGTGTGCCACACAAGCTGGTGATCTAGGCGCACAAGGCTTACTTGTGACACAAGCTTGGTGCATTTGGCGCATCGGTTATGAGGAGGGGCTTTTTGTTTCGTCGATGTATTGGTAAATTTTCGATGATTTCTAGCATAATTCAAGGGGAAATATGTGAAGAAAGCACGTTGACATAGCAAACAAGCCATCAAGGATGTCATAGAGGCAATAAAAAGTAAGCAGTTCTCATGCTGGTGTCAAGATCTACGTTTAAAACTATGGTCAGATTTAGATTAAGGTTCAAAAGGGTCCATGACTAAGAGATTGATCCCACGCTTCGTACCTTTTCTTAAAAAGGTGGTCACGTGTAAAACGCACTCCAGTTCTCAAGTCAGGAATAAGAGAACAATGCCACGGTTTGATGGGTTTGCTTATAAGATCCAACACTATCGCTAAGGAAGCTTTTTGGAAGGACAAAGCACAAACCCCCTGGGGGTGGCCTCACGCATAGAACATGCGCTAATGAGGCAAGGACAAGTTTCCTTACACTGGTCCAGAAAAAAGCCATGCTTGTGCAAAACTGTAATGTTATTTAAAGGTATAAAAAAAGTATGAATAGTATTTTTCGAGTTTCACCCACTCATTAAAAATTAATATTTAAATTGACCTCCCCATTAGAATCGCCAAATTGAAGGCGTGTTTTTATTGCCTACGCAGGAAGAGCGTGTATTTGACTACCTCATTGTGAAGGTTTTTATTGAAAAATGTTTTGAATCGAATAAGTTGCCAACAAGTATTCAAAGGAAGACTCATAAACCTAATTGGATATTGAGAAATCGTAGGAACAAACTAGGGACTTATGCAATGTAAATTTCCCCGTCATGACTTCATAATTGGTCAATGAACCAAAGATTGAGTTCGGCGGTGAGGGTACGAATATGATCAGGAATCAAATCCGCCTATTGATGGCCTCTACTTAATATCGATTCATGTCAAACTTAATGTACTTAAACAACCACATAATATGTTAATGCAACATAAAATTAATCTATGTCGGTTCATTAAACACGCAAAAGACTAGTTTTCGGTGACTTGTTATTATGTAATCATATATATTACTGGGATACCAATTTGATTGTCCAATTATCTTAGTAGGCGTTAGAACAGTTCTTTAGGTCTTGATTAACAATAATAAACATGTGCGGTGATGAAAGCATTAAATCATACAGGCATCCATATTAATATATAATATAGAAAATAAATAAAAGACGAGAGATTTAATGAAGAGAAGAATACACAGTAGAGCGTGAATTCTTTGAATATCTACATCATGACTAGTAGATTGTTTGTAAAACAAGTGATTAATTGGAATTGACCCTCAAGAATTATATCGTTGTCATCTGGGTCTTGTATTACGATCTGCAGGATAAGCAAATGCACGGCTTGTGCGCCCAGCGCACTTGCGTTGCGTTTTTACAAATTATGTACGGCATCAACGTTGCACGAGAGCAATATGTGTTGCGTTAGACGCAAACCGGTTTTTTGATCATTTTAAGATTTTTTTTATCCTTGATGATATTGTATCCTTTGAAATCCGAAATCAGCTATCTTTAAGAATAAAAATCTGATTTTCGAAATATCCTATCAAATTAATTATCTGGAATAATTAATATTAGAATATTAAAAATATAATAATTTATCATGAATAATTAATTGGGCATTGAAAATTGGGCTTGAATTTGATAAATAGACTTTATATTTTCTAAACACATTTGGGCTTAGCTCGCTTGATTGCTCTTCCTTTGGACCAGATCGATCCGGACAACGGTATGTTTCATCATTTGGTATTACATTGGGAGACACGATTTTGTGCCTACAAGAGTCTTTTCTGTGGAATTTAGGCCATTCTTGTTTAAAGTTCCTTAATTAGCTCATATATAAACAACCCTTTTACCACTTGTTTATTGAAAAAATGGTTATAATAACAAAAAATATATGTTACAATTGTTAAATAAAATTAACTTTGTTTACCAAAGTGAAAAATCCAAAACTAAAGGTTATCATTGAGAATTTCCCTTTCGATTTCGCCCAATTAATTTGTAAATTTTGTAGTTTGTATTTTCAAATTTAGATTCTTTGGATTTAGGTTGAGTTAATTTTGAGAATATATTGATTATGAGGGATACTCTCTTTATTGTTGCCTAAGAAAATTCTTTCACTAGAAGAAACATAGGCGAAAGGTCAAGGACAGAAAAAGTAGAGAAGAGGACAGAAAAAATGAGCTTGTCGACGGCGTTGTATATGGCCTTATCTATCGTAAAGCTCTCTTAGCAGTGGTGGAGCCAAGAATTTAAATTTAGGGGTGTACCACCAAAATAAAAGATACTCAATATAAAAAAATCAACGAAAAAAATATTGTTTGGTATTCATTATTTTCCACTTTTCCCATTACCTTTGAGATTTCAATTTCTTGAACATAAATTGTCGAAAATCGGATTGTAAACCCATTATTCTTTAATTTTTTTCATCTTGGTGTGTCACTCATCACTTCCTATTCAACATTTAATATACATATAAACTAACAATATGTCTATATGAAAATTCACCATACAAATTAATTAGCAATACCTAATTTCATACTTTCATTTCAATTACCATCATATTATTAATTTCATAAATTACCATCGTATTATTAATTTGATAAATTAACCAATACTTAATTTCATACTATTATTCAAATTTAATAACTTAACAACAAATTATATTAATCATATATTCAATAATTCAGAATTCACACAATTACACAAATCCACAATTTATATATAATTCAACCAAATAAGATTTTAAATATCCAGTATAGGAAATTAATAATGTTCAATAAAATTAATTTTCTTAGATACCTATACTCGGGCGTGGTCGACGGGGTGTTGGACTGCCATATTATTGTAGCTGGGTGGGCGGTTGGTCGTGTGGGGCTGGTTGGCAGTGATGGCGGTTGGCTGCTTGGGCCTGGCTGGTAGTGATGCTGGAAAAAGTATCACATGCATACCATGCACCATAGTGGCTCCGCCACTTTCTCCGAGAAACCCTCAATTGGGTTGTTCATCGTCATCTCATTTACAAAGATGTAATCTCATTTCCGTCGTCTAAAACCGTATTTTTAATCCCATTTTCTAGGATTTTCTTTTTTATCGTTGATATGATCATAATTTTCAATTTAATTTTCTTCGGATCTTATGTTGTAGGTTGAGCTCCAGAAAAAGTTTCAAGCCATCAAAAAACTGGTTCTTTCTTTTATGTAATGTAGAAATAAATTGGCATTCATTACGTCGGGAATCTGCATTTCTTAGGCGATGCTATAGTTTATTGTAAAAATATTTTTACGGCTACGCAAAATGAGCGTTGATTTGACTATTGCATTAGAATATTTTTGGGTTGAAAATTTATATTAATTAGAAGTTGCCAACAAGTGTTTAAAGGAAAACTTATAAAACTAATTGGATATTTTTGGAATCCAAAGGAACAAGTCAACAGGGAATTGATTTCCCTTCAACGATTCATATTTGACTAATGAACCAAAAATTGAGTTCGGGAATGAGGATATACGAATATGATCATGGATTGAGTTCGCCTATTATTTTCCTCTACTAATTCGATTCGTATTTACATTTATGCAAATAAATATTAGTTTTATGCTCCTTAAAAATTAATCTAAGTGGTTCATTATGCACGAAAAGACTAATTTTGCGATATATTTGTAATACAACCAAAATAGTAGGATCCTAAACCAATTGTGCAAATTATCTGAAAATAATGTTAGGTCTTTGATTAACAAATATATTAAAGTGATAAAAGCAATGTAAAATCAATAATATAAAAGTATTTACATAATGAAACAAATATTATAAAAATGAAAATAGAATATAGAAGTATAAATTTATTTGAAGATCTACATTGTGAACAATATGTTAATAACTTCTAATCACAAAAGGATTTGAATTTAGGAAAGGGGTCCTTAGAAATATACCAGAATGGCCTTGTCCTTAAATATGAATGAACTTTGAGAGAGAAATCTTCAAAGATGAAGGATGAATTAATTGAGTTTGAAGTATTTGAACGCATGTTTAAGTGATTGAGAGTGTTTTAATTTTGAATAATTGTAGAGAATAGGAGCATATTATATGGAAAACCTTGTTTTTAAAAATTGGGAAAATGCGAGCTTTTACTAATTCCATCTGGAATTTGATCTTTTGATTTATAGAAGATGCTATCAACCATGCCATGATCCATTAATTCCAGGATCTCTCTTCTACTTAGATTAGTTTCATAAAGTCTGATGCTGGCCTTAAAAATACCTGTGTAGATAATACTGGATTGATCTAGATCCATATCCAGGATAGTCTGGATAGATTTATAGGCAAAAGAGGAACTATAAGGTTCTGAAAATCACATCGGGGAAGAAAAAAGAAAGATTGCGGGCCATGTAGGAATATGCGCTCCATGCAGGCTTCATTTGCCTAGCGCAAGGCTTATGCGTGTCGCGCTGGCACTATGGGTGCAATGCACGAGTTGTGTGCCTCGCGCAAGCGGTCGTGCATGCGACGAGCTATTCTGCCAAATTTCATTTTTATCTTCACATAATTGTTTAATTAACTTTTGTCAAATATTATCACTTGAAAACGGATATTATCCTTCTAGAAATATAAAAATCTGATTTTTATTAAATTATTTTGAAAGAATATATTTATTTAAAATAATAATTCGAAATATAATTAATTATCAAGAATAATTAATTGGGCTTTTAATACTGGGCTTTGAACCTTTTATTTTAATTTAATAATGGATCTTGGGCCTCTAAAACACTTTTCGACTTTAGTTTCTTGGATTATTCTCCTTTGGGTTGGACCGAGTAGGACGATGGCATTTACCATCATCGGGTACAAAAATTGGGAGACAAATTTATGCGTCTACAGGAAGATTTTTGACTTCCTATTTGCTGTATGATGGTTAGAAATATCGTATTTTTGACCAATTTCTTAAAGTTAGACATAATTTATTGGATTAGATAGATAAATGGACGGAGTAACTGAACTTTCTTAGTATGCAGTAAATGGATTAGGTTGCTATTTTCCCATTTTCGTGGGATGTGTTAACGTGTAGTCTCTGCTGAATTTTCAAGTGTTACACCAAGATAAATGAAGTTAATTTAAAACCCTAACTTCTGTCATCTCTATTCTATTATCTAACCCATCATCAACTTGCATCTCCATGTGAATTTTATCGTCTATATCTGATATTTTTCCATAATTTATTGCGGGATTTTGGGGATTTCCAAAGATAATTATGGGATTTGGTAGTGGTAGTTACAATAGTGGGAAAAAGTTCAACCGCTGCGGTCAAAACCGGGCTTACCGCTCCGGTTTTGGGCCGCATCGGTTGGACTCACAGCAGTCCCCAAATATTAACTGATCCGGTCCTAAACCAGATTAGTTAATCATTTACCGCTGCGGTTTTGTTTTGGGTCAAAACCGCAGCAGTTAATGTGAATTTTTTTTTTTTTGCATTTTTTCATTATTAATCAATACAAAATCAATAATATATATAAATACTCATTTTATTAAGCATATTATGCTTAATTGAAGCATAAGCATAAATAATAGATACATAAAAATATTATTATTTTTGTGGAGAGGATGGTGTAGAAAGGCTTTACCTTTATCATACTAACACCAAATCCAATATTTACATGAAGGTAGGGGAATAAATATATTAAAATCTATCAAATATATTTTGCAATCTAACCATCTAGATCAGGTGTAGCCACAACAGTAGCAGCATCTGTGGCCGGACGTTGAGGGCAGTCAGTTTTGAGGACATAATCAACCTCGAGTTGTTCGAAGAAGATCTGGAGCTTTTGAGTCCACCACTTGTAGTTTGTACCATCCAGCGCTTCTAGTGTAGAGAGATCAGGAAGAGTTTTGAACAAGGATGAATCCATGTTATGATCTTGTTGGATAAAAAGTTCTGCAAGAACAGTAGATAGTTAACAATGTGGGCTGAATTGTTTAATGTATTAACGAAGCTGTGAGGTGTTAAGAACACGGTCTTAGAAGCAAATTTCGTCCCGACTATGGTGCAATCGGATGTGGCGTTGCCCCCAAAGATTTTCAGACAGCTATTTCCCTTAATGTGCACTCAAACAAGGAAAATTAGGAGCTCATAATAATGCTCAAAACTATGGAGAAAAAATCAGTATGAAAGAGAGGAAAAAGATTTTTTCTGTGTGCTTTTATGGACAACAAAAGTCATGTTTTAAAGCCAAAAGACCAAATTGTAACTGCAGAGTTATTTTAGGAAAGAAATCTGTCAAATAAACCAGAAAAACAAACCATAAAAGCTCTGTGATTTTAGAGAAATCATATTTGGGGGCGTAAAATAAGCAACTGTTACAACACATCTAAAAAAAGAGTGAAATAGACTTCGTAAAATTGTTACTGACAAGTTTCATAGATTCGAACACTGAGTTACAACTTGACCCAACTAGCATATGCCACAACTTCCATTTGCATTATATCCAACAAAACCAAACACGTAAAGCTGAATGCACCAGAAAGATTAATTACATGGCATATATAGAGGCACAACAAATGTAATTGGACTAGGAGCTCAAAGGCGTAACTGATGAAACAGCTACAAGCCTCTAGCAAAAGCTGATCATACGGTACCTGCACAGGAACTCAATAACAAGGCAGGAAAAAACTTCTAACAAACAACAGAGACCAACTCCACAATGGCAATCATAGGGTTGACTGTCATGGTGCAGATAGTCTAGTGACACAGATGAAGCTACTGTAAATCACTAATAAGGAAAGTAGGAAGCAATATACATAATAAAATTCCATCTATTTCAATATTATCTTCCAGTGTTCCTTATTGTGATATCCCTATATTAATTCTTATTACCTACCCACATCATGTTGCCCACCTCTTGTCTTGACTACCTCTTCTCCCCCGAGTTACCACATATATCAACGTTTTTCACTTACAAGGTGTTTAGTTCACTATAGGGAAGAAAAAGGAAATAAAAAAGAACAAATGAGCAAAGGAATCAAGAAAGATAATTCTAATAATATGTTTGCTTCGAGGGAAGGGAGCAGGTGAGAATATAATCTAGTTGTTTCCTGGCATGTTTAAATGATAACATAAAACAAAGAAAATTCTTGAAATCAAATAGCTCCTCCTCCCAAGCACCAATGAAAATTAGCATCTTTAGCGTGTGATTTCTCAAAGGAGGAAGCACCACAACGTCGTAGCCTCCATAATGTCCAGTTCATTTTCTTTGACTAGGTATACAGATACTTGAATTAAATACAACAAAATGCAAAGACGGGCGATGTTAAAGATAAGACTTGCTCACCTTTACCACGTATTTTCTCAGGTACAGGAGCAAGACGAAGGTTCATCCTCAATGGACGAGATTCTTCCTCCAAGTCAAGATTGATTAACCAAAAACATTAGAAGTTAGAACAAAATAAAAAGGCATGTAACTATGTAAGTAATCACCTAGTATAAGGGGAAAAAATAAACATACAATGATACAAATACAATATACAACACCAGATACCAAAACCCTTAAAACCACTCACATACTCACAGTAGTCATGGCACGGAGGCAGAACAAGAGCACAGTCTTGCCCAGCTTTAATCAACCCTTCAGTCATCTATAAACCGAGTCCATCAAAATTCTGACAACAATCCGACTATTAAATATTGACTGAAAGAGCATTTATGAAGCTAAATTTTAGATGAATAATAGTTCATAATCCTAACCAAACTGAAATAAACCCTAAGCTAAGCTCCGAAAATCTAAAACTATTGTTCATAACAATTTATATTAGTAGAATACCTAGGGTTTGCTGAAGTTTGATTGATAATTCTTCTTATAAATTGCAGTAACTATAAATGAAGACAAATACCTCAATTAAATGCATAATTATAATCTTTGCACCTACATAATTATACTAAGTAAACAAGAATAATTAAGCAATAAATAATCGAAAATTCGATGAGAATGAAGAACCATTGCATTTGAAAAACACAGGAAACCAATAATCAAATTCAAATACCTTTCTTCGAAATCACCCTAACGTCGAAGAAATAGGAGTAATCAATTTCTTATCCATTGTCCTCTTTTTCAACCCAATTTCTTGTTTCCCAACTCCATTTCTCCTTTTGAAAGTCTCATCAAAACACAGAAAAAGAGACAAAAAAATCATGAAAATGATGAAATTACAATGAAAAAGAGAGAAAAAGATGGTGAGATATTTCAGAAACACAAACCATTATAATAGAAGCTTGAAAAACCCTAACAATGGAGAAAGTTCACACATCGATTTTGGACGCTTTAGCTTTTCCTTGTCCTCCATTGGTAGTTGCGCTGCCTTCTTTGTCGCTCAATTTTTCGCCGGCAACCTCGCGTTAAGCAAAACCCAAACGAATTCATGGAAGAATTCGAAAAATCAGGGCTTTCGTCGGTGTTTGAAGGTGAGAGATGAGAGATGGTGATGAATGGATGGTAGAGATGGTTTAGGTTTCGACGGTGGTGGCTGAGAGATGGTAGTGAATGGATGGGAGAGTTTGTTTATGGTTCGAGGATGAGAGAGGAAAAAAGGAGTGAGGAGGGAGGAAATGAGGAAAAAAGGAGTGAGGAAAGACCAAACGCGGGCATTAGAAAAAAAAAGAATAACCGCTGCGGTTAAGAGAACCGAAACGGTTAACAGAAAACCGGATCGATTTCTAGTTATCCGTTGCGGTTCTCTAAGAACCGCAACGGTTAATGTTGCCCAATTTCCCTCCCAAAATTTTGCGGATTTACCGCTTCGGTTCTCTTAGGGACCGCATCGGTTGTGTTGTGACATATAGGGTTTTGTCCACTAGTGTTACAAAATTTGGGATTATTTTCATGTATTGCGAAAAGCCAAGTTGATATTTCTTTACTTAAATTTTATTTAATCTAAAATAATTTAGTTTCAAACGTTTCGTGTCGAAACAAAGAACATGTGGATAATTTCAAAAAAAGGAGGCATATATACTCAAATTAAAAGAGTGTGTGATCACTCAATTAGATAAAACTTACATGCAAGATTTGTACTTAAATGCCTTTTCTATCAATCTTGTGTCTGCACGATCGTTTTTTATTGTCGGAGAAGATGTGATGCTCGGACCACCTTTGTTCTAAACTCCCTAACTCTATGGTGATTGTTGCCTGGTTACATTTTATTTACTTATAAGCATCTCTCATGTTATTTACAGTCCGTCCCCATTAACCGCTCGGGCATCGACCCAGGAATGAGCATGAGGTAATAATTCCATATTGATCCGAACCAATCCATATGCTCCCATTTTTAATAAGATTCCAGCTAGAAGCATACAAGTACTGTAATGTGCTGACATTTTAGAATCACATTGGGATCTCTTTTTGCCAGATTGCCTGCTTTTCTCTTGAGGCGGACAAGGAATTCTTAAAGATGTTGGCAGAAGCTCCGAGTGAAAGTGCATATGTGGCTTTCATGATTACATTTTATAAAGATTACTTGCCCAATGTTAAGGGATTTCTTTTTAATAATTAGATCGAACTTCGAAGTATTGTTATTTTAGGGCTCTATCTATAGGGTTGATGCGAATTTGTGCGAATTCTTGAAGATATCAATTCTTCATCTCCAATCAGTTAAATCAAACCAACTTCTATGTTTAAACATACAAGAAATTAATAGACCCCATTGTAAAAGGTTGTATCAACTGTGTAAAAGAGGGCTTGTAAAATTATTAGATCTTACCCATTATCGTGATTTTGGGATAATATAATTCTATTTGATATAAACTCTTTAGTTTTAATTTGTTTTATATACATAGTATAACTTTAAATCAATGAAACAATTTTTAATGACAAAAAAAGCTTGCCTAGATTTTATTTCCAGTACTATGTAAAATATATGATACTCCCTCCGGTCTTTATTAGTTTACCCGTTTCTTTTGCACAGAGTTTTAGGAGAAATAATGTTGTGGGACATATAAAGAAAGAGAAACTATTATTTTATATTAAAGTTGAATGTATGTGTGATGGAAAGTTAGTGGTCCCATTCCAAAAATAGAAACAAAAGAAATGGGTAAACTAATAAGGGACATCCCAAAAAGAATACGGGTAAACTAATAAAGACCGGATGGAGTATTTTTTTAAGGAAAAAAATATGATATTTTGATTGAGGATTTACGTAGTGGCCGCCAAAATTGTTTCCAAATGATATTAAACAGGAAAGAACAACACGTCCTTCTGTGGGTATTAACGTACGACAATATTCTGATTATATTGCATTACACTTTTCGAAAAGATGGAAGCTATGGATGACTAAAGCATCGTTTCATTATCAGACTACCACTAGGGGATGTACTATAGATATGCTCCTTTTTTGTATGGCATGTTGCGGATCACTCTCAATTTTCAGTTTTTAGTTAAGGTGAAGAGAGAGATTAAGAAAGATCATTAGGAGACTCACATAATGAGAAACATTTAGTTTTATAAGAGACCGCCTACTTTTAGTTTAAAATTAGACAACGGTTCAAGCCCAATATTAAGAAGAAAAAATACAATATTTTTAAATATAGTGACTAGTTCAATCTATTTAGTGATTAGTTTAATCTATTTAAGGACCAGTTTAATTCCTTTAGTTATCACATTCTTTAATCCATTTAGTGACTAGTTTAATCCCTTTAGTTATTAGTTTGATCCATTCGATAAGACTGTCGGGTTAGTTTATATAATTGTTTGTTGTAGTTCGAGATTCTAAGGGAAACAAAGGAACGATGGAGAAGAGAAGGGACGACTAAGTTGGCGTGAAATGTCTAGGGATAGTGTTGGGTTAGAGTAAGATGAATGGGCTTGTTAGAAGAATGTAGGCTTAGGTTTGTCTAATTTTACGTTAAAATTAGACCGCCTATTCTAATAGTTTGTGAATAAGTGGAGAGAGAATGAGAGAAAATGATATCCAAAATACGTAATGCTGCAATAAAATTGAAACACCCAAAATAAAATGTATTCCAACTAAAAGAGAATGGACGTACAAATTAAACATAAAAAACAACCCTCCTGTGTAGGTTGATCGAACAATAAATGGTACTCTAATGGACCCCAAGTTGTTATGGCCAATGAGTGTGCTCCTTCATACTAAGGGTGTAAATGATGCGAGTCGAGCTCGAGTTTGGCTAAACTCGACTCGAACTCGAAAACTCGAAATCAAGCTGGACTCGACTCGAAAATTCGCGAGCTTGAAAAAATCAAACTCGAAATCCTAAACTCGAGCTCGAGCTCGAACTCGAATCAAGGTCGAACTCGAGCTCGAACTTGAAACTCAAACTCGAATCAAAGCTCGAACCCAAATCATGGCTCAACTCAAACTTGAGTCAATCCATGTACCTTGATTTAGGTACTTGGAGTAGCCTTTTATAAAGAAATTAAAAAAAAGTCGGGTGTTTCATTTTCCAACTAATGTGGGACTTTATGAAACAAACTTTCATAGAAAAAAATGGTTTCCAACCAAAAAGTTTTTGTTCCATTTATAAATAACACAAACTTAAACTTTTGTTTCCCAATTAATGTGGCACAACTTTAATTCAAACAATAAGTATAGCTAGAATAGTATTATTTTATAGAGAAAAAAAGGCTATTGTTTATACTATAAACCAATGTGGGACATTTAATATTTTACATAAAAGATAATTTAGAATAATTTTCTAGTTTGTTCATGAGATTTTGAGCCGAGCCAAGGCTAAAGCTCGTTAAAATCTTGTGCTCGACTGGTTAACCATAACCTAAAGTCAAACTACAATTAATGTCCACTATGAAAATATTTTCTATGAAAATATTTTCTATGAAAATGTTTATTACATTTCATGGATTAAGTTCTTTGAAAAAGTTTGAGAATTATTTATCGAAATTGCAAGTATTATATATAATTTTTTTTCGAGTTTCTCGCGAGCTTTTCGAGTCGAGTAGGTAGTAGGCTCAAGCTCGACTCGTTAGTCATCGAGTCGAGCTCGGGTTCAGTCGAGCTTTAACCGAGTTTTGACCGAGTCGATCTCGAGACACCCCGACTTCATACATCGTCGAAAGCAATATTTGGTTACTATGAATTACTTGCTCTATTATTGGAAAATTTGCCAGATTCTTCTTTATAAAATAGACTTTCCAAGAAACTGCCTAATAAAAAAATCAGGGACAAAACTACTCTATTTAAAAATTTTATGGCAAAAAGCAAACAGAGGCTATCGTTCAAGCTTGGAAGCCAACAATTCTTCTCCACAAACAAAAGAAAAATATCACTTCTCCTTCAACAACGTTAGGTTTAGGTGCATGTTGCGTCTATGTGTATGCTTTCTCCTTCAATCACTACTTTGTAGAGGTGCCGTGTGGAAGCTTGCCTTTGCCTCAATAATTCAAGCCTCTCAAGGTGCTCGTCCATGTGTATGCTTTCACGAAGTATGGACGTAGTAGCGAACTAGCATAAGCACTACACTCTGCACATGCGTCCAACCTGAGTGCCTGGTCCCGTAAAGGGAAATAACCATTGAATGATTTTCAACAAGTTGACGGAAACATATAGAATATACTTGTTGCAGCAAAAATTGCCAACGATGTAACTGCCACTTTATTTTTTGAGATCTAAAGTGTACTGGGACATTGCCCTTAGGATTAATAATCTTAGTAATGCTTTGCTAACCTATAAGTAATTCTAGTATTAAATTACCCAAAAATAGTACTTAATAAGAGTAAGTAAAAGGGAATAACAACGAGAAATATAAGAACTTCTTTTATTCAATTAAATTAAAAGAAGTGTGTAAACGAACATAAGTTCAGGCTAGACAATTGCAAGAAGTTTTGGTGGAAGACAAGTAGCGTTATGGGCCCTATGTGAAGTGTAAGAATAGGGCCCCTTAAATTATATTAATTTGAATATAAATCAGTAAAAGACAAAAAATATCTCATTCAATAATTATGTCTTAAACATAATTACATTTTTGTAAAATATGAAAACAAAAAATTATCTCGTCTCGCTAAATCATAAAAAAATTGGTTCCTTTAATTTGAGTATTATGAATGGCAAAATAGTTTATAATCACACCAACATAATGTTTCCAACATATCTTTTTAAATTGATAAAGTTGCCAAACCATTCAACCTTTCTTATGACTATAGTAATTTTGGTCTATAAGTATATTAAGTTTGTAACGGTAACAAATAACCCGATTATATTGTAATTTACTGTAACACCCCTAAATTCTACACCAATATACATACGTAGCGGAAACAAAAATACCAAATTTAAGGGTATTACCGCCACACTCAGATTACCAACCCAAGTGCAAGGTTAATTCATTCCACCAATTCATCCAATGTAATCAAAGTCCTACTAAGTTTCAATAATTAACATTTAAATAAACCAACCTTGAAATAGTAATTACAATTCAACTAAATAGATAAAATCCTCAACGTAATAGTCTATGTAATTAACTACTTATTATTAATTTTCTACTATTAAACATGTCGTGAACGAGCGCTCAGTGCACATCATGCATACCTGCAAATAGAAGAAAACAAAATACACAAGAAAAAACCACAGATCAGTGGAAATTGAGTAAGCACTACTTCACCATGTAAAACAATTTGCAAAATATTTTCTTACCTTGAGAAAACATTTTATTAAAACATTTGTCACGCACACAATAAGTAAAATCGAACATAACCATCATCAATTGCGAGTTAATTAGTTTCCAATTTATTGTGGAGGTAAGTGAACACGAAATATAAAACCACCAACAAAACAATGTGGATTTTAGTCCACCACCCAATAGGGTGAAACCACCAATATAGGTCTTAGTCCTTAAGTGTGCACACCCCCCTAGTGAGTGTTTTTAACTCAAAGGAGTAGAATAAGCCTTAGGTCGTGCAAATGGCTCTGACCAAATATTAAAGCATCTTGTACTTTCCACCAATATGTTCAACACCTTAGGGGATCCTACCTAAGATGACTTACCATTCAAGTTAATTCAACTTTACATAATGAAACATTCTGTTATCGACTGGTTTAGTTATACCATGGCAAATAAACATAACTAAACAATTAACTCAATTAAGTATCTAACATATTAATCGTCCTTGTTAATTATTAATACGCCAATTATGCATCTTGGTTTACATAATTGTTAAAGACACCACATACAAACTCCGTTCCCACCATACTCAATAAAATAACATACTTATGTAGAATACCATCTACCTCTAAAATTCATAAGTAACTCAATAATCATTATAAAGCATTAATGTTGTAATTTTCCCATATAACACTTCATAACCATGAGTAAAATAATTCTTCCATTTACATATAGAAGTCAGATTTTGTCCATAACATCAAGCAGGTAACACATATAGGCACATAAAAACCATGTTTTCACAGGGTTAACAAAGTGGTGAACATAGTAGCTTACCTTATTGAGCTTGTTTTACTCCTACGAAGCACCAGTGGCTACCTTCACTTTCTATGTACTCGTTCTTGGGCACGAAAAGTCAGAATCCAAAACCAAATAGTCGTATGGGCAGAGGGTAATGAGAGCTACGCGTGGGTTAACTTCGCGGTAGGTTCCGACAAGGTTTGATGGTGTTTCAGAGCTGCCGAAGTGGGGCGGTTTACCTCGTCGGCGGCCGAGGTTGTCTTCGTATCTTTTGACGGGGAAGCTCACAGTGTTTCTTACGTGAGTTTCAGAGTTGCTAAAGCTTGTAGGTGAGAATTAGGAGGGGTATTTATAGGCAGAATAAAAAGAGTATGGCATTGAGAGTTACACGGTTGAGAAGATAATGAAAAACAATTTTAAAAGATAACTATGAAAGATAGATATGGTTATTCAAGCTTATCATGTTATTATGAAGATATGATAAGTTTAGTTTGTTGAGTTGATAGAGTTTGAATCTAAACCGGATAGTATTTGAAGTAAGATAGAACTAAGTAGGAGGATGTTTACGTGATGAAGATTATTAGGTTATCATTTTTTTATTCCTTTTTGAATAAAACTTTAAATAAATAGTTTAATTAAATAGTTTAATTAATAAAGTAAATAAATATATATTATTGATTCGAAATAAATCGAATTATTTTTGCTATAGAAAATAAACTCATAATATAATTAGTAAGGTTAAAATTAAGTATAACTTTACGGCTAAAATATAGGATATTACAATATATCCCCCTTAAAGAAAGTTTCATCTTCGAATCTTGGATCACGAGTATACCAAGTAGTATAAGTATTTTGTTTGACTATTGATATAAAACTAAGTAAAGTCAATATAGTTATGATCTCGACACAATTTTAGAGTGTTAAAATCCATTCTCCTTAAAAGGAGTTACGTCCCCGTAACTCAAATTAATAACTGGTTAAATAAATCAGGGTAACTCTGCCTCATACTATCTTCCGCTTCCCAAGTTGCTTTCTCAGTTTGATGATTTGACCACAAGACTTTCACTATTTTTACTTCCTTGTTCCTTGTTTTCCTTATTTTCTCATTTAAAATCTTTACAGGCTTCTCTTCATACGTCAGAGTTTTATTGATCTCTACTACTTTTGTTTTAATCACATGGGATGGGTCTTGGATGTATTTCTTAAGTTGTGAAATGAACACGTCGTGCACTTAAGACAACTCCGTTGGAAGAGCTAGTCGATAAGCAACTTCTCCGATTCTTTCCAAGATTTCATAGGGACCAATAAATCTTGGGCTAAGCTTACCCTTCTTACCAAAACTCATGACACCTTTGGTTGGGGATACCTTTAAAAGCACTTTCTCTCCTACTTCAAAGACTGACTTGGCGACGGTCACGATCGGCGAAAGATTTTTGTCTATCTTGGGCGGCCTTCATTCTCTCTTGAATTATTCGAACCTTCTCCACGGTATCATGTAAGTAATCTGGGCCTAGCACGACTTGATCAGTCATATCACTCCAACATAATGGACTTCTACATTTCCTCCCATAAAGTGCTTCATAAGGGGCCATTCCTATGCTTGCATGGTAGCTATTTTGTAAGAAAATTCCACCAAATCTAGTTGCTCTTCCCATGATCCTCCAAAATCCATAACACATGCCTTTAGCATGTCCTCTAAGGTCTGAATGGTCCTTTGAGTTTGCCCATCAGTGGCTGGATGAAAGGTAGTACTATATTTCAAGTGAGTCCCAAATGCTAATTGCACTTTCTCCCAAAAATTCGACAAGAATCTTGTATCTCTATCCGAGATAATACTCTCCGGAACACCATGATACTTCACGAAATTCTTGACATACGCTCCCACCATTTGTTCCATAGACCATGTGTCCTTCATAGCAATGAATCTTCCAGTTTTGGTCAAACGATTTACAATAACCCAAATAGCATTCATCCCGAGTCTTCATCGAAGGAGAAGCGATTCTGAAGTCCATCAAAATTGAGTCCCACTTCCACTTTGGAACATCTAGGGAATGAAGTAGACCCTTGGGTTTGCTTCTTTTAGCTTTCACTTTCGACATGTCATGCATTTAGACACAAACTCATCGACTTCTCTCTTTATTCTCGGCCACCAAAAATATTGCTTAAGGTCTTTGTAGAGTTTGTCACTTCTGGATGTACGAGTACGGTGTATAGTGGCCTTCCTCCATTAGTTGCCTTTTTACCTCTCCGCACTTCATTGGTACACACCATCGACCCTTGTAGCGAATGCTACCATCATTGTGCACCTTAAAATTTCCTACCTCTTTATTCTCCATCTTGGACATCACCCTTTTAAGCTATCTATCATCAGATTGGCTATTTCTTATTTGCTCAAATATGGTAGGGACTATTTGCATAGCATAAAGTTGTATCTCAGTTTCTACCTCTCCATGTTCTTTAATCTCCAAATTCATCCTCGGGAAGTCTTCACATAGCTTGTCTGGAAGTGCCCACATAGCACCTACGGAGTTACTAGACTTCCTACTTAATGCATCTGCAACCACATTGGCCTTGCCCTCATGGTATTGAATTTCAAGGTCATATCCTTGATGAGCTGTAACCATCGTCTCTGCCTCATATTCAACTCTTTTTGCGTAAAAATATACTTAAGGCTCTTATGGTCTGTGAAGATTTTTCAAGTTACTCCATACAAGTAACGTTTCCAAATCTTGAGTGCAAACACAACATCTGCTAATTCTAGGTGGTGGGTAGGATAATTTTCCTCAAATGGTTTTAATTGTCTAGAAGCGTAAGCAACAACCTTCCCATCTTGCATAAGAACACATCATAACCTTTTCTTTGATGCATCACTATAAACTTCAAAGCCTTTATCTCCAGATGGCAACGTCAACACAGGGGCCGTTGTTAACCTCTTCTTTAGTTCTTGAAAGGACTCCTCACACTTATCATTCCATTGAAACTTTACTGTCTTTTTCATGAGGTTCGTAAGGGGTCTAGCGATCCTGGAAAAGTCTTTCACAAATCTTCTATAATATCCGGCTAAACCTAAGAAGCTACGAATCTTAGTTACGTTAGTAGGTCTTGGCCACTCCATCTCAACACGAACCTTCGAAGGATCCATAGAAAATCCTTCCTTGGAGATAATATGACCTAAAAAGGCAACTTCCTTTCTCCAAAAATCACACTTCGATAACTTCGCGTACAACTTCTTTTCCCTCAAGGTCTCTAGAACGATACGCAAGTGTTGCTCATGATCTTCAGGGGTTTTGGAATATATTAAGATATCGTCAATAAAGACAACTACAAATTGGTTAAGGTAAGGCTTAAAAATTTGGTTCATGAGGTCCATGAAAACAACGGGGGCATTGGTTAACCCAAATGGCATGACCGTAAACTTCATAGTGGCCATATCTCATTCTAAAGGCAATCTTTGGTATATCCTTGTCCGCAATCTTCAATTTATGATACCCAGATCTCAAGTCGATCTTAGAGAATGTTCCAGACACCTTTTAGCGATCGAAAAGGTCATCTATGCGAGGTAATGGATACTTGTTCTTAATCGTGACTCGATTAAGCTCCCTATAGTCGATACACAATCTCAAACCTCCATCTTTCTTCTTCACAAAAAGTACACGAGCTCCCCATGGTGACACACTTGGCCTAATGTACCCTTTATTCAATAAATCTTCTATTTGGGCCTTTAATTCTTTCATTTCAGCAGGGGCCATGCGATAAGGGGCTTTAGAAATGGGGGCAGTTTCCGAGGTGACCTCTATGGTGAACTCAACCTCTCTATCTAGGGGCATTCCAGGAATATCCTCAGGAAACACATCGGGAAATTCTTGAACTATTGGCATATCACATAGCCGACTCTCTTCGCCTCCTAAATCTACGATTTAACACAACTAGGACTCGCATCCTTTCCAAAGGTATTTCTTCATGGCTAAGGGCGATATGATTTTCACTCTGGTTTAGTTACAACACCTTTATAAGATATTCTTTCCCTCTTGACCGCCTCAACACAACCTTTTGCTCATGGCACTCGATACGAGCTCTATATCTTCCCAACCAATCCATTCCCAATATGACATCCAAATCGTCCAAGCTAAACTCTTTAAGGTCTCCTAGTAAGATGGCTCCACTAATGTTTATAGAAACATCTCTATAAAGTCGTCTACAAAACACTACCTCTCCAGTTGGAATAAATATATGAGTAGACATATGGGAAGAAGCTTCTAGACCTAGATTTTTAACAAGAGAAGAAGATATAAATGAATGAGAAGCTCCAGAATCAAAATGTACATAAGCAGAGGTAGAGTTTACAAGAAAAGTACCCGTCACCACATTAGCTTCTCCATTGGCTTGAGCTTGATTCATCACAAAGATCCTCCCCTTGTTAGCACCATTCCCTTGCATATTACTATTTGGGGTAGATGAGGTCTTGTTAGGGCCATTTTGAATAGATTGACCTCTGGATGGGTTTCCGTGATTGTTACTATTCCCAGAATTGTTCTGCCTCCCTTACCCTTGTTCGTGTTGGCCTCCATTTTGCTTAGCATAACACTCAAACTCACGATGTCCCAGTTTAGAGCAACCAAAACATTTTACGGCATTACCTTGCAATCGACGCCTGGGTGATCTTTCCCACACTGCTTACATTAGTAATGTCTCTCTTTCTTCCCATTCTTTTGATTTTGACCATGTCCTTGAGGCTTACACCCTTTACCACCTGTGTTACCGTTATTGCCCTGATAACCTCTACCTGAACCCTGGTTATTATTGGTGAACCTAGGCTTCTTGTTCCCATCTTGACCTTGGTTCCTCAAATCTCCTTCCTTCCTCTTTCCTCTAGACTTAATTTCTTCTTCCAACTTCTCTACACGATAATGACTAACAGCCCTATGATATGCTTCCTGCAAGGTTCAACATCCCAAAACAACTACAGTCTTTTGAGTTTCCCAATTCAATCCCCGGATGAATTTGTTTGCTTTAGCTTGCTCATCGGGTACTATAGTAGGTGCGAACCAAGCTAGCTCTAGGAATTTGGAATGATATTTTTGGACGGTAAAATTCTTTTGCCTAAAAGTAGCAAATTCATCAAATTTCTGCATCTTAACATGCTCAGGATAAAACCTATCTCTCATAGTGTTTTTGAAAGCTTCCCAATAAAAATTTGGCTGGGCAACTAGAGTAGCTTGAGATGCGGACCACCAAATGTCAGCCTCTCCCTGCAGGTAATAGGTTGCAGCTAAAATTGTCTCTTCCTTAGGACATCCTATAGCCCCGAATAGCTTGTCAAACGACCTAATCCAATTCTCCAGTATGTTCGGATCTTCTTCACCTAAATAGTAAGGTGGGTTTCTGCTAGCAATCTTCTTAGCGTAATCAGGGTTGTTATTGTTTTGGTTACCATTATTACCATTCAGTATAGCGTTCCCTAAGTTTTGAGTTATTTTAGTCAATTGTCTGAGGCTCTCAGCAAGTTCACCCACAGTTGGAGGGTTCCTAGTGCGACCTCTTTCCGACATGATTCCTGCATTCAAGGATTGGTGTACACACCAATTATATACTACTTTGCTTCATTTATAGACATACATTCATACAATCACACTACACACAATTAATCATCCAATGGGAACACATAGTATTTATTTATTATAACTAAATTACCATTTATGTCAGCGGTCACAACATCTGAAATAATAAAACATGACCTTAATGCGAATAGAATAATGCCTACATCCTTCATTCCTACACAAAAAATTTAAATTTTTTTTAGTAAAACTATTTAAATCTAGTGCCAGACTAGCTTCTAACTTATTTATTCTTCTTCGGGAGCATATTCCTCGATATCTTCTTTAGGGTCTTCTTCTTCGATATCCATTTGCTCATCAGTCAATATTGGTGGTTCGACCTCTATTACTTCACCCATTTCCTTCTTTTGGTTCGCTCTTCATTCTTCAATTGCCTCTATTAGTGTTGTTGCTACAAAATCCAAATTGAGATACCACCTACCCTTATATTTATACTTAGTTGGGTGTATTTCCTCATCATCAGTAATCACATCCTTATATTTTTCAATGATTGGTACCTAAGCCTCGTGGTTAGGAATGGTTTTCAGTAGAACATCAATTCTTCTTGGGGCTGTATAATAATTGTTGAAACCTCTTATAATATCCCTTCCCCATCTAGTACATCTTTCTCTCACTCTTTCCACATAATAAGATATATCCTCATTAGGTGACATTCTCATATTGTAAGGGTACATGGGATGTTCTTCCATCTATAATACCAAAATAAAGGCAAATTAATTACATGTACTTCATTTATTCATTTATTAAACATAGTAGCGTTGTAGCAACAATACACATAACTATCTCAATAGGTAATCGTACTATGACAAGTAGCTTTGAGATATAAGAAGTTTATTTCATTCATCAGTAGCGACTCATTATAATACTTCACAATTTTAATACTTTAATCCAACAGTCAAGTCACATCAATCAATATATAAAACTAAAAAAAAAATTAATTATTTCTTAACCTATGATTTTCTTAATTTCCTCCCCAAAATAAGGACATCTTCCAAGAGTTGCTTTGTTCGAATTCAATAACTCCTCTATACTTTTTCCAGATAACTTGACACAATAACACCCACTTAAGAAAGATAAGCTAAAGGGTGGAAGCTCCTCAATTATTAGTTCTTCATCCGTATATTCAGGAATCGGAGGTGGGGATACTGGTTTTATTTTAATTCCTTCATCAGCTTTATATTCTACGACCATAATCCCATATGAGTCCATTATGTAATTCTTCCATACTTCTATTCCTTGCGACCAAGCATCAAATTCATCAAGCATGTCCTCGTAGTTGGGTAAATAGGGTCTAGACATCTACATTATGAATAGCACATCAATATATAACAAAGTATAAAATGAGAAACATAAATTATGCAATGGCACACAATCTCACCAACGGCTTTTCCAATTTTATTTCCTACTTAATATTCTTAATTTCCTAATTTCTTGCTTATCCCAAAACCTATGGCTCTGAATACCAATTTGTAACACCCCTGAATTCTACACCAATATACATACGTAGCGGAAACATAAATACCAAATTTAAGGGTATCACCGCCACACTCAGATTACCAACCCAAGTGCAAGGCTAATTCATTCCACGAATTCATCCAATGTTATCAAAGTACTACTAAGTTTGAATTAACATTTAAATAAACCAAACTTGAAACAGTAATTACAATTCAACTAAATAGATAAAATCCTCAACGTAATAGTCTATGTAGTTAACTACTTATTATTAATTCCCTACCATCAAACTTGTCGTGAACAAGCACTCAATGCAGATCATGCATACCTGCAAATAAAAGAAAATAAAATATACAAGGAAAAACCACAAATCAGTGGAAATTGAGTAAGCACTACTTCACCCCGTAAAATAATTTGGAAAATATTTTCTTACCTTGAGAAAACATTTTATTAAAACATTTGTCACGCACACAATAAGTAAAATCGAACATAACCATCATCAATTGCGAGTTAATTAGTTTCCAGTTTATTGTGGAGGTAAGTGAACACGAAATATAAAACCACCAACAAAATAATGGGGATTCTAGTCCACCACCCAATAGGGTGTAACCACCAATATAGGTCTTAGTCCTTAAGTGTGCACACCCCCCAATGAGTGTTTTTAACTCAAAGGAGTAGAATAAGCCTAAGGTCGTGCAAATGGCTCTGACCAAATATTAAAGTATCTTGTATTTTCCACCAATATGTTCAACACCTTAGGGGATCCCACATAAGATGTCTTACCATCCAAGTTAATTCAACTTTACATAATGAAAGATTTTGTTATCAACTGGTTTAATTATACCATGGCAAATAAACATAACTAAACAATTAACTCAATTAAGTATCTAACATATTAATCGTCCTTGTTAATTATTAATACACCAATTATGCATCTTGGTTCACATAAATGTTAAAGACAGCACATTCAAACTCCATTCCCACCATACTCAATAAAATAACATATTTATATATAATACCATCTACCTCTAAAATTCATAAGTAACTCAATAATCATTATAAAAGCATTAATATTGTAATGTTCCCATATAACACTCAATAATCATTTACATATAAAAGTCAGATTTGGTCCATAACATCAAGCAGGTAACACATCCAGGCACATAAAAACCATGTTTTTCACAGGGTTAACAAAGTGGTGAACATAGTAGCTTACCTTGTTGAGCTTGTTTTACTCCTACGAAGCACTAGTGGCTACCTTCACCTTCTACATACTCGTTCTTGGGCACGAAAAGTCATAATCCAAAACCGAATAGTTATATGGGCAGAGGGTAATGAGAGCTACGCGTGGGTTGATTTCGCGGTAGGTTTCGACAATGTTTGATGGTGTTTCGGAGCTGCCGAAGTGGGGTGGTTTACCTCGTTGGCGGCCGAGGTTCTTTTCGTATCTTTTGACGGGGAAGGTCACAGTGTTTCTTACGTGAGTTTTAGATTTGTGAAAGCTTGTAGGTGAGAATTAGGAGGGGTATTTATAGGGAGAATCAAAATAGTATGGCATTGAGAGTTACATGGTTCAGAAGATAATTATGAAAGATAGATATGGTTATTCAAGCTTATCATGTTATGATGAAGATATGATAAGTTTAGTTTGTTGAGTTGATAGAGTTTGAATCTAAACTGGATAGTATTTGAAGTCAACCATGAAAGTATAAGTCAACTATAAATGTAAAGTCTAACACAAGCTCTCCAACTTCCCAAACCCATGATGTATCATCTTCAAACTTGTAATCGACGATGCTCTATTGATCCCGAGAGACTGCTCACCAAATTGGTCATCACAGGATCAATAAGGCATAGCCATGATCAACACATACACACAAAGCATGTAATTAGAAAAGCTGAGTACTACATAGTAAATAAATATAAAACCTAACATGATACTAATAAACATTAAGCAGGGATAAATAATAATATAATAATATAGTAGACTACTTTACCGAACTAAACTCCACAACTAGTAAATTAATTAATTTAGATGGAATAGACAATGGAAAGACTTGTCCAAACCAAACCAGTCTTCAATTTAGAAGAAGAAGTACAGGCGCGACTCCGTACTCCCCTGACCTATGATATCGAGGAACCTTTAAATAAAAATAGGACACGGTGATCAGTCCGGTCGCAAGAAAATCCATGGACTACCACCATGTACTCCAACTCATACTAGTCCAACACTTCAGACGTGCACAAGTCTAAAGCTATTGCTATTCACTTTCCACTCTAAGTGATTAATAAATTATTTACTTGTTATGACTCACAAATTAAAGTAAGACAAACAATATAATCATCAAAGATACATAAACTTCCATTTTTATCTTAGGATTAGATAAGGTGATCATCAACTTAACATTCCAAGAATAATTCCAATATTAAATCCATAACCTTTATTTATTTGTTGATCAAACTCAACAACCAACCAACCTTTCATAGGTGAATAACCAACTTACCAAATAAGGCCCTTGGTCCTCATAAAGTAATTAAATAATCCAAAGCGAACAACATGATCCAAATCAATGAACCAATAACAACATAAATATTAATCCCTCATGTGAATTAATAAAATAAAGTTCCCAATCCCATATGCTTGCATCAATCATCCATACAAACATAATATCATCATCCCGACCAACATGCTTCACACACGGCATAAAACATGCAAATTCAATTGAATATAAATCACATATGAACTATAAATAGTTCCCTATACATGACACTACATAAATCCCATCCTTAGGACATGATACTAATCCAACCCACACATAGGTATGTACGTACCTTGTGTAGACAAAGTTCGAGGCCACTTTAACAAGCTTAAAAGTCGCCTAAAGAGAAATCTCCGCCTAACAATAATCAACATAACCACAAATCAATACTCTAAAAATTTCCAGCAATATTAAAATACTTTAAACCCTCTTTAAAAGTGTTTAAAAACCTTTCCCATCATTAAAACTTCAATTATTAATACTCCCTAGTATAGTACTACTATACTAGTCATTAAAAACCCTTAAAAACTCATACTTTGATCATAAAAACTCCATCATAAGCATACTAGTAAAAATTCCAGCAACTTATAATGTATTAAAACCCTTTTAAAACATACTTAAACATAATTAAAATCATAAGAGTACTCAATTTCATAAACTATAATATATCCAACTCATAAAACCCTAAAAATCCTTACTTTGATACTTAAAACCTTAATTTAAACATAATAAATAAATATGAAATTTAATTACTTCATTATATAAATTACATAATCTGAAATTTATATTTAAATCATCAAACTACAACTTTAATCATAAATACATTAAAACAATCCTTAAAATATAAACTTTGCATTAAATAGATTTAGAGGAGGAAGAAAATAACCAAAGAAGAGGAGGTCGGAGACACGACACGAGGAGGAGGGAGGGCGCCAAATTGGGGTCGCTGCTGCAGGTGGTGGTCGGTGTGGTTTGCCGAAATACACGAAGAGGAGAGAGGAGAAAAGAGAGAGAAAAAGAAAAGAGGGGGGGTCGAAAATTGGGAGAAGGAAGAGAGAGAAAATAGAGTGTGGGAAATTTTTGGGGGTTTTTGGGGTTAGGAAAAGGTGTTTGGGCTAGAATAATATTTAATGGTTGGGTGATTTGCATAGTTGGGTTCCTCTAACCCAATTTAAAATTCTTTTTACTAAACCAAAAGGTGTTTAAAGCAATTTAAATAATTTTCAAAGTATGACTAAATAAAATATTTGACTTTTTAAAATCATTAAATAATTCCTTTGACTTTCAAATAGTCAACATTTTAAGAAATAAATCATTTAAACATTAATGGGAAATTCTACATGGTGGCCTCTTAGTTTGCATTTTTTTATTTGGTGGCAGGGCAAAATAATATTTATATCAAGTGACCTCCAACTTTATGTAAAAACATATAGTGACCTTATTAAGCTTATATTAAGCTAACCCATCACAACCGACACCACAACACAACCTTACCACCACCACAAACACCCAAACACCCAAACACCATCCCATTCACCCAAAAAAAAACGCCCCTTTTGCTCTCTTTTCTCCACCATCCATCTTTCTATCTCTTCGATTCCTCTTGTCCTTTCTCTCTCCTCTAATTCCCTTCTCTTGCCTTTAGTCGGGGTTTTAATTTTTGGGCTCAAAAACCATTTTAGGCGGCACTAGTAGTGGAGGATTGAAGTTTTTTAGCATACAAGCGTGAAAGAGGGCCACTCCTCGATTCTAATTGTTTTCCATTTTTGTGCAACATCATGATACTCAAAAGGGACGTTAAACCGTTCACAATACTTTGCCAAGCGATGTCCAGTTGTTCAACTCTTTTTGCAGGACGAAAGCCGGGTTAGGGAAGATCAATCCCGGTAATACACAATTTAAGGGATCCACCAAGTTGCTCTGACAGGCGTTGAATAAGGATAGGCCACTGAAAACCATAGAGGATTCTGAAATCAATAACATGAAGTTTTGAAGATTTTTCAGCTGCATTTAAGATCATATTTTGCACAGCCAATAGAGATCTTCTTAAAAGGGCATGTGCGAATGAAGAACTAATATACTTTTATCATATACGCACGAGAGAGAGAAAGTGAGTTGTCTCGTGTACTATGGACCCAAATGAAGGTGATACGGTCGTAAGAGAGGAGGTGGAGGAGGATATAGGGGACGGCGGGGGAGTGGTGAAGGCTGGAAGGAGTCGACACGAGGTTGGAGGGTGGCAACGGAGGAGGGTCAAATTTTGGGGTGGTGCGAAGTGGGTGGTGCGGAGTGGGTATACCAGCGTTCATTCGATGGCTCGAGTGGTGGTGCAATGGTAGATGTGGATTGGGGTTTATAGAGAGAAAGGGGATGATGGAGGGAGAGAGAAAGACTTAGGTTTAATTGGTTAGCCACCAATTAATGAAACATGGTCACTAGGTAGAATTTGTCAAAGTTCGGAGTCACTTTGTGTATAATATTATTTTTGCCCCCGCCACCATATAGAAAAATTAAAAGTTGGAGGCCACCATGTAGAATTTCCCAACATTAAAATTTATATAATATACATTAACATGCATTTATAAAATTCATAAAATTACTCGGGGATTACAATCCAGTCCTTTTTGTTAATTGATCCGGTTCAATAGCCCGGATCAGTTAATGGTTGTATGTTCAACACTAAGCCCATAAACACAAGCATATAAAATCACAGATCAACTAAGCGATCCGGTTGGGTCATGGCCGGATTAGTTAATTGATCCAGCCCAGAAAATCAAAAGGCCAAAACTGAAGCGTGCGTAAATATGAAGCCATAAGCTCATCCGCCCCATTTCCTCCCTACTTTATCTTTCAAACCGTAATCCCCATCCTCTTCCCTCTCTCATCCTCCCCATTTCCTCTAAAACCCAAATTTTCTAATTTCTTCTGTCTTCTTTCCTCACCCCCACAAACAACATCTCCGCACCACCTCTCCTCTGTCCTTTCCTCACTAACACGAACAACTACCACTACACCATCAGTTACTCCTTAATCTCTCTCCTCAATCCTTATCTATTTCTTTCAAACACCATTAAGATGAACGAAAATACAGGAGTAGAACGATGAATCCTGAATCTCCGACATCAATTTGCAACTACATCTGCCTTGTTCTTCGCCTCTCCGCTCAACTACTCGTCGTCGGTCGTCGAACTTTACTCAACTTTTACTCGCTGCCGCCATCCACCACCATCTCCGAGTTGTTCTTCGCCTCTCCGTCTCATCTCTTTCTTGCTCGTAGGTCGTCGAACTTCGCTCAACTATTCCTCGATCATCGGTTGTCGAACTCCGCTCAACCGTCATCTTCGTTGAGTTAATCGAAGAACTCCGCTTAACCACTCGTTGTGTTCATCAGGGAATTTCTTTTTTGTATTTTTTTCGTCTTTTTTAATTAGTTTTTGTAATTAGGGTTTTCATTTTTCGTCTTTTTCAATTAGTTTTTTGTAACTTTGCTTTTTTGGCTGCAATTTCTTTTATTTCTTCCTTTTTTATTTCATCCTTTGAAATTAATTTGTAGTAATTTCGTTTGTTTTTAATATGATTTATTTGGCTGCAATTTTCTGTTTTTCTTTGGTTTTTTTGCTGTGATGTGTGTTTTGTTTTTTGGTTTAGTTTTTCTTTGGTTTATTTGGTTGCAGATCTCATTATTTTCATTATTTATTTCTTTGCAACAAAAACACATGGACTACTACTTGTGGTGGTTCGATCTTACTATTTGTAATTTGATTTGAATTTTTTTGTAAACCACCAAAGGCGATCAGGTTTTGTTGGTAAAACCGGATTAATTACCCTTTACTAATCCTGTTTTCACGAAAAGGCTGGACCCGATTAACCATATCTTGGTCCGATTTGAACAAATGTCATCTGATCCGGGCCCAACCAATCCAGCCCAAATCCGGATCAGTATCCAATGTTTTGACCGGATTCGATGATGTTTTTTCCATTAGTGATACTTTCCTAACTTAAGAAAATCATATCTTTGATATCTTAAGCTAGGACACGCTCAAAGGTTAGACCTTGGTCTATAAATACTGAATAATGATTCTACATCACCCTTGATGCTCTCCCAAATTTTATTGAGTTATATTAAGAGCCTTCACGGAGAGAACAACTCAAGTGCTTCCTAAAATAGAGTACACATCTCATAGAGCTTTACATTACTCTTTGCTTGCTTTGTAAGAAAGTGTGTTTTAAGAGAAACTAATTGTATTGAATCTCTAACAAAGGGGTTAGAGATTGGGTAGCATTTATGAGTTCATACGCGAGTACTTGTGAGTTCAAGTGCCAAGTAGCATAGTGGGTGTGTTGTTTCCCTGGAGTAAGGGAAACCGGAGAGTGCAAGAGTATTCTTGTTTTTCTGAGTTGATTAATAAGAAGACTAGCATAGGAGGACATAAGCCCTTGTTTGGCTGAAACTTGTTAAATTTGGTGTGTTCTTTACTGCTTACAAGTTCTATTATATTCGCTGTCACGAACTAGCTCAACTGGTTCCCCATTAATTCGAAAGAATTTGAATTAGGCACTAGCTCGTCTAAGTTCTCATTTCTACCCTCCTCTTAAGTACATTGCAAACCTTCGATCCGTATCAGAGCAGGTTCTTCTTAATTGGGTAACACCTAGAGAAGTTGATCATGAGTACTCAAGAAATGAATGTTATGGGATATGATAACAAGACTCCAAAATTTAATGGGAAAAACTATGCATGGGGGAAGAACAAATTGAGGAATATCATCATTGGTATTGACTATGAGTGTTGTTTAGGCTTGTAAAAAATGGACCAATAGCAATTACTAAGGAGGTTGAGGTTCCTCAGTTGCGAAGAAGGAGAGTGAGTATACTTATGTTGATTACAAGAAGGCGGAGAAGAATGCGAAAGTCATGTCCATATTACAACGAGGCTATTGGAGAGAATAAGGCAATCATAATCTCTTCTTGTGGCTATGCCAAAGAGATATGAGATACCCTCGAACACGATTATGAGGGAATCGGTGGGGTAAAGAGGTCAAAAATTGATTTATTTATGTCTAAATACGAAGCTTTTAACCTGAATAAAGATGAAAAAAATTAAATGAGTGCTTTGGTTGATTTATGACTATAGTGAATGATTTAAAATCTCTTGGCACAAGTTTTCTGACAAGGATTTGGTTAGAAAAATGATGAGAAGTTTAACAGATTTATGGATGGCTAAGGTAACAACTATCTATAAAGCAAAAGATCTCACATCGCTTAGTCTGGAACAGCTGATTTGTTTCCTTATGACTCATGAAATTACGGTTGAGTCTAAGAGTGACAAGGAACCGATTAGAGGTGTTGCCTTGAAGGGAACAATTGAAGAAGAAGAAGAGGATGATATACCTATGATGGCTAAGTGTTTTGAAAGGCATTTCAGAGAGGTAAGAATTTTAAGAAAACTAACCCTTCAAGTGCATGTTGCTTTAAGTGCGGAGAATTTGGTCACATCCACTAGTGGAAAAAATCTTATATGCCACAAGTTAAGCGATCCGATTTAGGCAAAATCGGATCGATTAAAGTCAACCCGATCCCGTTTTTCCCAAAACCGGATCAATAAGTTTGGATTTTTTTGTCGCAATTTTTTGGGCCACGAACTGGTCCGGTTTGGAGGAGAACCGGATCAGTTAACAAACTGATCCGGTTCTCCCTCAAACCGGACCAATTTCTGGCCCAAAAAAATTTAAGCCCAAACCAGCCGCGAGCCCATTTCTCTCGCCGATTTCTCTCGCCCAACAAACCCTAACTTATATTCCCCTCACTCCCCCTCCATCCTCTCTACGATCTCCTCCTCCCTCCTCAAACACCTCTCCTCTCCAACTCCCCCAAACCCTAACTCCATCCTCTCTTGATCTCCTCCTCCCTCCTCAAACGCCTCTCCTCTCAACTTCCCCCCCCCCCGAACCCTAACTCCTTCCTCTCTGCGATCTCCTCCTCCCTTTGACGATGTAGGAAACGCCTGACCCCCAACTACCACGATTCTCACTCAACCCTTGCCACTCTCTCTAACTTTCTTTCTCCTCTTCAAAAAAATCTCTCGGTCTCTCTTTTTCTCTCTCTTCAATGGTGGCTAATTCAAACTGCAGTACTCAAGTTTAGCGAGTCGTTCAAATTCAAAAAACTTTGCGATCTTCAAACATTATCGATTTAATAAACTCCTTAATTTTTCACATGATTCAGTAAATATTCTCGAAATTTCGCTGGAAAAAAACTGGTTTGTTTCTTGAGCTGATTGAGTTGCGTCATTTTCTGCATTTGGAGTTCTTTGCAGATCTGTTCTTGTAATAATCGGTTGTAGAAAGTTTGAGGTTGAAATGTCGGAGTTTAAGCGTTGTGTTTTTGGTAAGATTGATGAGAAATTAGTTATTTTTTTATTTGGTGGTTGGTGGTTGAGCTCATGCAGATCTCACCTTTATATCTCCTCTCCTCTCTCATCGTCAATCAAAGCACAACCACGGGTCTTAACACCAACTATGGCAACGCCAACGCGGTGCGAAGAGACACGAAGTCACAACTCGTCGCCACCAAATTTTGGTTGCGTCGCCACTTCCTCACCACCAAGTTGTAGAGTTTCGTCTCGTCGTTCCAGATCTAGGGTTAGCTTAGGATTTTGTTTTTTTTTGTTATTTATTTATACTTGTGATATTTTATGGTTCATTTGTTTTTTCGTGATCTAGGTTTATTCCATTTTAATTTTTGGAATAAATTTGATGTTAGGGTTTCATGAACTTTTGAAATAGATTTCCTTCGTTTTTCTATATTTTATTTAATTTCGTTTCGTTTTTGTGTTAATTTTGTGGATCTAGGATCTTAGTTTTGTAATTTGTGGATCTAAGATTTATTTTTGTAATTGTGAGTTAACCTACTTTGTCGCCACCTAATTTCGTGTTTTTTCGTTTCATTTTTGTATATCCTCTGGTTTCTTTCGTTTAATCTACTTCGTTCCCACTCTTTTAGTTTCTTTGAGTTAATGTAATTCTTGTGAGTTTGCTTTGGTTTCTTTCCCATTGGTTTATTTTTTGGATTATCTCATTCTTTCCCCCTCTTTTCCTCTATTAAAGGGTTGAATTGGGTTCGATTTTATCTAATGGTTGATGAATTGATGGTTGTAATTGGTTGTATTGATATATGCATTGTTTTTATATTGATTAAGAATGAAAAAAAATTAATTTTTTTTTTTTTTTTTTTGGGGCCTTAACTTAAATACTTTTGTCAACCGCTCAGAGCCCAACTGCTCCGGACCAAAAACCGGATCGGTAAGGCCAATTTAGGCTTGGAGCGGTTGATTTTTTATCCACTAGTGATCATTCGTGATTGTCCAAAGTGGAAGGATAAATTATCCAAGAGCAATTAAGAGAGCGTTCAAGAAGGCCATGGTAGCAGTATGATTCTGGATCAGAAGAGGAGAAGAGTCACCTAATCATGAGACTTGCATGACTGCTATTATAGCTATAGATTAAGGAGAAAACAACATAGTTGAAGGAACCAGGAAGGGAAACAGTACATCAATTTTTTGTCTTATGGCGAAAAAATATGGACTTAGTGAACATAAGGTAAATTTGGAACAAGTATGTGAGGACATGCATCAATATGATAGAGATAATATGTTTGAATGTATTGATTATTAATTAGATGAGTGTCTTAGATTTAGTGAGGCTTACATAACTGGCAAACGTGAGTTGAAAGAAAAGAAAAATGAATGTGATATTGCAATTGCTAGTTGTGATCACTTGGAACAAGTGTGTGTTGCGTTAAAGGATCAAGTGGGCGAGGTTGTAGTTGCACTTGACAAACGCGAGTCGAGGTTGCAAGCAGGCTAAGTAATCTTTGCTAGAAAAGGATAAGGATACTCCTAGTGATAGTGAAGAAAACTTAACTGTTCCCTCTGCCACACTACTGCCCTGCGCCACCCCTTTCCTCCTTCGTCGCTGCTCTTTATTCCCCTGTGAAGTCTCCCTCTCGTTCTCTCTCTCTCCTCTTCGCGAATCTAAACGCATCACCATACACCACCACCTGCTCTCCTCTTGGCACTTTTTGCCGGTGCGAACTGCCACCTTTCTTCCAGCCTCCTTGCGTGAGTGTGTGTTGTGAAGAAGATCAAGCCTTGTGTCTTTTATTTGTTGGATTTTTTAACTGTAATAATACAAACTTTTGATTATTTTTTAATAATACAAACTTTTGACCAAAATTCCTCCAGTATGTCATGACCGGTTAGTCACTTGTTGGTGCAGGTAAACTGGTGACGTGGCTCTTTTTTTTCTTTGTTTGCTCTGGTTCTTCTTCCTCCATTTTTTTCCTTACATTCTTCTCTCTCTTTTTCGCCATTAAAGCTTCATGCCTCGACCTCCAAACTACGAGTTCCAAGAATCCAAACACTGTAACTTCTTCTTCTTCTTCAACCTCCAATGTCGAAAACCCTAATTTCGTCTCCGTCGCGATCTCAGCTTCAGATTCTTTCTCCTCGCCGTTAAATCGCAAGGATCATCGGAATCGCACTCGAAGCGCTCGTCAACTCTCATTCTCCTGCTTCTTGAAACTTCAACACTTTCTCCATTTTATCTTCTCCATTTTCACCTCTTTTTTCTGTCTCCTCCGAATCGCCAACCGTCGCATCGCTAAATCTCGACTACTACCTAATCGTCGCACCTCCGATTCGAGGTTTTTCCGACTGCTCAAATTCTTGTTAGTTGTGGTTGTGATTTTGCTCTGTGTTGAGCTAATTGCGTACTTCAAGGGCTGGCATTTTAGTCTGCCATCGTTGCCATTTTTTTTGTTGGTGGTAGAAATGGTGGTGGTTTTCGATCTAGAGTTTGGTGGGTGGAAATGGTGGGTGATTCGAGTTTTTGGGTTGAATGTGGAGTTGGGTGCAATGGTGGCTCTTGTGGTGGTGGTAGTTCTTCTGGTGGTGGTGGTGGTGGTGGTTATTTTGATGGTGGTGTGGTGATTTTGCCAGCTATGGCAGTGTGGAAGGAGGAGGTTTTGTGGGCTGGGAGGGTGGTTTCGTGGTGGGGCGGGGGTGGTTACGTGGGGGAGGGGGGAGGGTGGTTCGGGTGGGGAGGGGGTGGGGTGAGGGGTGGGGCTGGGGGTAGGGGAGGGGGTTTCGGTTGGTTGGGGGAAGGGGAGGAGAGAGAAAGGAATTTTGTTTTGTTAAATTTTTTTTACTTGTTTTAAAGGTCACATGTCAACTTGCCCTACTCGAGGAATTTTGGTGTGAAGTTTGTATTATTAAAAAATAATCAAAAGTTTGTATTATTGCGAGAGAACAGGTAAAATTTTGTACGATTCTAGTTAAAAAATCCTTATTTGTTTGGGTAAGTTTTGTTATTTAATTGAACATGTGAAGTAACATAATCTACGGCCACCATGCAACATCACCGCCCACTATTCGAATGCGGCACACACCTTCGTCTGTCCAGAACCACGACCCACCATTCGCGTCTTTGCCAGAACTACCACTGTTAGAGCCTCCATGCAACATCAACATCTTCATTAGCAACCGCCATCACCACGCAACATCATCTTCCTCCTCATCAGTAGGCGCTGTCAAGGTGGCCTAGATAATTTTTTTTATTCAATTGTTTTCGATTTTTAATTTCGTTTGTTGCTCTCTGTAATTCATTTTTTATATAATATATCATATTTTTGTAATTCGTATTTAGTATAATACTTGTATAATGTAATTCGTTTTTAGTTTGTATAATATTTGTATAATCTAATTCATTTTTAGTTTAGTTTGTATAATATTTTTTATTCTTTAATATAGTTTACATATCTGAATTTTTTTCGAATTTTCATTTAATTTGTTAATTTATAATATTCCATTGTAATTCCTTTGTTAAATTTAGCTTTGTATGATTTTGTTGTATATGCGTGATGCAGTTCTTTCTTTGTTCACCTTTTTAAGCATGAATAATTTAGTTTATACCCATGTATATGCGTGATCTGACATTCAAGATTTTTTTTTTACCTATACCAGAACTTAAGTGGTCCGGTCTTCCTATAAGAATCAGATCAGTTTACACCCATGTATGTAGTGGACTTTGGCGTTAGTAGGACTAATTGATCCGGTTGACAAGAAAATCGGACCAATTAATCAACTTTACTGGTCCGGTTTTCTTGCGCAACCGGATCAGTTAGTCCTCAACTAATCCGGTTTTGAACCGGATCAGTTGAGTTTTTATAGCTGCTCCTAGCCCATTCATTCCGGCCCAATAACGGATCAGTAAGTCTTGTTTTGATCGTATCCGAAGATGCTCTTTCAACTAGTCTTTGAAGGAGGAGGTATATGTAGAACAACCACCATGTTTTGCTTATCGACTGTGTCCCCACTAACTATTCAAACTTGATAAAGCTTTGTACAATCTCAAACAAGCACCAAGAGCTTGGTATGAGAGATTGTCAAAGTTTTTGATGGAGAATGAATACAGGAAGGGAACAGTTGACAAAACCTTGTTTATCAAAACCAGGGGGAAACACTTGCTAGTAGTCCATATTAATGTTGATGATATCATTTTTTGAGCTACTAATCAATTGCAATGTGATGAGATTACCAATCTTATGCAGAGTGAGTTTGAAATGAGTATGATGGGAGAACTTAGCTTCTTCCTTGGCTTACAGATTAGGCAAACAACTGATGGAATCATGATCAACCAGCAAAAGTATCTTAGAAAAATTCTAAAGAAGTATGGTCTGGATAACAGCAAAGCTTATGATACTCCTGTTTCCACTTCCACAAATCTTGATGTTGATTCAAAAGGGAATGATGTAGAAGGTTCTTTGTATAGAGAGATGACTGGTTCCCTCTTGTACCTAACAGCAAGTAGACCTGATATTGTGTTCTCTGTAGGATTGTGTGCAAGGTTTCAAAGCAATCCCAAGGAGTCTCATCTAAAGACTGTTAGAAGAATACTTGGATATTTGGTGGGAATAAATGACTTGTGCTTGTGGTAACCCAAAGGCACTTCTATTAAGTTGGTAGGGTATACAGATGCAGATTATATTGGTTTCCTTACTGATAGAAAAGCACATCAGGTTTGACTCATTTCTTACGCTCATGTCTGATCTCACAGGCTCTAAAAAGCAAAATTTTGTGGCCTTATCCACAGTAGAATTGGAATATATTGCAACAGCAGCTTGTTGTTCCTAGCTAAAAGATTTTGCTGTTGTGTATGAAAGTGTTCCTATTATGTGTGACAACACTAGTGCTATCAATATTTCATAAAATCCTGTTCATCACTCTAAAACCAAGCACATTGAGATCAGACATTATTTTCTTAGAGATAATCCTGAGAAAGGAGTGGTTGAATTATTGTTTTGCAAGAGTGAAGATCAAATTGCTGATATCTTCACAAAACCTCTGTGTAGAGAGTCTTTCTGTAAGTTAAGAGTCTTATTAGGTTAATTAAGTTTAAGTGTCTTAGTTGGAAGTTATTAGGTATAGGTTATTTGGCTTCAATTCACTAGTAGAATAAATGCTTATTGTTGCGGTCATTAAGTGGCCTATTGCGGCGGTTTTGACCGCGCAGCAATTAAGGGTGCAGCAATAGGTAATTAAACTATTGCTGCGGTTTTAAACCGCAGCAATATTACAACATATTGCTGCGGTTTATAGGATAAACCGCAGAAATATTCATATTTTTTATTATAAAAATAACGTATATTGCTGCGGATTCAAGGAAAAACCGCGGTAATATACTTTATTTTTATAATAAAAAATACAGTATATTGCTGTGGTTTCTGGGAAAAACCGCAGCAATATACTGCATTTTGTTTTTTTGAAAATTTATTTTATATTTACGTATGTTCCACCAACCTTCTCATGCAAGAAGCAGAATGCAGCAAGCAGGATGCAGCAAGCAGAATATTTTCTGCATAAATTTCGGCAGAGCTCCGTTTGTAAATTGGATAAACTCATAATTGGGAATTAACCTGTACAATATTATATGCAACAACCATCCATCCATCATCCAAAATTCATCCAACATCCATCCATCATCCAAAATTCATCCAACAACCAACATATAATCCTAAATTCATCCAACAACCAACAACCAACATCCATAATCCTCTAAGAACCAATTTTCCTCCAACTTCCACGCACAATCCAAATTCCAAGTTCAACAAGAAATAAATACGATTCAATCCAACATAGATATCATGTGAATCCAACATATATATATCATGAAATCCAAGTCAATACGATAATGTTGGTTGGTACAAGTTGCACTAAATTATATTCGTTGTAAGGATGAGAGAAAGAAAGAAAATTAACATTAACTAACCTACTCAATGCAATTATCAATAAAGTATCTTGCCCACTTATTTTTCACCTCATTGATTTGATCTTCCGTATAAGGATCGCGGGTAAAGGTACAAGCAACCTGAAAATCATTCACCAAAGTTAGCCTTAAATAGTTAAATATATAAAATATGAAATGAATAATAAGTGAACAAAAACTTACTTCATCGAAATCCTCCGAACCAGAATATAAAGTGAGTACGTCAAAAATGTTGCGCATGACAAAATAACCGCACTCTGTGCCTCCTTGTTGTTGTGGGCACTTTATCAAAAGTTTAGAGGAAATGAGGAAATTTATCGTATAATGAGAATGACATAGGCTTTTAATTGAATAAAATAAGTCTATTATACCTGAACATACGTCCAAAGAATCTTGTTCCGACGAACTTCGTTGCTGCTCATCCGAAACCTCCTAAAAGCACTACATAAACCAACATCAAATTATTTACACTATTATAATTTAAATTCATTTAAAATATATCAAACCGATCAACTTACGCTATCATAGGCGTTCTAATCTTTATCTTCCGCTCCTTGTGATAGTTAGCGGAATCAAAGACATAAATTATCCCGAGCATGGGATGTATGACAAGGAGCATCCAATGATGGCTATTGCAAGATTGAATAACAATAATTACTTAAAAAATTCACATGTCATGCAACAATCAATATTTGTAAAACTATTAAGATAGAATATTACTCTTGAAAGATTGGCGCGAAGATGATACTAGCACCAGCAACGACGGATCCAGTCAAAGCACGCTGAATGTAAGTCGTTAAATTCTCCAAAGCATTCACATCCGCGGTACTCTCCGGGCACATCCAACAAACTCGAAGAGAAGCCCCAAATCCTTCCAAGTCAGACTGCGTTGCCCTAAAACCAAGTTAGTAGAATATAATTTAAGTTAATAAAACCAACTTAATTTGATTATAAACTTACTACAGCCTCATCTGACGTCATAGCCTCTTTGAAGGTAAGCCAATCCTCCAGCTTGATGTGCTTGTATACATCTGGCGGAGTATCACCTAGCTTCTCTTTCTTTGATATGACTCTGGTCATTGTGATCCAACCAGATACCAATTTGCTCTTAAAATCCCTCCATCTAGAGTTCACAGCAGTCAAGTAGTGCCTCCTATAGTTTATCTCGTCCGAAAGGTGAAACATATTCTGTTTTCCATCATAAACAAATAAATAAGCACGTTAGCTCAGCATTAGAACAATAAATCCCACAATTGTAAATGAAACATATCTTACCATAGTGTCTGTCCACATCAAATCCAACAGGGCAGGAGAATCATTTCCAATTGATATTAAGCCTGTGTATAGAAAGACCGACCCAAATACCATACTTGGCTCGCCACGTACCTAATAGAAAAAACAATTAGAAATCCAAACATTAAATCGTAAGCATGATAAATTATAACTATCTTACAATCAATAATTACCTGTTGGTCTCCCCAATTCATCAAACAGTAAGTACATATCTTCTGTATTATGGAGATTCATCGTAGGACCTCTTTTACTCTTTCTAGATGCATTTGTCTTCTCACCTGACTTCTTCCCCCTCCCCCTCCCCCTCCCTTGTGCACCATATTATGCACTAGTCTGACGAGGATCTAAGAATCAAAATAAGGAAACTAAATTAGAGAACGAACAAATAAATGACATATTCAATATTACAATAATCAAATAAGTGCGAACTCGAGGGGGTGGGCGACGTGTATCGAGATGTCACCTCAATGTCACGTAAAACATTCATATCAGCTTCTAGTTCCATTGTTTCCATCCAAGCATCAAACGCATCCGCAACACGATCCTTTGTCCTCCCCACCGGTCGGCCTCCTAATCCGGGTGAAATGGTGCATCGGAATCCAGATGACGATCGCTTTGAGCCGTCACTAGCCATATACGTAGCATATACATGGAACCAATAAAAAGTGTTAACGAAATTTAAAACAATATATATCAACACATTATTGTAATGAAATCTATTATAAGTACATCAATTTATAATTCAAATTACTCATATAGAACATTTTTTACCTTTAATTTTGGTCGATAGGTTGCTCGATGGCCGTTATACCTTCTTGGTGATCCATTCGCATGTAACTATTTTCGATGTATCGGACACATCCATCATATCATCACTTGGGATTGAAAAAGGGGGGATATCATCAAACTTATCATATTCTTCTTCATCGTCAACATCACCTACTCCTAAAATTCGCCTTTTACCATTAACAACAATGCACCACTGAGTGTCTACAGGATCAGATACATAAAACACATGTTTTGCTTGTGATGCGAGGATAAAAGGTTCTTCGGTGTCACGCGAGATGACTCATATCGACCAGAGTAAAACCACACTTATCCGTTCGCAAACCACGTTTATTATCCGCCCACTTGCATTGAAAAATAGGCATAGTGAAGTCACAATAATCGAGCTCCCATATTTCCTGAATGATCCCATAATATGATTGTTTAGCATCAATCGGAGTTTTATCCTTTACACTCGTATACTCCCTAGATGATGCAACCATTGAAACCCCACAATTCTGTACCATCTTTGATTTCTTGTCCTGACGTTCAGTGTAAAAGGTATATCCATTGATATCATACCCCTCATACGATTTAAAATTATCACGTGGACCGTATGCCAACCACTTAAATGTATCGGGTACATGATGGTTGTTTGCAGATAATTCATCAATTACTTTATTGTGGAACCAATCAATGAAAGACCTGTTATGCTCATTCA
Source organism: Beta corolliflora (assembly GCA_947648045.1). NCBI lineage: Eukaryota > Viridiplantae > Streptophyta > Magnoliopsida > Caryophyllales > Amaranthaceae > Beta > Beta corolliflora. The sequence goes on along the minus strand of CANSZD010002469.1, from coordinate 184,946 downwards.
TCAACGCCCTCTCCCCTTTTGACGGGTTTTTGTGGCGCAATTCACGCATATGTCTCTCTAAATATGGATCAACTTCAGTAACATGGTGCAACATGAAAAGATGAGCTTTATTCAACTCACTCAATGAAGGCGAAATATGTCGCATTCCGACCCCACCCTTGCCTTCTAACCTTCCCTCGTGTCTGGACTTTGGAAGACCTATCGTCACAGCCTTAGCAAAATGAGAAGAACAATATCCTCCAACCTCTTCGGCAATTGTTCCTTGAATAATACTCGCCTCTGGTCTTGCTGGGTTCCTCACTTTCTTTTTCAAAGAACCCATATGTCTCTTAAAAGGGTATGCCCATCTTAAAAACACAGGGCCACACAGTTTAATCTCTCTTACCAAATGAAGGACTAAGTGAACCATAATGTCAAAAAAAGAAGGTGGAAAATACATCTCAAATTGACAAAGTGTTATCACCGCCTCATTTTGCAAAGCATCCAGCTTATCAGGGTCAAGTACCTTGTTGCATATGGTATTGAAAAATGAACACAACCTCGTGATGGCAAGCCTGACATGTTTTGGAAGAATCCCGCGTATTGCAATCGGCAAAAACACTTGCATCAACACATGACAGTCATGGGACCTCAGCCCAATTAATTTCAGATCAGTCATAGAAACAAGTCTTCTCATGTTAGATGAGTATCCAGTGGGAACCTTAATACCGTATAAACACTCACAGAACAATCGTTTCTCTTGCCTAGACAATGTATAACAAGCTGGAGGCAAATACGTTGTTGTTCCCTTTCCTTTCTTTGCTTTTTCCTTAACCTTTGGCCATAAATTTGGCCGAATCTTCAATTTCTCCATATCTCTGCGAACCTTCAGACCATCCTTAGTCTTTCCCGGCATATTCAACAGAGTACCAATAATTGCATCACAAACATTTTTTTCAATATGCATTACGTCGAGACAATGTCTAACTGGTAAGTATTTCCAATAAGGAAGTCTCCAGAATATAGACTCTTTTTTCCAAATGACACCATCGTCTTCCGAAGGTTTAACCCCCTTACCAAATATTGTGTCCCATCCCTTTAACACGATTATAAACTTCTTTTCCGGTCAACGATCTAGGAGTTGGAGCATTTTCAACTAATCCGTTAAATGGTGCTTTTTTCTTTCGATATGGATGAGAATTATGTAGGAATTGCCTATTAATGATATATACATGTTTCCCACAATGTGGCAAATGTGTAGCCTCCATACCATTCTCACAAATGGGACATGCCTTTTTTCCTTTGACCTTATACCCCAACAAATTGCCATAAGCAGGATAATTATTTATAGTACAGAATAGCATAGCACGAAGCCTGAAATCTTCATTGGAATACGCATCAAACACCATAACACCTTCGTCCCACATCTTTTTGAGATATTCGATGAGAGGTGCAAGATAGATGTCTATATCATTTCCCGACTGCTTAGGCCCAGAAATTAAGAGAGACAACATAATATACTTTCGCTTCATGCCCAACCATGGAGGAAGACGTATATCACTAAAAGAAACAGGCCAAGTACTATGTTGACTACTCAAAGTACCGTAAGGGTTCATTCCGTCCGGTACATAATGCAAGTCTCAAGTTCCTAGCTTCCTGACCAAATTCCCTATATCTGGAATCCATAGCCTTCCATTGAGGAGAATCTGCTGGATGCCTAAGCATCCCATCTTTCTTTCTCCGATCAGCATGCCATCTTAGGTTATTTGCATCTTCTTTGATAGAAAAGAGTCTCTTGAACCTTGGCACAATTGGAAGATACCACAACACTTTCGCAGAAGAACCCGTATTACCCGGCCCAGGCTCAACCCCATCCGGCAATTTATAACGGGACTTACCACACCTCGGGTATTCATAAAGGTCCGCATACTCATTTTGATACAACACGCAATCATTCGGACATGCATCAATCCGCTCATATTCTAAACCCAAAGGACACATTAATTTTTTGGCATAGTAGGTGGATTTTGGTAATAAATTACCCTCAGGAAACATATCTTGTAAAGCTTGTAAGAGTTCTGTGAAGCCTACATCAGTTAAATTATGTTTCGCTTTGATGTTGAAAAGGGTTAAAACCCCACTCAATTGAGTGCATTTTGTACACCCTGGATAAAGGGGTTTCCCAGCAGCTTCAGACAAACTGTCAAACACTCGTGGCCGCTCATTAAAATGGTCACGGGCCCCTTCCAACATCTCACCTAATCGATCATCACCAAACTCTTCATCCTCAGTGTCACTATTATCTCCGTGGTCATTTTCATTACCTAATACATCATCACCTTCAATCCTAACATGACATTCAATCACAACTTCATTCTCAACCCCAACATTCGACATATCAATCTCTAATGAGTTACTAGTGCCAACATCAACAATAACCCTATTCTGAGTATATTTTCCCTTCTCACCATGCCATAACCAAATATAATACTCAGCCCTAAATCCTCAACGAATAATATGATCTCTTATGGTCCTAATATCAGAAATCGTATTCACATTGTAGCAATCAACACATAGACAATAAATCTCATCCTCGCAAGTAAGTTGTTGATGCTCTACAGCACGTTTACAAAACTCATTCACACCTTGTACGAACTCCAACGTATTCCGCTTTCCATACATCCAACTTCGATCCATTTCTAAAAACCCTCACACATACATACATACATAAAAAATTATTATCAATTAAAAAATTCACATAAATATAACACAATAAGCTATAATATTCAATGCATGCTTCCATTGGGTCCTTATCACTCCAACCTAACCCATCCTTAAACGTCCAATCCCACTAGTGAATGCATGTATCATCTTTGATTCTAAGTAAAATTCGGCAGCATTTCCCTTTAGTTCTCCATGTACACGATGAAGATAATTGCTTATCTTATATGCACCCGGAGAACAAATTAGGGAAATGATTAACCGTATTTCACTTAGAATCAAAGAATCAACACACATTCACTACCTAAGTGAGATGTGACGTTTAAGAACAGTCCCAAAACGGGGACTATTCAAGACTTACTCCTAATGAGTAAGTCTTGAACGGGTATCTAGGCATTATGATGTACATAAAAACAATCGCATTCAAGCGATTCCAAGTCATCACCAAACAACAATCGCATCCAAGCGATTTCAAGTAATCACCAAACAACAAGTACCAAACCATTCCTTAGATTTCCATTCCCCTCCCATTGGTGAGTCTCTCAATATGAAGGCATATCACTTGAAATATAACAAGAACTTATTAAGCAAAAATAATACCGTATAACATTTTAGGGCATACAAAAACTTAAGCAAAATCATCACAAAATCGGTTTTTAATCCTCAAATCTTATAACTAATCATATATATACTTTATACTAAGCATTTTAAACTACTATTTAAGCCAAATTATCCATTAAAACACTATTAATTAAGAAAACAACAAAATTAAAAAAAAATTATGAAAAACTAACCTAATATGACAAGGAGAGGGTGGCACCGGCGGTGAAGTACGAAAGTGGCGGAGGAGAGCGGCAAAAAACCGAACCAACCAAGCAAAAAGCGGAGGAGAGGGGCGAAAAACCGAACCAACCAAGCAAGAAGCGGAGGAGAGGAGCGAAAATCCGAACCAAAAACCCATTTCGCCGGAAAAACGCGAGTAATGTGAACCCTTGTCGCCGGAAACCGGAACCTTTTCGCCGGAAAATGGAACCTTTTCGCCGGAAATTATAAGAGAGTGAGAGAGTGTGAGAGTAGAGAGAGAGAGAGAGTGTGAGAGTAGAGAGATAGAGTCGAGAGAAACAGTGAAGCAAAACAAAACAAACCCGTGTTTTTTTTCAGATCTGGTGCAGATATTGCTGCGGTTTCTGTCAGAAACCGCAGCAATATCTGCGCCAGATCTGTCAAAAATATTCCACTATTTTTTCAAAAATTATCCGTTGGAAATATATTGCTGCGGTTTTCTGTAGAAAACGCAGCAATATGGTTGGTCAAATGGTTATTTTATATTTTACCTTTTCTTTTGTCGTGATATATTGCTGCGTATGGGTAAAACCGCAGCAATACCACCGCAGCAATAAGCATTTATTCTACTAGTGATTGTTTCCCCCAATGGTTATATTAGTACTCTTTATTGTGAAATTGCATACATATATCTTTGCTTAATTCTTCAGGTTGCCATGCAGATGCTTTCTATATCTCGTAAGATTAGAAAGAATTGTTGCTTAAATGAAGGTGAAATCATGCTAAGGTGAACAACAATATTTCACAGATATTTTTTGGGAAGTTAATTATTTCCGAAAATTAAGTATCCTAACTTCTGCAAGTTGAGATATTATAGTGTAGTTATCTTTATTATAAAAAGGCACGTCCAATGTACATATCTTGTACACGCCTTATTTTCGGCAGTTGAGGTATTTATGGGAAGTTATGATTACTTCCAAATTTTGAATTGCCTTTTGAAATCACTTCAAAGTCACACTCGAGCAATCTTTCTCTATCTCTCTCCGTGAAGCGGTTTTTTCAAGGTTCTCTATTTTTCTTCAATGGGGAAGAAATCGTTAGTCAGTGCAAGGAAGAAGGGTGGAAAATCAAAAAGCTCCAGTGAAATGCCTCCATCTCCATAGAAAACTCCCTCGGTTACTCAGCCCCAAAAACAACCCTCCTCCACCACTGTCTCCAAAAATCCTCCCTGCACCACTCAAACACTAGTGCAAAAAAGCCCATCCGATCCGGTCAAAACCAGGCTTACGAGATACGGTTTTGGTCCGGATCAGATGGGCCCAGCAGCTCGTATAAATTAACTGATTCGGTCCTAAATCGGATCAGTTAATACCTTACTGATCCGGTCAGTAGTGAAAACCGGATCAGTTTATGGCACTAACTTATGTGGTTTTCATTATTGACTGAATTAGTAAGGGGCTGATTTTTTTTAAAAAAAAATTATACTGCTGCCTCAGCAGTTAGCACTCAGTCCAAGTCCACTTTTAATGCACGCATTTTTAAAAAAAAGAATACAAAGCACAATTAGAGCGTTGCACGAACAAATTGAGGAGCTTTCCACGAAAAATTTACATCAACCATAACAACTAAAATTTACAATACGAAAAAATTAGAACATACGAAATGAAAAAAATTACAACTACGAAATTACAAAATCAATTACAATTACAACATTAACAACATAGGTTACAGAAATTCAAATTATGAAATTAGTAACAGAAATTACAAATAAATCAGAAGATACGCAAAAATTTATGACTAGATCTGACGAAAATTAAATTGAAATGAAAATGAAGGGATTCGAACCAGAAACCAAACCGAAATTCGAACCCGAAATTAAACCCGAAACAAAACATCAGATTCGAAGAGTTGTACAATCAAACCCAGATCTCAAGGAACCAGATTCGAAGGTTCGCCACCGCCAGAAACATAACATCAGATTCGAAGCTTCGCCACCGCCGAAAACAGAACATCAGATTCGAAGCTTCGAACGACGTCGCCACCGCCGGAAACAGAAGAACCAGAATAAGAATTTGTCGTCGCGTGAGGAGAGTGTCGTTGGTTGCGGGAGGGTCTAGTTGGGATTGTTGGGTTAGGAAGGAGTCGAGGCCTGGGATTTGCATTGAGGTGGTAGTGGGGGTTAGGAGGAGGAGAAGGAGGAGAGAGAAAATTGTGGCTGCTGGGGATTTTACGGTGGTGGTGTGCATTTTTGGTTGTGTTGGGTGTGGGAGTGTTTGATCTGATGGAGTTGTTTCAGGAGTGATGAATTAGTCCATGAGAGAGAGAGAGGGGGATACTGTCACGAAGTCACGGTCTCACCTCATTTGATCGGAAAATTTCTGATTCATCAGTGGGATTAGTGGATATGTGAAGTAATTTACAAAAGACTGAGAAATGGAGGAAGAGGAGAGGAGTTAGGGTTTGGGAGGGGAGTGAGGGGAAGAGAGAGAGGGAGCTTTGAGTGGGTTAGAGTTACATGGGTCGCGCATTATATATCATATAAAGCCCAAACCAAAAGGCACTGGATCAGTTTATTTTTTCGGAATTGTCGGTCCAAAACCAAATAATAACTGATCCGGTTTTTAAATAACTGGATCAGTTTAGTTGTAACGGATCCGGTTTTTAAAGAACCGGATCAGTTAACTTGTGACATATAAGGTCTTTTTCCACTAGTGAAACTCAAACCACCACCACAACACAAAATCAACCTCCACCTCCTCAACCACCTCCTTCTATAACTTCATCTGCTACTCATCCTCCATTTATGAACCTAAGCCCACTCTCTCAACCGTCAAACCTCCAACGACCTCCTCAACCGAAAATCCTACTGCCTCTACTATTTCCCATATCCTAATTTCCACTAAGAAAGGTGAAGTTGTTCCAGAGGGGGAACATCAGAAGGATTCTGTTACTAGTACTGTTGAAAAGGTTTTAGATGAGTTGTCTACTGATGTTCCTTTTGAGAAAGAATAAAAGGAGAAAGAAGATCTAGTGGTTACTAGCCACAACGAAGGGTCTCCATCTGCCTCTACTAGGGCAAGAGGAAGGAGAGTGACCATATCTGCAATGAAGAGGGAAACAGAAGAAGTTTATGAAGAACAGTCTGTTGGTATTGCTAGGGAACCAAGAGGAAAGGGGTACCAGCTAGACCTCCTCGCACTGCAAAAGGTAAATTTGTTGAAACTCCTGTTTCTACTAGTTCCACTCCTTTTGTTGAAAGAAGTGTGTTATTTGGATGTTATGTAGAGGATGGTTATTTTGATTTACCTGCTTTATCTGAGTTCGTCAATTGTTGGAATTTCAAGGCAGGATGCCTTAGTATAAGGATGTTAACAATGCTTTTATGGATGCTGTTACATAATTTTATGTTAATTCGAAGCAATTGCTCGACAGGTCTTTGGGTTCTGCTGTGTTTCGAAGTGAAATCTCTATATCCGTGTCTTTTATGACTTCTCTACTTAATATATCAAGGGATATGTTTGATAAGTATGTTGGGGATGGTTGGTCACTATAGTTGGGGTAACAGCTGAGGAGATTTATCAGTTTTTGTTTGCTGTTCCCTATTCCAATAAGGTTAATAATTGTAGACACATAATCGTGTCTCCCCATTTATGGATCCAATGATGAAACATACTGCGACATTAGTTGGCGCGACCCAATGGAAGAGCAATCTAAAGAACCAATCCAAAATGTGTTTTGAAATGATATTCTAAAGCCCAATTGTCCATGATGATTAATTGTATTTCAAGCCCTTAAAATGTTTTAAAAGCCCAATCAAATATTTATTATTTTAATAGATATTTTTCATAAATATTTTATTATCTTTGATAAATAAATCAGATTTTTAATCCGTAAAATTCCATCTCTGGAATTTTAGGGAAAAAAAATTATCTTTGAAAGACGCGTAATGGAATATGCTCGAATATTCAAGGATATGCGCCGGACATATGCCAGAACGCGTCTGGCGAGCTAATGAGCGCATGACACATAGATTTTGTGACTCACACAGATACCTGCGTCTGACGCAGGTCTTGTGTGAGACGCAACTTTCTTTTCTATCTTTTCAAAACGCGTTTACACGTGCCTAAACCTGATTGGGCTGGCTGCGTCAGGCACACCAATGTGCGCCTGACGCGTAGCACTGCGCCTGCCACGTAGGCCTACGCGCCTGGCGCAGGGCTTGCGTGGAGCGCAAGTTTTGTTTTCCCTATAAATATCCGGAATTTTATGAATTACAAACAGGCTTTTTCATATTATTATTTCACGAATACAAAAACTTACGAATACCTCTACAATACACTTCGAATACTCAAACACTCAAATACTTTCAATACTTTCAATCAATTCTTAATCACCGCGTTCTTGGTTCCACGATTGCTCCGCCTAAAGATCGTTGCGCTCCTCAATCTAAGCCGCATAGGTATAATCCTGAGGATCCTTGAATAAATTATTTTTATATTGAAGTTACTAACCATTTATTTCGTGATGTAGAACATTAATATAAAATCGCTCAACTGTACATTCTAAACCTCCTTCTTTCTTTTTATTTATTTTTGTCTATTATATGCCTACTTAATCATTTCGTTCATATTATATGATTGTCCCTGCATTATTGCTTTTATCACCCACATGTTATTTTTGTTAATCAAGACCTAAAGAACTGTTCTAACATTTTTTTTTTTTGGCAATTCAAAATTGTTATTGACAACCGAAAAAAATTGGTGAAAAGATACAACCTCGCACAAGGAAGCTAAAGGCTACAAACAGCCCAAACAAAAGAAAAAAAAAATCCACAAAGACTGAACAACCCATAAACAACCAAAAACCTCAAACCATACCAACAAAAACCACTACTGAATCAACAGTTTTCTTTCTTGTTCAGTACAATTACAAGCAGTATTGAAAATGATTTCCTTGGCAAGTATCTGAGCTGAAATGTTTCCATCAGCAAAAATCTTCCTATTCCTTTGCGTCCAGATGGCATAAATGGCTTCAGTGAAAAGCATCACATAGACTTTGGCTTCAGGACGTTTCCTCTTAGCTTTACTTATAGCAATTCTGCTTTCTTCTGTGAAAGAAGTAGCAGTATGACTCACCCTAAACAGCTGTAGCACCTTTCCCCAAACTTCAGCAGAGTAACTACATTGAAAGAACAGGTGTTGAACAGACTCCAGACCAGCAGAACACAAGCAACAAACAACATCACACTCAGAATTCCATCTGATTAATCTATCACAAGTGGCTAGTCTATTTTGATGAGTCATCCACAAAATAAACTTACTCTTGGGGCTAGCTTTATTATTGCAGATGAGCCTCCTCTAATGAACATGCTCCAAACTTCCTTGCAAAAGACTATAAGCTCTTTTAATACTAAATTTGCCATTAATCATGACTGTATCCCAACCACCAATTCCATCTATCAACTCTCTGGATTTTATAATTTTCCTCAGGATCCAAGATATATTACTGCTTATAGCAGCATTGTAAATGGTAGTTCTCCTCAAATAGTAGGCATTAATCCATTGCACCCACAGTTTATCAGCCTTGAAAGAAATAGCACATAACAACTTGAGCATAGCAGCTTGATTCCACAAAGTCATATTAACTAGATTCCAGCCACCAGCAACTTTGGGATTGAAGAAAGTGTGCCAAGCAACAGGAGCCCTCTTAGACTCCAGAGTCTTACCAGTCCATAAAAATCTTCTGTAAACTGCCTCAACTGCTTTTATAAGCTTTTTTGATAAAGGGAAAATATGAGCCCAGTAGTTTTGCATGCTACTGAGAATGCTCCTGATCAATTGAAGTCTGCCTGCATAACTAAGAGTTTTAACCATCCAAGGCTGAGCTCTATCTGTAATCTTGTCAACCAAAATTTTACATTGAGAGAAATTTAGCTTTCTAGCTGCTAAAGGAACCCCCAGATATTTAAATGGGAGATTACCCATAGGAAGGGAAACAACATTAGCTATGTCAGTAGCTTCATGACCTGACACCCCAGCAAAATAGATGCAACTCTTCTCAATACTAGCTTCCAAACCAGAAGCCAAAGAGAATTTTCTAAAAGCTGCCATGATCTTGGTAACTGAGCTATGATCAGCTCTGGCAAAGAGCAAGAGATCATCAGCAAACATAAGATGAGTAAGGCCAATTCTCTCACATTTTGGATGAAAATTAAAATCAGGATTGTTTTTTAACTCACCTAAACACCTGCTCAAATATTCCATACTTAAGGCAAACAGGAAAGGAGATAAAGGGTCTCCTTGCCTAAGCCCTTTCTTTGCTTGGAATGGTTTAGAAGGCATACCAATTAAGCTGAACTGAGTATGAAACACTCCTTACACAAGTCATAATCCAGGCCACCCATTGAGTTGGAAAACCTAACTCAAACATCATAGCTTCCAGAAATGGCCACTCAACAGAATCATAAGCTTTCTTTATGCATGTCTACCTTTATCGCACATCTAGGAGAAACATTAGCCCTAGAGTAACCCTTGATCAACTCAGTAGCAAGCAATATGTTATCAACTATAAAACGATCAGGGATAAAGCCAGCTTGTGAAGGGTTGACCACTTCATGAATAACAAGGCTAAGCCTGCTAGTAAGAACCTTAGCTATAATTTTGTAAAGCATAGTACAACAAGTTATAGGTCTATAATCCTTAGCAAACAAAGCCTGCTCAACTTTAGGCACCATAGTAAGCAAAGTGATATTCATAGGTTTATGTATAAAAGCAGTGTGGAAAAATTCAAACACAGCTTTATACACATCCTGTTTGATAATACTCCAAGATTTCTTAAAAAACACAGCATTAAAACCATCTATTCCTGGAGCTTTGTTATCATTAATGCTATTCAAAGCTTTATCAATCTTCCTTGTAGACACCTCATGAATCAAGGAACTTCTAGCTGTAGAACTTAAACTGCTCCCAGCTCTGACAGTAGCAAGATCCAGGGCAGGCAAACTAACAGCACTAGTTCCCAATAGACCTTCATAAAATTGCACAAATTCCTTCTGAATCCCCTCTGCATAAGTGATAATATCACCCTGGGTATTCTGAATCATAGTGATATTATTCTTTGCCTTCCTAATCTTTACAGCAGTAAAGAAAAATTTTGAATTAGAATCTCCCAGAGACAACCAATTAATTCTTGACTTTTGGTGCAAAATACTTTCTTCAACATGTGACCAATGTCTTAGCTTTGCTATCAGCTCTTTCTCCCTCAAGTGCAACTCTTCACTGTCATATATAGAAGAATTTTGTTGAACTGCAGTCAACTGAACTCTAGTCTCTTCAACTTTCAAGTGAGCCTGAGAATATTAACATGAATGAAGCTCTTTAACAGCTTTCTTAACAACCTTCAAGCTTTCCCAAACATTCTTCATCATGTATCTCTCATTACAAATACTCCAATTCTCCTGAACTTTAGCCAGAAAACTAGGATCTTCAACAATGATATTTAGAAATTTAAATGGCCTACTCTTAGGCTGATCAGGTTGAGAAAGCTTCACCACAAGAAGAGTGTGGTCAGAGATACCACCTGGAAGATAGTTCACCATTATCTCAGGATATAATTGCAGCATGGCATCATTAATAAAGCCTCTATCAATTCTACTACAGATTCTGCTATTACCAAAGCCTTTGTTATTCCAGGAGTAGTATATACCACTACTTGGAGTTTCAATCAGCTCTGTCTCAAACAAAAATTGATTAAAATCATGTGTTTCTGCTTCACTAACATCCACTCCATTAATTCTATCTGAGGCACTTTTGACAGCATTAAAGTCCCTAATGATTAACATAGGCCCACCATAGTCTGTAACAATAAGACTTAGATCCCTCCATAAACTCCTCCTGTCTGCTATAGTGTGCAGGCCATAAACTGCAACTACTATGAATACATCAAGCCCTAAAGTAACTTGCAAAACAATGCATTGTTCTGTCACTCTCAGTTGAATTACCTTAACTGCACCAGGTTTCCATCCAAACCATATTCTACCTCTTGGTGAGAAATCATAATTACTACACCAATTCCAATGACCACCAAACTTCTTCTGAGTTTTCTCCACTTTAATACTTCGAACTCTAGTTTCAAACAAAGCACAACAACAAGCATTTTGAGACTGAATCATCGCCTTCACTTCCTTCACTTTAATGGGATCATTAAGACCCCTGACATTCCAGGCAACAAGAGACAGGACAAATAGGGATTTGGTCCCCTAGCACCCCCAGGTCTCCCCGAGTCATAACCAGCATTGTAATTAACCACCCTAGCAGACTGAAAAGCAACATGCTTACCTTTTGATTTTCTAGTCACTATTTTCCAAGGTTCTTCCTCCACTGCAACATTTTGTTGTATAGGTGTAGCCACAGGAGTGATGTTTGTGTTAGACTCTACAACCAAGGGAGGATCACCGGCATTACTAGTAGTTCCAGTAGTGCAAGGATCTACTGCCATGGAAGGAGCACCAACATCAAACACCTGATCAATAGCCACACCTATTTGTTCAATGACCTCCTTATCCTTTGTTAAATCAATTGCAACTTGATTCTTCTCTTGAATAGTAGGAACAGCAACCTTAGGAACCCATTTAGACTAAATATTTTTAGGGTGTTTAAAACGTTATAATAACATATAAGTAAAAAATAGTATTTTTATGTGTTTCCTTAACCAATTTAGACTAAATATTTTTAGGGTGTTTAAAACGTTATCTGATTATTCTTTGGCATAAAATCTGTTATGAATCGATATTTAGTAGAGGCTAACTTTGGGCGAATGTGGTTCATTATGACTATATTCGTACCCTCACCCCCGAACTCAATCTTTGGTTCATTTTGACCATTTATGGAGTCAAGACGGGGAAATCTACATTGGATAATTTGTCCCTATGGTTTTCCCATATCCAATTAGGTTTATGATTCTTCCTAAAAAGAATTGTTGGTGACTTCTTTCAAAACAATTTTCAATAAAACCTTTACAGTGGGGTAGTCAAATCTAATACGCGCTCATCCCGCGTAGGCGAAATAAAAACACGCCTACAATTTGGCGACTTCACTGGGGAGGATTTTTAAAAAATTAATTTTTTAAATGAGTGGGTGAAACTTGAAAAATACGATTCATTCTTATTTTTATGCCTTAGAATAATATACAGTTTTGCATATGCATGGCTATTGTTCAGCCACCATAAGGACAATCTACCTTGCCTCATTAGCACATGTTCTATGTGTGAGGTCACTCCCGGGGGGTTTGCACTTTGTCCTTCCAAAAAGCTTATGAGCGATAGTGTTGGATCTTAGTCATAAGCAAACCTACCCAACCATGGCATTGTTCTTTTGTTCCTGACTTGAGACTGGAGTGCGTCTTACACGCGGCCACCTCTTTAAGCAGGGGCACGAAGCATGGGATCAATCTCATAGTCATGAACCCTTTTCAGACTGAACCTAAACCTGACCAATAGTTTCAAACATAGAACTGGACTTTAGGTTGAAACTTTTGCATCCATGTTATATGACATTTGCCTGTGATTGCAATTCTTGCCGCCTATTATTCTCGTCAAATTGTCATTATTATGCGTCGTTCCTAAAACCGCGTCTAAAAACAAGAAAAATTCATCAATCGTCCAATTGTCGCCTAAATCCCCGAAAAACGTGTCTGGGAGTAGTGCGCCAAGCACATTAAGTTGCGCCCGGCGCACCATTCCGTGCATCACACGCTTTTCGTCAATTTAGCCGTTGTAATTGCCGATCCTATGTTCGATCCTATGTTTGGCTATTTGCATCCGTGTAATACACTAGAGGAAAAAGCCCAAGGGTCATGGCCAAAAGGGCCCAAGGGCTGCGTTTGTTTACCGCAACCATTAGACTAGCGACCCTTGGCAATTAGGAAGGGCTGCGGTTTTTAACCTGAGCCCTTAGCGTATTAAGGGCTGCGGTCAAGGCAAAAACCGCAGCCCTTGGTGGGTTAAGGGCTACGGTTATGGGCCAAAACCGCAGCCCTTGTGACCCAAAAAAATTAAAATTTTTTTTTTTTTTCGTTTTTTTATCCCGAATGTTCGCAAAAAAGTGATATATATATATATATATATATATATATATATATATATATATATATATATATATATATATATATATATATATATATATAAGTATCATTTTTCATTGCAAATTATGTTTTTTACACAAATATAAAGAAAATAGCAAAGAAATTAAAATGTAAGTATCACATTAAACTAGTAAATCATGATGCTGGATTTGCTCGCCGAGAACCCTCTTGATCTTGGATATGCTTTGTGAGAAGCTTCTAATCCCGATGATAATAGTTCGGACGGGCGCCTTATGTATTGTTGAGAGAGTTGGATGTGCTTTACAATTCCATGAGTTTATATGCAATTAAAATAGGACCGAAGCACGAAATACGGACATACTCTCATCAAGACACATGTATAGGCATAGAAATGAACTGAGTTTAATACATGATTGATTGCAACTTTGTCAAATGACAAACTTAATATACATGGTAGCACGAGAAAAACAAGCTAAACTTTAGGTGACAAATCAACAAAAACCCAAGGCCATAAGACCAAGAACTCAGTAGTGTTTCAAGCCGCGATCAAACAAAATGTAAGGTAATACCGAGTTGACAAGTTGAATTCAAGGTAATAATAGAATTTCAAAAATTAATAGACATAAATCGAACCCATGAATACATGGTGATGCTTAATGCGAGCAATAAACATGCTAGAAAAGAAAAAGAAAATCGAGTGAATTCACCCGCCGCAAGAAGCTCATGCTTAACAAAGCTCCCTACCGATCGAAGCACCATGTAAGCATAATTTGTCAACTTCAAACTTGATACATTTAAACCAAATCACTCACACAAGTATATCGGTTTTACGTAGGTAAATGTATTTGAAGATGAGAGAGGCTAGTGAGTACATTAAATTCAGCATAGCTATCGACCTCCACACATATATCCACCCTTCCCCAAAAAAAAGAAAACAATGTATGCACTTGTACTCTTCACGGACCTCCACACATATATCCACCCTTCCCGACCCCCCCTTCACATACCAAACTCATTTCAACGAATGAACATAAGTACAAGACCTACAATTTTTTCTAGATGTAAGAGGTATGAATACAAATTTTCCAAGGTTTGTAAAGCATTTGGTGTTACCAAAGATCTGGAGATTCGAAATAAAATCAATTTCGATATCGTATACTTAGCCCGAAAAGGAATACTTTGCATGTAGAGACCGGAAATCGAGTGAAATATCATGCACGTGTAAGCATTACTTCATAGAGCACCCTATCAAGTCAAGAGACTTAACTCGTGGCCTATTCGCAATCTGTTTAGCTCTTGACTAGTGAAAACTACAAACTACAGACATGTAAGGTCTAACTTCTAAGTATTAACTCGGTCGTACTTTTTCAAAGAAAGCTTTTTAAAATAGCTTCAACCACTAATGGAAACTTTTAATAGTCGCAATAAAAACAGATGTACCTGTTTCACATGATTACATGAAAGAAAGACCCAATAATTATGCCATAAATCTATCCATAATCCATAGCCTACACTAAAACCTCCCCATTTTCAGAGCTCCTAATCTCTTTTATAACAAACAGGATTTACAATAGGGCAAAAGTATGTCAATGGAGACAGAGGTCACATATCATGTAATATACTTAATAAACAAGGTACTTTTGATTTTTGAATCTAAAAGGACAAATGCATCAATAAATGTCGATAACCCAAAAAGAACTCAAAGCGAAAAAACTTTTGGTAGGCCAAAATAGACACACCTCAATGGGATCCAAGTGTAATATGCTCTCTACGGGTGCACGGGCCTCTTGTCTTTCATCGGCGTTCCAAATTGATTTTGGCAACAACAAATCACAGTGGTCAGAGGGCAGCACCAAGCAGGTCAACTGTCATAGGATGAGTAAAATTGAGTGATCATTGACCAACTTAGTATACAAAAAGTGAATTGCATTCTTAAGCTCCCCGCCACTGAGTTTTCCACAGAATTAAATACTTAAAATCCCAAAAGTATAAGTCAAATTTATGATGAAATTTTAAGGACACATTCACTTTATTGCCCTGTCCGATAATTGACAGGAAACATTGCAAACTTTACTATAATGCATTTCGACTTTGTAGGATGACTTCCAACTCATTGCTTGACACTTATGAGTTGTTTATTATTGCTTATTCAGTAAAAACATTAGACTACTAGGAAGCTAGCTGATGACCAAATAATGAGCTGGCAGGTTGTCACATAATTTCATGAAAGTAGACATAGTATTGCACACTATAAGCTTTTTATGGACTATTTAGAACAAAGGGCATACCTTGGATGATGCAATCACATCTGCCTGTTGCTCAGATGTTGGGGCACCTAGAAAATGAAATGGAACCTCAATATAGCTCACAAACAGATCGTTATAAAAGGAATCAATGTTTACTAGCCAATTAAGTTAAAAAAACGTCAAACCAAATGTCAATAGAGAACTGGGTTCAGCTACTTCTACAAGTGTAGCCCCATTACCGTAAAACAAAGCTTCAATTAACAAACTATTCCTCATTTCCATGGGTTTCTTCCATCATCAGCGTTTCTTTAGTCTTTATAACTAAAACTATATTTTTAAGAGGAAAATAGGAGTTAGAACACCACCATTGCCAAAATAGTCATAGCGTTTTAGCAGGAACTCTGGACCAAGTTCTTCCTCTGAATGTCCACAAACTTCAGCCTATGGTATGCAACAGAAACACAAAATTAAACAACACAAAATTATGAAGAAGTAGTAATGCAAAATGAACCTTAGTAAACGAAAACTTACTTCCCCTTCCCAAACAAAATATACTCCATCTCCACTTTCTCCTCTACGAATAACATACTCTCCGCTGTCTACATTAGGAAGTTTGAATTACAATTACAAGTTTACAACTACAAAAAGATATGAATAATATACTCTTCACTTGTCAAGACAGTTACAAAAAAAAAATCCAGACGAACAAAAACAAAGCACATACTTTCTATGAAAACGATTAACATCCTTGTAGAATATATGATGAAGACAATCACATGGCACTAGCACACGCGAATTTTGATAAGATAATCAAGAAAGTGCATTTTGCATGAAGAAAAATAAGGAATTACTCCCCCGAGAGTCAAAGTCTCATTAGTGAATATAGTTAAGAGCTTGTTTACTGCAACAATATTGTAATGTAACACCCCGACTCATAAAAATTGTTACCAAATACACATCTAGGACCAACAGCTCTTAGTATACTGTAGGTATTGTACTTTGTATTCATAGCTCTTAGTTGAATGGATGTTATAAAGGCTAGTTCCTTTATATTATGTCAACATAATAAATTCTTCATCACCTAATATCCTCTTTCTTCTTTAAAGCGTCAATAGATTCAACCCTTAATCCCTCTGTTACGAAAATCCACAGAAAACTTGTCCCCGCAGACCCCATGTTTCCCTAACAACAAATATGGACAGGAAATTGCGAAATTGAAATGGACACAAGCTCTAACAGCAGAATTATACAAGAATTTTGAAATACCAATTGAAATAGTCGAAAATCGAAAATTTGGAAATGAGGAGTGCGAAGAGGAGCAAACTTACTCTACAAAATTAGCAACTTTAGATCCACAAACAACTAAAAAAAACAAAAACTGACATAAAAAGTCAGCAAAACTAACTCAAACTAAGTAAATGCACGAAAATCAGCCAACAACAAGAAAACGCAAAACAACAATCAAAATTTGAGCGAGAAGGCATCGAAAAGCAATCAATCGAACGAAAACTACAAGAAAATAGAAAACTTGCAATGAATTTAACACATATTAGAAGTGATTTACTGGTTCGGCGACCCTCTTTCTCGATGGATTGTCAATTAAACCAAAAATATTCGAACAATACATCCCAAATAGTAATCAAAGTGCATTATAAGCAAAACTCTAAGTGACCTCCACCGATTATTGACCATGAGGTCACTAGTTAACAAATTGATTTGACAAAATATTTCCTTTATAATACTACTTACTGCAACTTGAAAAATTCAATTCTTTATTTCAAAATTATTAAAAAACGCAGAGCTTCATGTTGTGCTACTGCATTCTATTCTCTCCCTCCTCCAAAATAAAGGCAAGTATTAAATTAACCCTTTGGCTCTCTTAACCATTCAATAGCATCAAATCATGATCAAAGCTTGTTATTGAATCATATCTTCTCATTGCTCTACACTAATAAAGAATGTAATACCAAATTTCAGCATTGGAAATTCAAAATCCTAATTTCAGCAGGTAAACCCTAATTTTGCGCAAGTAAACCGAAGAATTATATTAAAAATCGAACCTTCCATCCGTGTCTCAAACCCTAATTCGGATTCAAGTGGTCATACCTTTGAAAATTCATGGCATTCAAGCCAACATACAACCACGACAAGCAGATCGGTCGCGCAACAAAACCGAAAGAAGGAGAAGGAGAATGAGAAGGAGAGTGATGGAGAGCAGGAGGATGCGGGGTGAGAAAAACAGACGGCAACACAGGTAGAGGAGGATGAGGTGAGTGAAAGTGGGGAGTGGAGGGATCTGTGGTGGGAAAGTGGTGCGGCAGAGAGAAGAGCGAGTGATAGGGTTAGTCCTTTCGCTGTTTGAAGATGGAGGAACGAAAATGTGTGGAGGGAAGTGAAATTAATGAGCGCGGTTTGTTTTGGCCTTTTGGGGGTTAAAAAATAAAAAAAAGGGATGCGGTTGAGTGGTAAACCGCAGCCCTTCCTTTAAGGGCTGCGGTCAGGCCCGTAACCGCAGCCCTTTGTCTAACCAAGGTCTGCGGTTTTGGGCCTGACCGCAGCCCTTAACGGAAGGGCTGTGGTTTTCAACACAAGCGCAGCCCTTTTAAAGCAGCAAATGACAATTTTTCCTCTAGTGATACATGGTCTAATTAGAGGTCTCACCTAATTAAACATTCAAAAAAGGTCTTTTCATGCAAGGTCGAGTCTGTCCTAAAAAAAATGCATCTAAAGGGTCATTGTAGAGCTAGAGTTGTCATGCATGTCTACCTCTTCCCATTTCCTCCCTGCTGTTCAACAAGTCTTTCCTATCATTCTTACACTACCATATTCAATCAATTTCAAATAAAAAAAAACTTACATCTTTTCAAAATCAATCCTACACCCGTGTCTATTCTACCTTTTTCAAAAAGCATTTACTAATCACCATCATACCACGACATTTAAAAAAAAAATTATTTTCAAAGTCAATCCATCATCTTTTCCTAACAAAAGATAAAACAAGGGGTTCCTTTCAAAAACGAATTTCGAAAATTGTAAGCCCATTCCAAACACCTTCATCGAATCCAATCCAATCAATCTGATTCACTTGCATTCATTCTAGGCCCATGTGCATTAGAGTCCATTTTGCATTCATATAGGGTCCATCTAATTCGAGTCCATGCATTCATTAGAGTCCATCCTAGGCCCATATAAGTCAAGCTCATGTTAAATCTAGGTCCATTTGCATCTTTACGTGAACCCCAGTTTATGTCAAGCCCAGTCCAAATCAAGTATCAATCCATTCCATTCTAAGTCCAATCCTAGTCTATTTCCATTGTCAAGCCCATATACATCTCCAAGTCTATATCAAACCTATACGTTAATTGTAATAGCCTGAATTTTTAAGCAGGTTCAATTATTTTGTTAGCTATATTAAGTCTTCATCAGGCTTTGTCCTTTAAGTAGTTAGAATTCTCTCCAACATCATACTAGGACAAAAGTGGATAAGAACCATCATTCTTAATTGTTAAGAAAGCAAGTGGATAAGCTCTAACATTCTTAGTGGTTAAGAAAGCAAGTGGATAAGCTCTAACATTCTTAGTGGTTAAGAAAGCTTGTGGATAAGCACTATTATTCTTAGTGGTTAAGAAAGTAAGTGGATAAGCTCTAACATTCTTAGTGGTTAAGAAAGCTTGTGGATAAGCACTATCATTCTTAATGGTTAAGAAAGGTCAAAGAGGATAAGCACTATCATTCTTAGTGGTTAAGAAACCCTTGAGAACCAATAGATAAGCTAAAAAGCCTTGGAGAGCCTTATTCTTTAAGATTATGAAAATCGCATAGAGACCGTTTTACGGGTAACAATGAACTTCCAGTTAAAGAACCTCTTTGGGTTGAATCCGAGCTCGGAACCTAATCAAACTTGATATATGTTATGTTTGGGATGTCTTAAGGTTAAAATGGTCATTTGTTCCCAAAATATGCGTGGCTTAATATGGTAAGTTCCTTACGTAGTAAAATCCGGCCAGCTAAAATATCAGTTCGTACCTATCGTAAAAGAAAGCTTCTAAGCAGCTACTTAAGTGTCGATCTCCCAAAGCTCTTTTCATGCATGAAAGCCAACACATTAAGCTAACACCTCAAGCAAGAATCACCCAGAAACTCCAAGAAACCGACCTTACCCAGAAGAGGTTTCCCTCCCCTTAGGGTACCGTCGGAACAGGCCCTATAAAAGGGTGTCATGGTTTTTCATCCTTTTCTCCTAAATCTTTTTCTTCAACACCTACTTCTCTTTACATAAAATTCTTCTAGACATAATTCCCTAGTGTTTCAAGCTTTTGGTAGAGTTTTCAAGCCTTGGAAATTGTAGAAAACTCCATAGAAACATCAAGCAAACCTGTGTAAGTACGACTTTATATCTCTCTTTGTACTTAGCTTAGTATTTCATGTTCTAAAACTTATGAAAACTAATTCCTAGCACTTTACATATTCAGGGAAAGTTATAGGAAGGATAAACCACTTGGAATAAGGAGTTTGAGTTACATTAAGCAGCCTAAGTGAAGGTACACACTTAGTTTGGATTGTAACCTAGAGATTTTCCTACCTATGGTTAGATGATTGTTTCTTTCTATTATGAAGCATGAATATGAAATGAAATCTCTTATGATATGCATAATAGTATGTGTGCTTTGAGTATATGACATGGATTTGGCATGCTGTGGTTCACTTAAGATGTTTTACTTATCCTAAGCTAGGTTTAAACACTAAATTGCCATGTTTATACTTCTAAATGGAATTTGTAAAGTATATGGAATTGTGTGGTAGTGAAACACTAAATGTATTGGTTTTAATCACGGAAGCGAGGCGTGAGCATACACCGGGTTAGGGCGGGTATTCCCTAACCGTTACCCAACCGGAGGGGGAAATCCCGCGGAAGTAGGACATGTCCGGGTTAAGTCTTGCAAGCAGAACAGTAAAAGGTGGGGTGACGACCCTCAATAGTTTGCTACACTCGCGTTCATATCAAAAGAATGATCTTATGAAAACTCTAAGTAATTCAGCTGGTTATGTTTACTTGCTATTATGATGATGTGTTATCAATTAGTTTTCAAAATACACCTAAACTTGTATTTTATATTACACAGTGTGTACTCGGTTTCTTGATAGTGTTGTCATTTCGTGGCCTGTCACTTGGTGGGTGGCGAGTCAAACTTTGTTGCGGGATTATGTTGGAAGCCAGAATCGAGTTGAGAGCAAAGTTATGATTGAAATTGTGTATTATGGGATAAAGTCCGAGATTTAAGTTTGTATATAGAGGAGTTTATTTAGAATTACTTATAATATAGATTATTCTTTTGCCAAGGAAATTGAGATTGAATGACTATGTAATTGAAGTCTTATATAAAGGATATTGTTTTGTGGGCCCATAACCCACAGGTCCAGGATCGTATATTTCAGGTTGTTTCCGCTACGAGTGTTATCTAATTCATAAGTGATTAGTATTATTTTGGTGCTAATTGAGATTTGTGATTGCTAAGCGAGTTAAGCTAGCAGCTCGGGATCGGGTCACGTTACAATGGTATCGAGCAACCCCTGCGACCGTGCGCTGAGTTAGCCACATAGCGGGGGTAAAAGATCGTTGGGAATGTCTCGTTACTTGGGTAATCAAAGTTTAAGTTTTGAGCTATAGAATAAGAATAAGAGTCTAGATTTGTGTAAAACTTTGGGAATAAGAGTATGGATTTCGAAGTTGTAATTTGAGGATATTTGAAATCAATTTGTTAGGAAAATTGAGAACTTTTTCATGGAAATTTAATAAGGACTATCGGAGGATGTAGTGCTTGATATATGGATACTTAAGGTTGATCTATGAGTTTATGTTTTGAAGTTTCGAGGACGAAACTTATTTTAAGGGTGGTAGAGTGTAATAGCCTGAATTTTTAAGCAGGTTCAATTATTTTGTTAGCTATATTAAGTCTTCAACTGGCTTTGTCCTTTAAGTAGTTAGAATTCTCTCCAACATCATACTAGGACAAACGTGGATAAGAACCATCATTCTTAATTGTTAAGAAAGCAAGTGGATAAGCTCTAACATTCTTAGTGGTTAAGAAAGCAAGTGGATAAGCTCTAACATTCTTAGTGGTTAAGAAAGCTTGTGGATAAGCACTATTATTCTTAGTGGTTAAGAAAGTAAGTGGATAAGCTCTAACATTCTTAGTGGTTAAGAAAGCTTGTGGATAAGCACTATCATTCTTAATGGTTAAGAAAGGTCAAAGAGGATAAGCACTATCATTCTTAGTGGTTAAGAAACCCTTGAGAACCAATAGATAAGCTAAAAAGCCTTGGAGAGCCTTATTCTTTAAGATTATGAAAATCGCATAGAGACCGTTTTATCGGGTAACAATGAACTTCCAGTTAAAGAACCTCTTTGGGTTGAATCCGAGCTCGGAACCTAATCAAACTTGATATATGTTATGTTTGGGATGTCTTAAGGTTAAAATGGTCATTTGTTCCCAAAATATGCGTGGCTTAATATGGTAAGTTCCTTACATAGTAAAATCTGGCCAGCTAAAATATCAGTTCGTACCTATCGTAAAAGAAAGCTTCTAAGCAGCTACTTAAGTGTCGATCTCCCAAAGCTCTTTTCATGCATGAAAGCCAACACATTAAGCTAACACCTCAAGCAAGAATCACCCAGAAACTCCAAGAAACCGACCTTACCCAGAAGAGGTTTCCCTCCCCTTAGGGTACCGTCAAGAACAGGCCCTATAAAAGGGTGTCATGGTTTTTCATCCTTTTCTCCTAAATCTTTTTCTTCAACACCTACTTCTCTTTACATAAAATTCTTCTAGACATAATTCCCTAGTGTTTCAAGCTTTTGGTAGAGTTTTCAAGCCTTGGAAATTGTAGAAAACTCCATAGAAACATCAAGCAAACTGTGTAAGTACAGCTTTATATCTCTCTTGTACTTAGCTTAGTATTTCATGTTCTAAAACTTATGAAAACTAATTCCTAGCACTTTACATATTCAGGGAAAGTTATAGGAAGGATAAACCACTTGGAATAAGGAGTTTGAGTTACATTAAGCAGCCTAAGTGAAGGTACACACTTAGTTTGGATTGTAACCTAGAGATTTTCCTACCTATGGTTAGATGATTGTTTCTTTCTATTATGAAGCATGAATATGAAATGAAATCTCTTATGATATGCATAATAGTATGTGTGCTTTGAGTATATGACATGGATTTGGCATGCTGTGGTTCACTTAAGATGTTTTACTTATCCTAAGCTAGGTTTAAACACTAAATTGCCATGTTTATACTTCTAAATGGAATTTGTAAAGTATATGGAATTGTGTGGTAGTGAAACACTAAATGTATTGGTTTTAATCACGGAAGCGAGGCGTGAGCATACACCCGGGTTAGGGCGGGTATTCCCTAACTGTTACCCAACCAGGAGGGGGAAATCCTGGCGGAAGTAGGACATGTCCGGGTTAAGTCTTGCAAGCAGAACAGTAAAAGGTGGGGTGACGACCCTCAATAGTTTGCTACACTCGCGTTCATATCAAAAGAATGATCTTATGAAAACTCTAAGTAATTCAGCTGGTTATGTTTACTTGCTATTATGATGATGTGTTATCAATTAGTTTTCAAAATACACCTAAACTTGTATTTTATATTACACAGTGTGTACTCGGTTTGCTTGATAGTGTTGTCATTTCGTGGCCTGTCACTTGGTGGGTGGCAGAGTCAAACTTTGTTGCAGGATTATGTTGGAAGCCAGAATCGAGTTGAGAGCAAAGTTATGATTCAAATTGTGTATTATGGGATAAAGTCCGAGATTTAAGTTTGTATATAGAGGAGTTTATTTAGAATTACTTATAATATAGATTATTCTTTTGCCAAGGAAATTGAGATTGAATGACTATGTAATTGAAGTCTTATATAAAGGATATTGTTTTGTGGGCCCATAACCCACAGGTCCAGGATCGTATATTTCAGGTTGTTTCCGCTACGAGTGTTATCTAATTCATAAGTGATTAGTATTATTTTGGTGCTAATTGAGATTTGTGATTGCTAAGCGAGTTAAGCTAGCAGCTCGGGATCGGGCTGTTACATTAATCTAGTCGAAACTTAGGTCCATTTAGGCCCAATTCATATCCTAGGTCTAGTTTGCATCTCCATATAGGCCCTAGTCAAGTCCAATTCCTTCAGAAGTTCATAATAGCCCAAATTCCTCTAAAGTCCAGTCTGCTTGCTCACCCGTAAGTTCAAGGTCTAAGCATTCCTTAAGTCTATAGGCATTGTTGTGTCTAGCCTGCTTGCTCACTCGTAAGTTCAAGGTCTAGCATTCCCCAAGTCCATAGGCAATTTTTGTGTCTAGCCTGCTTGCTCACCCGTAAGTTCAAGATGTAGCATTCCTTAAGTCCATTGGCAATCTTTGAGTCTAGCCTGCTTAGTTTAATGTAAGTTTCGAAGTCTAGTTGTCTAGCCTGCTTACTCACCCGTAAGTTCAAAGTCTAGTTGCCTAGCCTGCTTGCCTTAAGTTAAGACTTTGGTCTCTGTTATTGTCCAGCCTTCCTTAATGTCTAGCCTACTTGCTCACCCGTAAGTTCAAAGTCTGGCATTTCATAAGCCCAGAGGCAATTTTCGAGTCTAGCCCGCTTAGTCCAATGTAAGTTCCGAAGTCTAGTTGTCTAGCTTGCTTGCTCACCCGTAAGTTCAAAGTCTAGGTGCCTAGCTTGCTTGCCTTAAGTTAAGAGTCTAGTCTCCCTTATTGTCCAATCTTCCTTAAAGTCTAGTCTACTTGCTCACCCGTAAGTTTAAAGTCTAGTCTCTCCTATCATCACCAAAACCCAATCCAGATGCTTGCATAGTCCATCCGAGTCCATGTCCGCATTTGCATATAGTTAGGCCCATGGCTCCATCATGGTCAAGCCCATACTAAGTCCATAACCATACCCATTCCTAATCATTTGTAATTCCCATTCCCATTTCCATTTCCATTTCAAAATCATTTTCCACTTTCATTTCCCATTTTTATTCCCATTTCTCATTTCGAAAACATTATTTCTTGAAATTTACGAGGTCCATTCGATTTATGTTCAGGACGGATTGTGAGATTATAACTTGGGAACGTCCGAAAGAGAGGCAACAAGGTCGACCTACTCCCAAACTCGTCAAGCGCATCCTCACTTTTTCAGACGAATCCTCTTACTCTTCTGAAGCATCATCTCGCAATGGGGAAACTAATGAACAACTCAGTGCCATTATGGCTCAACTCACACTGATGAACTCCCGTCTTGAGGAACAAGACAAAGAGATTAAGGCACTGAGGAAGAAGCTAACTAAAGAAGACGAGCAAGGCGACACTTCACCACCATTCAAAACCAACACGTAACCGAGGTTCGAAAACTCGAGAATTGATCCGGTCAATTCTGCGCTCGAGAGTCGAGCTCATGGCCTTGACATCATTGATCCTGAACTAAGGGAAAAACTCCCGAAAAAGGTAACCTTGGGTAACCTCCCCAAATTCAAGGGGGTCGAAGACCTAGATGACCACTTGAGAGCATTTTCCATCTCTATGGCTCTTAAGGGCATGAGCAAGGACCTGTTTTCTTATGTCTTTCCTTTAACCTTGGATGCACATCCATCCAAGTGGTTCAGGTCACTGAATAAAGCCAAGCTGAATGACTGGGACTATATAAGAGAAGAGTTTCACAAACAATACATCTACAATACTCAGATTCCCATTGGCCTTCGTGAGTTGGAGTTAACTAAACAAAACTCCAACGAAGACTTCGTCACCTTCCTTAACAGATGGAGGGATAAAGCTGCACAAATGATTAACAGGCCATCTCAGGAGGATCAAGTCCGACTGGTGATCCGTAACCTGCAGCCGAAGTATGGGGATCTTATCAAGTTCCAACCCATAGAGTCTTTCACGAAGCTCTATAAGGTAGGCCTGCTAATTGAGGAGGAGATACAAGCCAACAAGAATAAGGCTTCCAACAACAACAACAACTCTTTCAAGAAGAGTAACAATAACCCATCTAGTTCCAAAAGCAATGAGGTCAATGCCATAGGTACTGAAAAAAGAGAGGTCATCAAAAGCCTCAAAGAACATTCACACCATTAGGTATGTCCTTAGAAGAAGCCTTCACTAGACTTCATGCAAAGGGAGCACTTCAGCCTATTGGTCCTACTCCAGATCCTGCTCCCGAAAATAGATCCAAGAGGTGGGATCCTAATGCCTATTGCAAGTACCACCAAGGGAATGGACACCCAACATCTGCGTGTTGGACCTTAAAGAATCACCTGCAGGATATGGTTGAAGACGGTAGATTGCCAATTCCGCCCGCAGCAAAAGTCAGCAACAGTGGCAACCCCTTGGGAAGTGCCTAAATAACGTCGGGCTTAGTCATTTAACGTTAGTTTTCTAGGTTGAGTCGGAGAGTCCCTCCCCTAGTTCCTTCATTTCCTTTCTTGTCGAGTCTATGTCATTTAGGTTTTATTTGTAATAAGCCTTGTTCTATTTATTTCTGATTAATAAAAGAATTTCATTTTCATTTTCATCTTCATTGGCCTTCCATCATTTAATTTATGCTTCTAACTCAATGATGAAACTCAAATCACCTAATGCTATGTTTGGATAACAAGATTTCATTTCAAATTTTGGATTTGGATGAAATCTATTGTTTGGATGGCATGGAATTTGAAATTATGGAATTTGTCCAAATTCTTATCAAAAGCCTATATTAGTAGAATTTGAAATTCAAGCTATTACCTTGTCATTTGAAATTCTCTCCTCATACATATCCAACTCCATGAGTATCTATATCCCAACTTCACTCATTCTCTTTCTAATATTTATTTCTCTCTCCTTTACTAAACCCATACTTTTCTCTCTCCCTCCATCAAACCCCCATTTCTCTCTCCTCTATCAAACCCCTTTTATAAAACAAGTGATTAGGTATTGAAATACAAACTTTAAATTCCAGATTTCAATTCCATTATTTGAAATAAAATACAAGCTTCCAAACACTACCTAAATGAACTTGACCAATAATAATAAAAGGAGATCTGAAACAAAAAAATAAAGAAAAATGAAAATAAAAATGGACATACTTTGGATTAGGAGTTATTTTCCCTCTTCTTTCCATCATCCATAAACCATCATCTCCATGATCATAAACCAAAAAATCCCTTCAACATCAAAGCTTCACAAATATCCTTCAAACCTTCCACTACCCTAAACCAATGGATTGTGTGCAAGCCCTACTACATAAAAATCAATGCCAGGCAAAAAGAAAAAAATGAAAAAAATTCAAAGTGCGAAAAAAAGCAAAAGCAAAAGAAAACGCACAAGAAAAGAAAAAAGCCAAAGGCAAAGAAATAAAAGTTAAGCTAGGGGGCTTGCACGCAAGTTCTACCCCTCATTCAAATCCCTTCGATTCATCAAACCTTTAATCCATATAATCCAAATTCATAATCATTACATTAGCCTTTAACCTTTCATCAAAGCCTCAAGCCTTAAACCTTTCAACCTTTCATCAACCATAACTCCTTTTTCAAGGTATGTCCAACTGAAAGGGCGGCCTAGGCAAAAGTTAGGGCACAAAATAATAATAATAATAAAAGAAATCAGATCCTGAACTACGAATAGTCTGATTCCGCAAGGATACGTAGGAATCCTCATCTCGAGGTCCGACCGCTTCAATAAAAAAATCAGTTATGGTCTAATGATTTGACTTTCTAGAATTTAGGAGCATACTCTTTCTAGATCCTGACATAGACTCGAGTCTGCACCTAGCCTCGTTAAAGCCTTTTCCTACCAACATTTATTTAAGTCTAAAATTCAAACCTTTTATTTGTCAATCCAAGCTCTCCTTTTCCCTGAAGGACTCTCCGATAATTCCCTGGTTTCTGGCGATATTTGACTTTGCCTAATCATCTTCCCAAAGTAGAATCCCTAGTGAAAACATTAAATGTTCAAGACAGATCAACTACATTTCAACATCAGATCAAATACAATTTCAATCAAGGCTCATAATGGCTAATTAAAGGCAAGCTCACCCAAAGTGGGGGCTTCCTATGTGTGGTGGTTCCTCCAATTCAAATCAAACTCCCGAAGAGTTGTAATCCGCGGACCTCGTTTACAGACTCCAATCATTTACTAAAAACGATTTTCGAAAATCATTCTATTCAATCCTTCTCATTCTATCATTCTACACATCTTATAGCCGTGCAAAATCCTAACCTTGCATTGCAGCCTTGCAATACCCTGACCTTGCATTGCATTTCATACATTCTAGTCTTGCATAACCCTGACTTTGCATGACGTGTCATCCCTTAGCTTTGCATAACCTTAATCCTTGCATTGCGTCTCATGCATTGCATTGCAGCCTTGCAAAACCCTGACCTTGCATTTCATACATTCTAGTCTTGCATAACCCTGACTTTGCATGACGTGTCATCCCTTAGCTTTGCATAACCTTAATCCTTGCATTGCGTCTCATGCATCCTTAGAGAGTCTAAGTTTGCATCATTTGCATCATTATGTGCTTTATGTGAGTTATTTGCACCTATCTACTAACATCTTTTTCTTGCAGGTAATTAGATTGCTTGTAGTTATTGTCCTGCATACTAACTTTGTTTGGAGAGACCGACGGTTAATGATCAGTTCTAAACTACAGAGCGTTTAGAATCGTTCTCCGTCCCGACACTGTATACTTTGACTATCGGTTTCCTAAACCTCAGTCAAAGTGGGGGCTTCTGTAGACACATAATCATGTCTCCCCATTTAAGGATCCAATGATGAAACATACCGCGGCATTAGTTGGCATGACCCAACGGAAGAGCAATCTAAAGAACCAATCCAAAATGTGTTTTGAAATGATATTCTAAAGCCCAATTAATTGTCCATGATGATTAATTGTATTTCAAGCCCATAAAATGTTTTAATTCCATTTTAAAAGCCCAATCAAATATTTATTATTTTAATAGATATTTTTCATAAATATTTCATTATCTCCGGAATTTTAGGGATGAAAAAGTATCTTTGAAAGACGTGCAATGGAATATGCTCGAATATTCCAGAATATGCGCTGGACGCGGGGGCTGCGCTCAGCGCGCCACGTGCGTCCATCACATAGGCCGGAATGCGTCAGGCGAGCCAACGAGCGCCTGACACATAGATTTTGTGACTCAGACAGAGTCCTGCGTCTAACGCAGGTCTTGTGTGAGACGCAACTTTATTTTCTATCTTTTCAAAACGCGTTTACACATGCCTAAACCTGATTGGGCTGACTGCGTCAGGCACAACAATGTGCGCCTGATGCGTGGCACTGCGCCTGCCACGTAGCCCTACGCCTGGAGCAGGGCTTGCGTAGAGCGCAAGTTTTGTTTTCCCTATAAATATCCGGAATTTGCTGAATTACGGACGGCTTTTTCTTATTATTATTTTACGAATACAAAAACTTATGAATACCTCTACAATACACTTCGAATACTCAAACACTCAAATATTTTCAATCAATTCTTAATCACTGCGTTCTTGGTTCCACGATTGCTCCGCCTAAAGATCGTTGCGCTCCTCAATCTAAGCCGCATAGGTATAATCCTGAGGATCCTTGTATAAATTATTTATATATTGAAGTTACTCACCATTTATTTCATGATGTAGATCTTTAATATAAAATCGCTCTACTGTACATTCTAAACCTCCTTCTTTATTTTTATTTATTTTTGTATATTATATGTCTGCTTGATCATTCCGTTCATATTATATGATTGTACCTGCATTATTGCTTTTATCACCCACATGTTATTTTTGTTAATCAAGACCTAAAGAACTGTTCTAACATTAATCAGATTAATTTGGACAACTTGCTAGGTTCCCTGTAATTTGATTGCATAATAACATATCACTAAAAAATAGTCTTTTTATGTGTTTCCTGAACCAATTTAGACTGAATATTTTTAGGATGTTTAAAATGTTATTTGATTATTCTTTGGCATAAAATCTGTTATGAATCGATATTTAGTAGAGGCCAACTTTGGGCGAATGTGGTTCATTATGACTATATTCGTACCCCTCACTCCCGAACTCAATTTTTGGTTCATTTTGACCATCTATGGAGTCAGGACGGGGAAATTTACATTGGATAATTTGTCCCTACGGTTTTCCCATATCCAATTAGGTTTATGATTCTTCCTAAAAAGAATTGTTGGCGACTTCTTTCAAAACAATTTTTAATAAAACCATTACAGTGGGGTAGTCAAATCTAATACGTGCTCATCCCGCGTAGGCGAAATAAAAAAACGCCTACAATAATCAATCTGCCAATTTGCGTGAGCCCATTATGCTGGTCCTCCACTCCATTTGCAATAAAGTGTTAATTCCTAGGGCTCAGGGCAGGGGAACAATTTGAATCGTGGAGATGGTCTTGATTTACTTAATGATGAAAAAGATCAAGATTAATTTCCCTGCCCTCATCATTGATCATATTATGAACTGTTTCTCCTACTCTCACCATGCCATAACCTATTGATCATAAATTTGAATTTACGATGTGATACCACAACTTTATCGTCATAACTTTGGAAGTAACTAATGATTATGTGTATAGATTTTAATACGGATACAATGTCAGCCTTGGATGTAGGCGTCATGGGGGTTGACGTCAAGACAAATTACGCATTGTCGCCAAAAGAAGTTTAATATCTCGACTAAGTAATGACGTTTAGGATTTTGGATGTCATCATGGTGATACCGAAAAGTCTCGAGACATCGAGCAATAAGAATAGAAGGGTAAGGTATGAAGTTTTCAGATATACTTACTTGAGACAACTTATTTTCTTACGACTTTTACAGCATCCTACAAGATTTGTCAAAAATCCCAAGAATAGAATACCTAAAGAAAAAACCTGGAAAGATGACGCACGAACCTAGATCTAACCCATTCGACATCGGACGTCATGACTTTCATCCAGTGATGCCCTAACGTCACAAGCAATTATCCACACCAACATAGTACAACAAGTAACGCCACATGGATTAGATTATTCAATGGGCTACTTGGTGACAAGAAGATGTATGATGTCAAGCACAACACAAAGAAGATTCCAAAAAAACCACGGAGGCAACATTGGGGGCTGACACCAGCTCGACAAGATTTATACAATAAACTGTCCTCGGCCATAAATAACTAATAGTAAGTTACAAATTATTATCTTTACAACGACACCTAGGTATATTTTATTATTCTTTCTACACATTACTTCTTATGTTGTCATGGTAGCCTAAATGTTGTGTTAAGAGTACATATGATAAAAACCTTTCATTGCACCTAGTTGTCGACTCCTCAATATTAACGAATTACCAATCGATTAGTGTTAAACTAGCGTCAATGCACTAGTAGAATAATTGATTATTGCTGCGTTTTACCCATACGCAAAGAATAAACCACGCCAAAAGAAAAGAAAAATTCGAAAATCAACCTATTGTTGCGGTTCCCATCCAAAACCACAAGAATAGATGTCAACGAGGATAATTTTTCAAATTTGGTTGACTAGTTTGACCAGCTCTATTCTTTGCGGTTTTTAACAAAACCGCAGCAATAGATTAAAATATTAATATTTTAATCTATTGCTGCGGTTTCTTTTAAAAACCGCAGCAATAGCAAAGCCCAATATTATATAATAATATTTTTGAGTACAGTCGCACCTCCCTCACTAAACCCTAAATTGTAACCCGTGCCCGCGCCTCACTCCCACTTCTCCCTCTCACTCTCAATTCTTCGGATCTCATCTCATCTCTCCTCTTAATTCTTCACATCTCATCACTCCTAAACATCAACGAACATCATCTCTCTTCGAGTTTCTTCGAGATTTCTTCGCATCAACGCATCATCTCTCTTCGAGTTTCTTTGAGATTTCTTCGCATCAACGCATCATCAACTCATCCTAGTTTCTTTAACTCTCATTTTCCGGTGCAATTTTGGTGGTGAGAGATTTCGGGTGGTGAGAGATTTTGATGGTTGTGCGATTTTGTTGATGTCACCTCCTTTCTCAGATCTGTGATGAAATTGCACGGTTCTTCATTTTTCGAAGAGAGAGAGAAACACTATCACCATCATCTTCTCAGTCGCTCGTCGTAAGTCTTCCTCTTCGTTCAATTTTTTTAATCTAATTTTTTGTTAATTTTGTAGATCTAATTTTCGTTCGCATTTTTTTTTCGAGAATTTCCTCTTCTCCAGCGAGTTTAAGTGCTCGTGAAGCTCGGCGCCGCTCTACTCCGGTCACCTGCGAGATTAGGCGCTGCTCTGCTCTAATTTTTTGTTAATTTTTTTTCTTTCTCTTGTACATCTGTATTTCATTTTTTAAGAGTCTTAAGGATGCTTTATTATTTCCGGTTTTGTGGATTGTACTCATCTTTTTTCAATTTAATTTTTTGTTAATTTTGTAAAGCTAATTGAATATGTCTTTTAGGTTTATGGTGAATTAAATTAATTTGTATATATTTTTTTATATATCATTTGTATATATTTTTTTAGATCTTATATATGTGTATTTTTTGATTTCAACATAAAACTTATAAAGTCAAATGTATAATGTGGTAGTTGTTGTAGTCTAACATCTACAACTCTTTTTGGGACACTTGGGCTTATCAGAGCCGTACACGTGTCACCTGAGTTAAAGAGAAGAAATGCCTTGCATCTTTGGGCTACCCTCGGGGAGAGTTAAAAGGTCTAGATTCCGGCCCAAAGCCGAGCCCAACAATGTAAGGTGGCTGAAGGAGATTGGTTAATAGAAATCCACTAGTCATGATCTGCCACGTGTCGTGTTTTGATTCCTCACCCAATCGAAGCCACTATTCTAGGCGAGGTGTATTAAGGATAGCGTCAAACTTGCTATCACTATAAATACCCCTAAAATCAGGAGACACACAATTCAAGGCAAACAGTGTAAAGTTACTCTGAAAAACTATTCTCTCACTTTCTCTCTCTATCTCTATATTTCGCTTTCCACTCCTGATACCTGACTTAAGCTTCGGAGGGGGAACCACTACCCAAACCTCCGTGGTGGGTCCCTTTTTGCGGTTCGGGAACGAAGCTCGTGCTAGGACTTGGTTGATTCGGACATTGTTGCACAAGTCTCCAAAGAAGAACATCTAAGGGATACTAGTTTACTTGCTCGACAAGAAAGCACCATCTACAAACTTACTTGTTGGACAAGGGACAAAACATTTGGCGCCGTTTGTGGGGAGACGCAACGATGACTCGATTGTCAATCGTCCAACATTGCTAGGAATCGAAGCCTTCAAGTTAATGTCGAGGATACGGTGGAACACGAGAGACCACCTCGAGGAAGGGATAGACCCCGTCCATCGTCCGTGTTATTGGACCAAGCCAAAGAACCTCGTCATTCAAGAGAATCTTGAACGTCCGGTGGCTCGCCGCCCATCTAGAGAACGCCTTGAATGATTTCCGGGCAAAGATGGCAACTAGCCGTCCAGAACGTATCAAGAGCAATATGTTGTTTTTCCGCTTAACCCCCGAGCCACCGCTAACAATCCACCTCCCCCTAGGGGACGTTCCCAAGACGATCGTCCGTGTCCTAGTCGACTGTTCGTCGAGAACCCTCAGGAGAAAGGCAGGAGGAAAGCAACCAGAGGATAAGGGTCAGCGAAGGAAGATGGACTGGAACCTGGTGGTAAGGACCCAGGACCATGTTCGTCCAAGCGGGCACCGAATGGAAACAGATGCCAGAGAATATCTAGACGCAAAGAGAGCGGCAAAGAATACAACGATCGCCGACGGGTTCTACATCATACCCGAGAGACCCTCCTTTGAGGTTGTCGTCCGCAGGGGGAGGGACGAAGTTTAAGTCACTCTCTTGTTCATCCACGACAAGAGAAGACAAGTGACTCAACCCATGGCCTATAGGCGTCCATTGCCCGCAAACACATCGTCCGACCCGGTGTTAAAGGAATATCGTAAGGAGTACATACCCATTGAGGGACGAATGGGAGCCCTCCAGATTAACTGGCCCACTCCATTCTCGGCCAGGATAATGGAGGCGCCCCCCTTCCCAAAGGTTAAACTCCCTACTATAGAACCTTTTGATGGAACAACAGATCCCGATGATCACTTGTCTGCTTACAAACATCAGATGTACGTCCAAGGAGTAGATGATGCTACCTGGGTGTAAGAACTTCCCAAAGAATCTCAAGGGAGTAGCTCGAAGTGGTTTAACAATCTTCCACCTAATTCACTCAATAATTTCACCCGAACTCGCTTTCTTATTCACTAGTCACTTTGTTGCCAACAAGCAAGAACAAAAAACAAGCATGCACCTAGCAAGGTCGTCCGTGGACCTAAGGAGACTCTTAGAAGTTTCGTTAAGAGATTCAACCTTGAAGCCCTTCGCATCCAAGATCTTAATCTTTGGAGTGGCCTTTGACGCCTTCATAAGGGGTCTAAGGCCAGAAGCTTTAAGTTTGATCTTGTTAAAAAGAAAATCTCCACTCTTGCCGAAGCCTTAAGGGAAGCCGAAGCGTTTATTCACGCTACCGAAGTGTGTTGCCGAGGCAAAGCATCCCGAGTCTAAGAAGCCCGAAGAGGTTGCTCACCCAAAGAAGAGCAACCCCAAGAAAGCCGAGACTTGGGGCTATAACCTCCACTACTTCATCTAGAAGGAACAAGAGAAAAGAGGTCGAGCCATCCTCATCCAACCCTATTGAATTTAACAAGGACCAATACTCCATTCTCATGGAGATTAAGGATCAATATGAGTTGAAGGCCCCAGCTGAAATGAAAACCCCTTATAGAAATAGGGATAAGAGCAAGTATTGCCACTTCCACAAGGATTGCGGTCACGAAACTAATGAATGTAAGCACCTCAAGAAGGCTTTGGAGGAGCTAGCTCGAAAGGGAAAGATGAACTCCTATATGCCTCAAGGGGGAAGGAAGTTTCAAAGAAAAGACAATCGGCGTACTAAGAAGAAGGAAAGTGAGAGCACAGACGAGGATGTTGTTCTCGTAATTTCTGGAGGGTTTGCTGCTGGAGGACCAACCAATAGAGGCCACAAAAACTACCTTAGGGAGCTTGGCCAAGTTTTGTTAGCTGATCAAACAAAGGCTGAGCCCTTCCCAAGGGTGGTAGTTAGTGAGCAAGATCGGGCGGAGTTGAGGACTCCCCATGACGATCCATTGGTTGTAGAGATGAAAATAGCAAACTTGAGAGTAAGAAGAATTCTGATCGACACTGGAAGCTCGACGGACATCATCGGCCGATCGCTTGTCCGCATTAAAATTTGATGAGAAGGACTTGGTTCCCGTTCACCATCCCATCATAGGGTTTGGGGGGAGGAGTCATCCACCCAATGGGAACCGTTACTTTGCCTCGTTCGAGCGGGAGAAAAGGATGCCGCTAGAACTTTGTTTATCAAGTTCTTGGTAGTCCGAGATTTGACAGCCTACAATGTCATTCTCGGGCGGCCAACTCTGAATCACGTCAAAGCCGTTATAGTTACCCACCTGATGTTGATGAAGTATGAGTGTGATGATGGCAAGATTGGCTCATTATATGGGGACCAAAGAGTGGCTAGGGAGTGTTATCTCGACTACCCTCAGCCGTCATCATGGAAGATGTGCAATGAAGATCAGACGCAGGTTGCTGGTGAAAGGAAAACGTCTGAAATAGAGAAGGATAAGACGAAGGTGGTTAGCGAGAGGAAAACGTCCGGAATAGTCAAGGACCACTTGGCCTCATTAAAGACGGCCATTGAGAGCCCTCGCACGCCTCCGCTCCCTCAAGGAAGGCGTCCGAACATCTTCCCAAAGAAAAAGAGAAAATATGAAATCATCAAGGAAGAGCCTCCCTTGTCCGAAGAAGTGATGGCCATCGTGGGACTAGCAATAGAGCGTCCGTAACCAGCCCGAGGCCCCTAAGACGTCTCGCCTGGATGAGGCTCGTCCAGAGCGAACCTTGAAAATTGGTTCTTCACTCTCTTTGGGCTTAAAAAGCCTCTTAATCAGCCTACTGAAAGAATTTCAGGACGTGTTTGCCTATTGTGTTGAAGAAATGCCTGGAATTGATCCAGAAGTAGCCGTCCATCGGTTAAATGTTGATCCAAAAACAAAATCTGTTCGTCAGAAGAAGAGGCATTTGGGACCGGCTAGAAATCGAGCGGTTGACCAAGAAGTTCGAAAGTTGTTGGAATCCAAGTTCATCAAAGAAACCTATTACCCAGATCGATAGCAATGTGGTCATGGTGCCAAAGCCCAATGGCACCTGGAGGATGTGTGTGGACTACACCGATCTCAACAAGGCTTGTCCTAAGGACAGCTTTCCGCCTAAGTTGGATCGTCCGGTGGACTCTACAAATGGGTCATGCTTTGGCCGAGCTTCATGGACGCTTATTCCCGCTTTCATCAAATCCCAATGTGGCCTCGAGGATCGTGACAAGACGTCCTTCATTACGTAAAAAGGACCGTATGGCTGGTTGAGAATGCCATTCGGCCTGCGCAATGCCCCGGCCACTTTTCAAAGATTGATCAATACTGTTTTTCAGCCACAATTGGGAAGAAATATGGAGGCATACATTGACGATATGATAGTCAAAAGCCGTCAAGAAGAAAATCATGTTGGTGATTTGAGAGAAACCTTTGAAACTCTCAGGAAATACAAGTTAAAGCTGAACCCCAGCAAATGTGTGTTTGGAGTTTTGTCGGGGAAGTTTTTAGGCTTTTTGGTGGATCAAAGGGGAATTGAAGCAAATCCCGAAAAGATACAAGCTATTTTAGACATGAAGTCTCCGTCAAAGGTGAAGGAAGTTCAGAGGCTGACGGGTTGCTTGGCTGCCCTTGGACGTTTCTTGTCTAAGTCAGCGACAAGTGCCATCACTTCTTCGCCACAATTAAGAAGAAAGCAAAGTTTGAATGGACAAATGAGGCGAGAGCAAGCACTACAAAGAAGTCAAGGACCACCTTCTGCATCGCCTAGGTTGGTCAGCCCCACTCGAGGGGGAGAAGTCGTTTGTATATTTGGCAAGTGTCCGCTCAAGCCGTGAGTGCCGTTCGCCGGGCCGAAAGAGAATCCGTCCAAGTCCCAATATACTTCGTGAGTCACGTACTCAAAGACGCGGAAAATAGGTACACTCCCGTTGAGAAGTTTGGATTGGCACTCGTCATGGCCGCCAAAAGCTAAGGCCCTATTTCTTGGCGCACGTAT
Source organism: Beta corolliflora (assembly GCA_947648045.1). Classification (NCBI taxonomy): domain Eukaryota; kingdom Viridiplantae; phylum Streptophyta; class Magnoliopsida; order Caryophyllales; family Amaranthaceae; genus Beta; species Beta corolliflora. Next base: position 147,901 of record CANSZD010002469.1, on the reverse strand, counting down.
ACTCGTCTACACCGATCGCCCTTTGAAGCAAGTTCTACCGAAGATGGAAGTCGCCGGACGAATGTTAAAATGGGCGGTGGAGCTTAACATGTTTGATATATCCTTTGAACCAAGGACAGCCATTAAAGGGCAAGCCTTGCGCATTTTATAGTCGAACTTACTCGGCCACCATAGAGCCGATATCCGATCCAAAGAAGAGGAAGAAGGCATTGGACGCTCATGGTTGATGGCTCGTCCACAATCAATGGATGTGGAGCAGAATCATTTGCCAATCTCCCGAAGGGGACAAGTTTGAATATGCATTAAGGTTCCAGTCAGGGCATCCAATAACGAAGCCGAATATGAGGCACTCTTGGCAGGAATCAAAATGTGCAAAGCGGCCTGAGTCGCTGAGATCGAGGCCAAATCGGACTCCCTCTTAGTGGTCACCAAGGTTAATGGAGATTTTGAGTGCAAAGAAGCATCAATGAGCAAATACATGCAACTCATCAAAGATGAGATAGAGCCATTAAAACGATTTGTCCTCGACCAAGTACCAAGGTCGAAAATCATCAAGCGTATGCACTCTCGAAGTTAGCGCCTACTGAAGGTGATGTGCCAAGAACAAGATTTTGGGAAGTCAAACCCAAAAAGAGCATAGATCAAGAGCAGATTATGTTTCTCGGCCGCGGGACTGTCCTGGATGGAGCCGATCATAGAATACAAGAAGACGGGACGATTGCCTTCGATCCCGTAGAGGCCAAGTATGTGAAGGCTAGGGACAAGTGGTTTGAGCTATGGGACGAGACACTTTACAAGAAATCATTCAATCGGCCTCGCTCAAGTGCGTCACCGTAGAAGATGGTCCCGGAGGTCCCGAAAGAACTCCATGAAGGAGCTTGTGCTTCTCATATTGGGGGAAGAGCTTTAGGGGAAAAGGCTCTAAGGACGGGGTACTACCGGCCAACATTAAAGGAAGACGCTCTTGTCTATGCAAAGAAGTGTGACAAATGCCGAAGCATGGAAATGTGCATCGAAGCCGTCCAACTACCTAACCCCCATCTTGTTCCCTTTGCCCTTTGCCAAATGGGGCATGGATATCCTAGGACCTTTCCCAAAGGGCCCGGACAAAAGAAGTTTGTGATAGTGGCCGTTGATTACTTCACTAAATGGATAGAGGCGGAGGCCATGCGAGGAATAACAACGAACGACGTCAAGGGCTTCATCCCGGAAAAGCATTATAACCCGTTTTGGCATACCACGCTCCATCGTTTTCGATAATGGCCCCCAATTTGAAACACCTAAACCGAAGGAGTGGTTGGCGTAAAAGAGAAATAAAAGCACACTTCGCCGCCGTTGCTCACCCACAAGCAAATGGGCAGGTAGAGTCCTTCAACAAGATTCTATCAAATGGAATCAAAAAGAAACTAGAAAACGCCAAGGGACAATGGGTTAAGAGCCGCAGCTTGGTGTTATGGTCCATCGTAACAACCGCCAAGAACTCTACCGGGGAGACGCCCTTCATGTTAGTCTACGGCACGGGCGCCTTGCCCATAGAGATTGAAGAACCCACCCCGCGAGTTATGCTGTACTCGAAGATGCCAACCGGGCCGCATTGCGCACGCGCTTTAGACCAAGTGCCGAAGTCCGGGCAATGCCTTGCTAAGAATGCAATTGTACAAACCGCGTATGGCTCGGGAGTTTAACAAAAGAGTTGTTAGGACGACCACTCAAAGTAGGGGATCTTGTCCTTAGAAAGATGGAAGCGGTTGGACGAGCAAAAGAGTTAGGGAAGCTAACACCTAATTGGGAAGGACCTTACATGATTATCCAAGAGCCGCGCAAAGGGTACTTTTCGTCTTCAAGATATGGATGGACGACCAAGCACGCCATACTTGGAATTCCGATAATTTGAAAAAGTATCACGTCTAATTCAATCCACCGTCGAATGTCTATGAAGTAGTTTGTAGTTAATCCAAAGTGCCGCGGCACATGTTAGAAAAAAAGAATTGTATACATGCATCTTGGCATTCCGTCAAGCAAAATCCATATAATACAATTTCTACTTTCTTATTTCCTTGTTTATTGTCACCAAGTTAATTCACTCGGGGCATTCAATCGCTACTCGTCTAAAAGTGAAAGTAACTTGGATAAAAAAGAATAGCGTCACAATTACTCATTTTTAGGCCGAACATCACTCCATCGAAGAGACCGGCCAAAGTATTGCACATACAAGGCCGTCAAACTGACAAAACCTCTAGTAAGAGTAACGTCAAAGTCTCTGAGAGAAAGCTGGCCTGAAATAAGTCCTTAGTAAAGGATACTTATCTTCACAAGCACGGCCAGCTAAGTAGTCTAGACCCTAGTAAGGGATCGCTACTTAATGACGAGTGTTGCTCCCTCAAGGAAGCCGGCTAAAACATGCGTTCAAATATATAACAAGCTCGTCCAATAGTTTCAGCAGCTCGGCCAATGATTGTCGCTTTCCTTCTTGGCCTTTGGCTCGCCCACCAGGTACGGTTGAACTAAGCCCAAGAAAGGGGGGGGAATGGTAGAAGCCTAAAAGACGAGCTCAAAAGAAACTAACAAGGTCGTCCAAAACAAGTGTTTCAATCATATTATGCAGATCGTCTACGATGTTCAAGACGAGTCAACTTTTGTACTTGGAAACAATTCAAAGTTAATGTGATAGTCAAATGGGAATTGATGAAAATAAGAGGCAAGCAAGTGGCAAAAGTCTTTCATATATATCATGAGTAAATTTACAAAATATGATTACTGAAGGCTACAACGGCAGATAACTAAAGAAACTAGAAAAATAAACCTAAAACTAGGCTTCGTCTTCAAGATGAGTTTCTTGGTTGTCCTCCTGCTCCTCATCTTCTACCAAGCCTCGTCGCCCGACTCTATAAACTCCGGAGGATCCTCGGCACGTACCATGGCCCTATGGACACTCGTTGGTATTCCAGCGACGGACAAAGCTCGGGACCTCCTCGGCTTCAACCAAGATTTCGAAGGCCTTGACGGCCCAAACTTTGGACGTTTCGACAACATGTTCAAGCCCCTTTTTGGCATCGTCAAAGGTTTGGGAAACCGTCTTTTCCGGACGAGTGTTTCTCGCCCTTAGAAGAATATTCTCCCTTCTCACCGAGCAAATGACAAGAAGGGCGGCGTCTCTCTCGCCCTTAAGATCGGTAGAGAGAGTGTTGATAATCATCTTCGATGGTCGCTCTCCTTGTACCGATCATTGATGGTAACAAGATATTTCTTGTTCTTGGACTCAAGATCCGCCGACCTTTTCTCCAATGCATCGAGTGACCGACGATGGAGAGTATTCGCCATCTCAATATCATGAATGGCCTTGTCGCCGCCGTTGTAGCAAGATGGACGAGGTGCTTGTTCTCCTTTCGAGCTCCCTCGCCCATTCTTCGCTAGCATGCCGCGAGCCGTAAAGTCGGAACAATGAAAACAAATCAAGTTATTAGACGAGTAAAAGAATCAAAATTTGTATCAAGTATAAAATAAAGCAAAGCTAAAAGCAATACCTCGCAAAGAAGTCGAGACATGTAGCCCACATGCCCAAGCAGACGCCCCCCTTAATCCCTTTATGTAGGATTCAGGGTAGCACTTGAAGAGCTCCCGCTTGTCGCTCCTTCTCCAGCCTTCGACATTTTGGCGAAAGCAGGAGAAGACTCCTCGTCCGAATCGGCGAGAGGAGGAGCAGGGGGAATAGCAGGCCTTTGCCCTTATCCGAAAGAGGGGGAGAGTCGGGAATCTTGATAGGAATGACGATGGATTGTCTATCTGGACGGACTCATGGACCGTCCACCGACCCGCACCGTCCTAACTATATTGGGGTAATACGACTCACCGGCGAAATAGATGCCGTCCTAACAACTAAGGGCATTTGTGGCACCGGCCTTAGCTACCGAGCCGCCGAACCCCGGATAGTTCTCACCGCAGCCTCCGGATTCCGGTGCAACTATAGCCAAGGCGCACTCGGGTTCGACCTCGCAGAGTCGGCCAAGAACACGTTGAGTGGAACGTGCCCGCATGAGCACCCTCTCCCTCCTCACCCGGGCAACAGCGGAAGGCCCCTTTTTAGGAACCTTGGCTGATGGGGGAGGCATACTTCTCTCCCCAACCTCGCCAAGAGGAGTCGTCTTATCCGCCTTCTTCCTTGTGAAGCTCTTAGGTTTCTTCGCCGAAGGCCGGTCAGGCCGGCCGTAGTTGGCCTCTTTTTTGGAAGAGGACGACTTCCCGTGTGGAAGTTTGTTTGTAGGAGCATTTTTCTGAAAAAAGTAAACAAGTCAAATTGATCGTCCCACGAACAAAAGTTATAACTGTTATTACAAAGACTTCGGCTGAAAGACGAAATGAAAGATGATTTGCAAATATGCAGACGAGTATGGCCCAAGACTTTCGTCCAAAAAATTGTGCAAATTCCAGACGAGAAGGGCGCCAAGAAGGTGCCCGTCCAAGTCTAGACGTTCACATACATTTGGTGGCCCTCGTCCCAAAAAAAAAAAAAAAAAAAAAAAAAAAAATTGTGCAATTTAGTGGCACCAAGAAGGTGCCCGTCCGAGTCCGGATGATCTCATACTTTGGGTGGTCCCCATCCAAAAATTGGATGCCAATTTCGGACGAGGATGGTGCCAAGAAGGTGACCGTCCAAGTCTCGGACGCTCTCCTTCTTTTAGCGACCCTCGTCCGAAAATTAAATGCCAATTTCGGACGAGTATGGCGCCAAGAAGGTGACCGTCCAAGCCTGGACGCTCTCCTTCTTTGGGTGACCCTCGTCCGAAAATTGAATGCAAATTTCGGACGAGTATGGCGCCAAGAAGGTGACCGTCCAAGTCTGGACGCTCTCCTTCTTCGGCGACCCTCGTCCGAAAATTGAATGCCAATTTCGGACGAGTATGGCGCCAAGAAGGTGACCGTCCAAGTCTCGGACGCTCTCCTTCTTTGGGTGACCTTCGTCCGAGAATTGGATGCCAATTTCGGACGAGTATGGCGCCTGTGAAGGTGACCGGGCCCAAGTCTCGGACGTTCTCCTTCTTTGGGCGACCCTCGTCCGAAATTGAATGTCAATTTTGGACGAGTATGGCGCCAAGAAGGTGACCGTCCAAGTCTGGACGGTCTCCTTCTTTGGGTGACCCTCGTCCGAGAATTGGATGCCAATTTCTGACGAATGTGGCGCCCGTGAAGGTGACCGTCCAAGTCCGGACGCTCTCCTTCTTTGGGTGACCCTCGACCAAAAATTGGATGCCAATTTCGGACGATCTCATATGATCCTCCGCAAAAAAAAAAAAAAAAAAAAAAAAAAAAAAAAATTTATTACCAAGGTTTCGCTCTTTCTCAGCACGCTCTTTGCAAACTCCTTCCAAAGGTTGGCGAAGAAATTGGGACATGCCGATCTCCCCCGTCCAAGAAGCTTCGAGGCGTTGTCCGGCCGAGTCCGCAAAAAAACAAAAATGTGTTCGTCAAAAGGACTATAGACGAAGAATTTTAGTTGGATGATTTTAAATGTACCTTTATCATCGGCCAACCTCAAGCTGGCAAAGAACCAAGAAGTCGTCTTGGTAAAACATTTCCTTAAAAGGTATCCAATTGGATGGCCCTTTAACGTAACGTCGGCGGGCCCGGAGTACTCTTTTTGTCCCGAAGTACTCCACAACTTCTTCATCGAAATTGTCCTCCAATTCCAGCCCAGATCGCTTCCGTCCCGTATTCGTGACGGACCTAAGTTATGGAATCTATAGCTCTCAGCAAGAATCATTGGCCGCCGTTAAAAAGATGAAGTCGGCTTTCCATTCATGCATTTTCGAAGGTTTCCCCAAGCCGTCGAAGCCGGGACGGTTGCAGATACCGAGCCATGTTCCCGTCCACGGCCCCGGTACCTTGGCCGCATAGTGGATGTGGGTAAAGGCCTCAAGAGAAAGGGCTAGGCCGCGTAGCTCGCAGACGGCGATAAACGTCGGGACGTTGTGCCAAGCGTTGGGAGCCACCTGATTATGGCCGATGTGGTAGTGCCGTAGCACTTGTTCTATGAAATCATGAAGGGGAAACCTCGGCCCCGCGTCTAAGGCTAGTTTATAGACAATGAAATGGTTCTTTGGAGCGCTCAAGATCGTCGCGTCCTTGTTAGGAATGACATAGGAAAAGCCCTAAGCATGGGCATGAAAGACGATAGGTAATTAGGGTCCGGTCCTAGTTTCTCTAACCACTTACGGTTGACCAAAATGAAACCCGGATCGAAAGGGGACCTAAACGTCTTCTAATCTCCGACGAAGTAGTAGAGACCTCGTTCGATTCTTCGGCGGCTTGCATTGCTACCGTTATTGCCTTCGCCGATCTCTACCATTTCGGCACCCCCTACCCGAAGTACCGGTTTCGGGATTTATTTCGGAGTTTTCCGCCTCATGGTCAAAGGGTGCCCGTCCAAAGACCGAGCACTTTGGACCTCTCTTGCCTCCTCGGGCACCCGTCCAAAGGGATTCCTCCATGTCCGAGCTATTTGACGAAATTATTGCTTTTCGTCTTAGACGGGCCGTTTGCTTGACGCGCGCCGATTACCCCGCACGTGTAAAGACCGGGTCGTCCGACTTTCTCGGCCAAAACTATGAAAATATAAATACTCGGCCGAAGAGGCCCAACTCTAGAATGTGCCGAAGAAGAAGTATCGGTTCTAGGGTCAAGACAAGCTCTTGGTTGGCTAAGATTATTTGACGAAGATGATTCCATTTTATTGATTTTCTAAGAAAAAATAAAGAATAAAGAGTGAAGAGTTCAAAGAAACGATACCTCGCTAAGAACGTCCGAGCGTTTCGGTGAAAGATGCTTCAAGCCGGACGATCTATCTCTCTCTCTCTCTAGAAAATTCTCGAGTTTCTCTCTCTAGAAAAATTCGTTCAAGTGCTAAATGATTCAATGTCTTCGCTCCAAGGGTATTTATAGAGGAATAAGAAACTTGTAGAACCGGTCACGAACGACCGAAAAAATCATACAACGGTCGAATATGACCGGTAGAACCCAGAAGAAGGCGCACCACTTCACCTGGATTTGAACTACCTTGAGGGTAAAAGGGCCTTAACCGTCAGATGGACCTACAGTAAAAGCCCTTTTAGGGGCAAATGTTGTAGTCTAACATCTACAGCTCTTTTTGGGACACTTGGGCTTATCAGAGCCGTACACGTGTCACCTGAGTTAAAGAGAAGAAATGCCTTGCATCTTTGGGCTACCCTCGGGAGAGTTAAAAGGTCTAGATTCTGCCCAGCGGTCGAGCCCAACAATGTAAGGTGGTCGAAGGAGATTGGTTAATAGAAATCCACTAGTCATGATCTGCCACGTGTCGTGTTTTGATTCCTCACCCAATCAGAAGCCACTATTCTAGGGCAGGTATTAAGGATAGCTGTCAACTTGCTATCACTATAAATACCCCTAAAATCAGGAGACACACAATTCAAGGCAAACAGTGTAAAGTTACTCTGAAAAACTATTCTCTCACTTTCTCTCTCTATCTCTATATTTCGCTTTCCACTCCTGATACCTGACTTAAGCTTCGGAGGGGGAACCACTACCCAAACCTCCAGGGTGGGTCCCTTTTTGCAGGTTCGGGAACGAAGCTCAGGCTAGGACTTGGTTGATTCAGACATTGTTGCACAAGTCTCCAAAGAAGAACATCTAAGGGATACTAGTTTACTTGCTCGACAAGAAAGCACCATCTACAGCTTACTTGTTGGACAAGGGACAAAACAGTAGTTATGTAATTTGTCAATTAATTTGACGCTTGAATGAATTCCAACAAATTTGGTTGTGGTTTTTAAAATGTTGTGTGGTTATCGACGTGTAGTACTAATATATGACATTTTAAATGTATACATTTTTTTATATAAAAAAAGTAACCTATTGCTGCTGTTGTTGGTAAAAACAGCAGCAATAGGTTACTTTCCAATTATTATTTTTTGTTATTGACACTACCTATTGCTGCGGTTTTAGGTAAGAACCGCAGCAATATGTTACACATATTGCTGCGGTTTTGGCCAGGAACCATAACAATAGCTTGGCCAATTGCTGTGGTAAAAAACCGCAGTAATAGGTTAATTACCTATTGTTGCGCCCTTAATTGCTACGCGGCCAAAACTTCCGCAGTAGACCACTTAATGACCGCAACAATAAGCAATTATTCTACTAGTGACGGCAGATAAGTTTTTCTATCAAGTATAGATTGAAGACAAATGGACGCAGTAACGACGCATCATGACATAGCTGACATCTGGAGCAGCGATAACATCCTTGCCGACGTAAGAAGAGGTGACACTAGTATTAACTTCCAAGCCATGGATGGTGACGACATGCGTGATGACAATCATGACAGCAAAGAAAGGATACGTTGACGACGAGGTGTCCCGTAACGATAAAGATGACAAAAATAAGTGTCAAGCAATAATCCTGCTGGTATAAAGTCTTGTGACATAGAATCGAGCAGCTAGAGCACGTGACGTCAACACTTTGTAGTGAGAAATTCAACTAAACATGGCGACAAAGTACTCCGGACACTACATTATCTATAAGTGACTGCTAACCTTCTTGATTGTTAATTTCATTTGCTACCTATCTTCTACATCACTTATAATTCAACAATTAAAATTACCTCTTTATTCATAATACAAATTTAACCATGATGTATAATATATTACATATATAGTTACGACACTGTCGAAGTTCTATCTCGCAAGAAATACCCGAGCACACGATATAAGTAAGTTGTATATATGTCTCTTGACCTAAGACGTCAAGCGTTAGCCGTCATCCTTCAACCGTCAGCTGTCAAACCTCAACATATTCAAGGTTCAGACATCAACAACGACAACATGCAAGTGTCTGACATTGTAATCCACGTGATAGATATCCAAGTTCATGTGTCAGACGTCGAACTCTCGATGTCAGACGTCAAACATCGGGTTCCGTCTCTAAGTTTGGAGCACAAGGGTAACCTTTAAAACAGATGTTCTTAAACTTCAATCGTTTTTATTAACTACATTCTACTCTTATTCGTTTCATCTAATAATTTTTATTTACATCATATAACTCATGAGTACATCTCATATTGATTTTAATAAGATTTAATGTATGATCTATGCTTTGTTATCGTACTAACTTAAATATCAAAGAGTCATTGGTGAAGCCAACGACCGCCTCGTCTTTTGTTGTTATGCAGACTAAGCAAGTAAGATATCAAGAGACGTCACCACATTCATACAAACATAAGGGCCCTACATTTCACAACATATCCTAGATGACAACGTTTAGTTTTAAAACTGAACCTCTAGTCACGATGGAAAAGTCATATACATACGTATATACATACAAACATACATGCTTACAAACATACATTTTCATAACACACAGCAAAGACATGCAATGACTCTAATACAAAATGACATTTACTATATGATATCACGTCGATAGTTTAACAACACACACAATCAGACACTTCGAATGGTCTTTCCGTTAAAAACTTCATGCTTTAACATCATAAACGGGCTTGTCGATTGAAAAACGTTCTCTGACTGTCTGACATGTCGACAATAGGAACCTGCTGCCAGAGTAATGGACTCAGACGATAAAACTACGTAACCTGACATCATGACTCCGACGACAGGACCCTGACGTCGGAACCCCGACGTCAAGACCCCGACAATAGGACCCTGACGTTAGCACTATGACATCAGGATCCAGGCAACCAAACTCGACCTGGGAACTGGTCGTCGTGACTCAAAATTTCAAACTTAGGCTTCAATCGTCAACGACTTTAGCATCAGGGATTAATCGATCATACGATAACATTAGCAGATAACGCCAAAGATGACGATGGATGTGGAGTCAAACTTGAAGATTATTTTCCTAGTCTTCGGCAAGCTCCAACTAGAAATTCTTCGGCAAGCTCCAACACCCGACGCAACAGAACTGACCTGATGATTTCAGGGGGCAGTAGATCAAGTGAAGGTTGTTGTAACAGCCCCTATAGTCAAGCTAGATGTTACTAGTAATTCCTGAAACTGAGCAGACGGTGTCTAACAGCATAGACAAGTAGTTTGAATATATATACATCTCAAATCGGTCCACATTTATTGCAAGACCAAGTCGTGGGAGTTGCAACCACTTCCCACATTTTAGGCCGGGAGACTCCTAGTAGTGTGCATCTTTTGCTAACTAATTCTCGGTGTTACTTGAAGCCCTATAAAAGGGACAAGAGATTGGAGGGCATGGACCAAAAAAAGGCTTCCACCAACATTTCTTTCTAGCTATGCTCTATCCTACAGGAACACCATTGCCAACTTCTACCCCTATACTCCCACATGAACACCCCACTTATTCCTCCATTATAATCTACTATATAATAATACCATATGACTATTATCTATGATCCATGATACACCTCCCACATAAAAGGGGTACAAATACCTTCTGCCAAGCTTTAATTTGTATAATCCACATATATTTTCCACTAAAAATCTACCTATTATTGTTTATTCCATGTAAACCATCCCAAATAATATACCTTTCCCCGGTTATAACTTACCTTACAAAACATCCCCGCCTATATAAGTTACGCCACATACTATTCATGATGTTGTATGCTTAACCGTCTTCTCCTACTCTTAGATAGTTATTAATCTATTGTACATCTATATTTCTCCTACTATGGTAACATTTGTATTTTATCTATATTATGCTCTTATCTTATCAAATATCGAATATACCATGTACTTATAATTACCGGCTTTATGCCCATATTATAGTAGATTGGTGTAATTACCGGCTTTATCCCTTTTCCATGGGTTTTTCGCATCACCATATTTGTTGCCTCTTCTCCTTTTATTTTATGTCCCAACCAATGATTGTCGCTTAAGCAATTTTTTTACATAAACACACAGTATAAGCAAAGGAGAAAAACACAACTACACATCAAGATTTTCCCACATGAAAATATCATAAGCTAACCAGAATCAACTGATCATATAAGTAGAAAACTAGCAGGGAACATATTCGACTCTTGAACCAAACATCAGCGAAGTGTGATCCAAAACACGAGATAGAAACTCAACAACCAAAGCAGTAAACACTAACAACTCAACATAGGAAAGAAATTTCCTTAGCACAATAGTCTTTTATGACATTAAAATATCATCCCCCCCTAACACCCTCGCAAAACACCCCCAAAAAAAAGAAACTCCCTCCGTCCTTGAATGTTTGCCCCAATTTCCTTTTTGGTATGTCCTTTTCAGTTTGCCCCATAAACTAATAAGACAAATGGTCAGAGGGGACCACACCTTTACTCTCACTCCCACTACATTTGGTCCTGCCACTTTTCTCTCTCATCAACTCCTCCAAAGCAAATAGTAAAAAAGTGAATTCCTATAATCGGGCAAAGAGAAAGGAACACAAAGTATTTTCTAACTATATAGATTGAAATTTAAATCCTACACTCGCTCAATATATGAAATTTTAACCATTGAACAAATGTTTGATAAGAAGAGCTTGCTTAGTTGGTTGCACCTCGTTTCTTCTTCTTTTGAGAGATAACCACTAGTTTGAAATTGGGTTCTGGTTCCATATCTCTACTACAGCTTACATGATCTGTTTGACAGTAGTATGTGATTTGCTGCATTACGAGGGAGCTAGCAGTTCCTTTTGGTGCCGATTTCGGTTCAAGTGCTTGTAGCCATTTGTGTATGCAATTTCTATGGTTAAATTATTCTGGAATGGAGTAACATCTAAGTAGGATTTTTTATGCACTTTGGAAACCAGGTAAATGACTTGTGGTATTATCCTAATCAACGAGTTAATGATTATTAATTCATGCTTTCAGCTAATTACTGTTGTTTGTTATATGGCTCTTTGGCGGGTTAGTTGTGGCCAAGGGGGAGAGGGAGTTATTAGGTTTAGGCGAGGGCTTACTTAAAAAGTACATTGATGCTCAATAGCTTGCATGAACCAGAAGGTCTACATTGGGCTCCTTTTCCTATTTCTGAATGAAAATGCTATAATTCAACTGGTCTTGGCCCTAAATGATTTACACATCTTGCAGCTCTTATAGTCTGCAATTCTATGCTAGAACAGCAAGGCAAATATGGGGATGCTTTAGAGGTCCTATAGGGAGAAAGAAGATCCTTGATTCTGATTGAGGTTGATCTACTATCTCAATGAAGCCCCTGTTTCAATTTCTGGAGTTTTTGCTCCGGAATTCGAGGGTTCTTGAAGAGATTGCATATAGCCTATATCCTGAATTACTGAAGTAGTGCATTTACAGCTTGGAAAACAGGTACTTAGTGAATTCATATTTCATTCATCTTTGAGATATCGATTGGGAGGGCTCTGGCATCCGGCAATTAAGAAAAGGCTAACAAAATGTGTTGTAAACAGAATTTATAAGTTTGCCAGTTTTGTATATTGATTTTTTTTGCTGCATATTAACAGATTATTGCTTGTTAACTCTTATCCATTAACTTTATATCTTCATTAACGAGAAAAGAGCGATTCTTTGCTTTCGCCGTTACTTTCCACTGAAGATGTTTGGCATGCCTTCATTGACTCATTCTCTGCTTTCAAATGGAAGGTAAACCTATTGTATATAAGCCTAATATATCTAGATTCTTCTCCAATAACATTCTCATCTAATATCCCTTTTTGTTCTCTTGGTTTCGGACCATGAGCTTTTGAAGTTGCAGTTTATTGAGATTGTTTCATGTTCATTTAGAAGGTTCAGGCCGCCTTCTATGGTTAACCTTCACAAATCATACACATATCTCAGTAAATTTTAGAGTGTATATTAGTAAACTAGAATATAGCAGGAATTTCATGGTCAATTCAATCAAACATTCAACAAAATATTGTGTACAGTATCACTGCGTTTATTTGCTCATAAGTTGCTAACTGATGGTCCTATAAACCCAGCTTCGGTTTTATTCTTTATTATGCCCAGCTAGAGATAGAAATTAGACAAATTATTGAGTTTTGCATATTCATTGGGACATAAGATCAACTCACTTGCATGGAGATTACAGTTCTTAGTTGGCAGCTTTGTGACTTATCAGTTCTTAGAGTTGTCATCAATGAAAATGACTAGGATTGTTATTTTTAGATTTGGCATCATCTATATTTTCTTATTGGATAATAAATTGGAAAATTCTTTACAGGGAAACCCAGAGTTAGTAAGAAACACACATATCTCTTCTTCCCTCCAGATTTTGTAGATGACTTTCCTGTGGCTATGCAGGTAATTTTGGTGGTTTTTCAATCGAATGCTGCAATCTAGGAAGATGAAAACTAGAAACTAAAACAAAAAGGAAATTCTTTATATGAGTGGCCAACCAAAAACAAAGAGCACAAGCAATACCATCCAAAATTCACGCTAAATACAAACAAGTAACACCGTTTCCCCGGCAACGGCGCCAAAATTTGGGCGGGCGCGGATGTGTCGTTGTGCACCGCACCCGGCCAAAGATAAAATTTCTACTACTCTCTTTTACACTAAGCTAGTATAATGGAAGTAGGGGTCGTATCCACAAGGAAACAGGGACGAGTTTAATACTTAGCGTGATTCAAAACCTAGATTAAGCTAAGGGCCGAGAAACCTAATAATAATAACAAAGGGGGGTTTCAAGTAGATTATAACTAAACTACAACTAACTAGCATATAAACAAGATGAGAAATCAATATGGGAAGATCTTGAATCCGATTAACATCCACTTCAATTCATTATCGATCCTTGAACCTCCACTCCAATTATTTCCATAATTATCTATTGTCGAGAACTAATCTCGCATTCTCCTTATTCTTAGTTGAATAGCACGATCAGCGTGACTATAAAACCCTAACTAAAGGATAACCTAGTCCGATAGCGTCTAAGTTCAATCCAATAGCAGCAATAAACACAGAGAACCAACAGACCTGCTAACATCATACAAGCGATAAACATTCAACAGTTAATTCAATTTCCCCAAGAAATAACCAAGACGATCAGCATCCAAGTTACTTCCTAGTTTGCTACCAATTGATAAAAGAATAAAACAATCCGATTCTATTCTTAAATCTAGCATTAGATTAATTACACAATCAAACTAGTAACGTTCCTAGCATAATCATGCAAAAATCATAGAAAGCAAGCATAGAAATTAAACCATAATCAAAGAAACTAAATAGAGAGGAAAGGTCTCACAATAATGCTTGAAGCTCCATATTAATCTCGTTCAAGAACGGTTCAAGCTACAATCGGCATAGCATAAGCCAATCCCATAATTGAAATCTACAAAAACTAAACTAGAAAATAAAAACTAAAAAGAGAAGACAACAAGAGAGGAGTGGAGTTTTGGAGACTCCCTCTCCTTGTGGCTGCTGCCCCCCTAGGTCCAAAATCAAGCTTGGTATTTATACTAAAGCATAGAAATCAGCCGACAATTACACCGACCTAGGGGTCGCGAGGTGCGAAGTAGGTCGCACCGTGCGAAGAGTTGCTGCCTCCAACACGAGCTGAAGAACTGGGCCAAGCCAAGAGGTCGCACCGTGCGAGGGATCTCGCGAGGTGCGAGCAAGCAGGTCGCGAGGTGCGACCTAGCTCGCGAGGTGCGAGCTACTGTGCTGGGCAGCCTTGCTTCGAGCGCGTGCTGGGCTTGCGATGGGCGAGCGCTGGGCGAGAGCTGGGCCTTGCGATGGTGTTTGGGCGAGGCTGCTGGGCATGCGATGCTCACGAGAGCCTGGCTTGGCGAGCTTGTGGTGATGCTTAGGCTTGCGGTGATGCTTGGGCTTTGCTCGGCTCAAATGCACTTCACCTTGGAAGCTCGGAATACATGACGTTAACACAAATTATCTCGCAAAACTCCGAACTTCCGCTAAGAGTTAAATAAAACACGAATGTTAACAATTACAATCAAACCCTTAGCAAAGTGCACCCAAAGTTACGTAAATACTACGTGTAACTTGAGCGTATCAAATACCCCCACACTTGAACTTTACTCGACCTCGAGTAAACTCAAAATGAGGATCACCAAATAAATCATCACCCAAGCTAACGACACCAACCTACACTCCCCATCAAGTACACCATCATTATCACATCTTAACAAAATACGCTCAAAACCTAAACGTAAGGGATGATGATTCCCCCACACTTAGATTCAAGCTCACCTGAAATATACAAAGACGCGACAACAATAATAACCAGCAACACCAACAAGTTTAACCAACAACACCAACAAGAATCAAAATGCCAGCTTACGACACACTAAACTATCAGCTCTCCCAAACCTCAAAAAATGACCTAAAACTACTACTACTACAACAAACTTAGAATAGCAAGCCATGGAATGAAGACAAAAAGGGATAAATTCCATGCTTACTCCCAAAAACAAACAATTGACCAAAAGAATGTGAAAGCCAAAATAAATCTTCACAAAATCAAGGATGAAATAACTAACCTAACCCGAAAACACCTTCCGCCTTATGACACCAACTCCGGCAAATGAGTTTTCCAAATACAAATTTCTCTCTTAATCTCTCATTTTGCCTAGGAGCCTTTTCGGGTTTTCATCCTAGCTTCTCACATTTTTTTTCATCTCTCTTCTAAAACTCACCCGCTCAACTAGCTCTTTTTTTTTGCATAGGCCGCCCTTTCGGGTTTTCGACCTATCCGAGCACCCAATTTTTGCCCGAGTCGCCCGCCCTTGCGGGTTTTCAACTCAGCGGGATTCACTTCATCATCATTTTTTTTTTATATTCTTTTTTTTTTCATTTTTTTTTTTCATTTTCATTTTCATTTCAAATTAAAAGTAATATATACAACATAGATACATGAGAATGAGAATACCCTCCCCCCTACTTAAACTACACATTGTCCTCAATGTGTCGACAATTAGAAGAAAAAGTAAACTGAAAATGGGGGGAGAAAATCGAAAATCGGGTAAATCGAAGATCGAATGCTCAAAACTCATGACCAAACAATCCGTCAAACTCAAATTTCTTAACAAAACCAACTCAAATCTCATAAATCAACTCACAACCCTCTCCCTCGAATCACTCAAACAAATGACAAGTTCAAAAGTTTTGAATTTTTGAGATTTGCACCTAGCTTAAGAGATCGAAAAGATACATTAACAATCTCAATCCTCTAGTGTTACCAACTCCTAGCTATTGAAGTCCTCCCAACGGGTTTTCTTTTGTGGATTTTGGTTCCAAGCGGATTAAGATTGGTTGTGGATCTTTTTAGTGGGTGGGCGGTTTGTGAAAGAAAATTTGTTGTGGTGGTGGAAATTTGATGAAAAATAAAGGAAAAGAAAGAAAATAAAGGGGTCTCGGGTTGCCTCCCGAGAAGCGCTGTTGTTTAAAGTCGTGAGCTCGACTTAGTACCTTAAGCTTAATCATTGGGTTGTGCTCCATGTGTGACAATGGTGGTTCCATGTCAATCTCCACTTCAAGTACCTGCAAAATTTGATTGAGAAGGACTCTTGCAATGCATCGTTAGTATCTAGCTTACTACAACATGGTTGAGCATATAACATCAGATTATATCCAAAACCTAGCATTAAGTCAACAACAAACATCAACTAGTAGTACTCGTAGCTAATCCAAGTCATGAGCATTAATATAAATATTTAAAGCTAGACAATAACCAAGATATAGAGTATGAGTCAATCAACCATTCCCAAGAGAGTTTAAGCAACAAGTTCCATGCTTCTTGTCCAAAAGACAAAAGTGAAATACATAGAGCTCAATGGAAGATGAAAACTAGAAACTAAAACAAAAAGGAAATTCTTTATATGAGTGGCCAACCAAAAACAAAGAGCACAAGCAATACCATCCAAAATTCACGCTAAATACAAACAAGTAACACCGTTTCCCCGGCAACGGCGCCAAAATTTGGGCGGGCGCGGATGTGTCGTTGTGCACCGCACCCGGCAAAAGATAAAATTTCTCCTACTCTCTTTTACACTAAGCTAGTATAATGGAAGTAGGGGTCGTATCCACAAGGAAACAGGGACGAGTTTAATACTTAGCGTGATTCAAAACCTAGATTAAGCTAAGGGCCGAGAAACCTAATAATAATAACAAAGGGGGGGTTTCAAGTAGATTATAACTAAACTACAACTAACTAGCATATAAACAAGATGAGAAATCAATATGGGAAGATCTTGAATCCGATTAACATCCACTTCAATTCATTATCGATCCTTGAACCTCCACTTCAATTATTTCCATAATTATCTATTGTCGAGAACTAATCTCGCATTCTCCTTATTCTTAGTTGAATAGCACGATCAGCGTGACTATAAAACCCTAACTAAAGGATAACCTAGTCCGATAGCGTCTAAGTTCAATCTAATAGCAGCAATAAACACAGAGAACCAACAGACCTGCTAACGTCATACAAGCGATAAACATTCAACAGTTAATTCAATTTCCCCAAGAAATAACCAAGACGATCAGCATCCAAGTTACTTCCTAGTTTGCTACAAATTGATAAAAGAATAAAACAATCCGATTCTATTCTTAAATCTAGCATTAGATTAATTACACAATCAAACTAGTAACGTTCCTAGCATAATCATGCAAAAATCATAGAAAGCAAGCATAGAAATTAAACCATAATCAAAGAAACTAAATAGAGAGGAAAGGTCTCACAATAATGCTTGAAGCTCCATATTAATCTCGTTCAAGAACGGTTCAAGCTACAATCGGCATAGCATAAGCCAATCCCATAATTGAAATCTACAAAAACTAAACTAGAAAATAAAAACTAAAAAGAGAAGACAACAAGAGAGGAGTGGAGTTTTGGAGACTCCCTCTCCTTGTGGCTGCTGCCCCCCTAGGTCCAAAATCAAGCTTGGTATTTATACTAAAGCATAAAAATCAGCCGACAATTACACCGACCTAGGGGTCGCGAGGTGCGAAGTAGGTCGCACCGTGCGAAGAGTTGCTGCCTCCAACACGAGCTGAAGAACTGGGCCAAGCCAAGAGGTCGCACCGTACGAGGGATCTCGCGAGGTGCGAGCAAGCAGGTCGCGAGGTGCGAGCTAGCGCTTGGCCGTCTTTGGGCGGCCTTGCTTGGAGCGCGTGCCTGGGCTTGCGATGGGCGAGCGGCGGGCGAGAGCCGGGCCTTGCGATGGTGTTTGGGCGAGGCTGCTGGGCATGCGATGCTCACGAGAGCCTGGCTTGGCGAGCTTGTGGTGATGCTTAGGCTTGCGGTGATGCTTGGGCTTTGCTCGGCTCAAATGCACTTCACCTTGGAAGCTCGGAATACATGACGTTAACACAAATTATCTCGCAAAAATCCGAACTTCCGCTAAGAGTTAAATAAAACACGAATGTTAACAATTACAATCAAACCCTTAGCAAAGTGCACCCAAAGTTACGTAAATACTACGTGTAACTTGAGCGTATCAGAAGGCGGTTGGAGAATTTTACTGTTGCAATCATGTAAAGCGAGGAAACCTTCCTGGTGCAGAAAACTTAGTAAGTATTATATGCAGATTCTGAATGGGTTATAGTACTAGGAAGGAATTAATTACTACAGTTTATGCTTAAGGTCTTTTGGAAGATATCAAGAAAAGACGGGATTAATTATTTGTCTTAAACATCTAGCAAGTTTTTTTGTTCTTTTGGTGATAGATTTTTATGGACGAGCAAATGCTATCAATCTTAAGTGTTTTCCCTTGACGGCATGAATTGCAACCACTTAAACCTTCTTTTTCTTGTGAGCAGTCAAAGCCTAAGCCATGAAGTGATGATTGCTCTGAGTTATAATATAATTGCTCTGAGTTCTAATGTGAATGAACTAACTTGATGGTAGAGATGTGTTCTACAAATTGAACTTGGGATCCCAGGGAAGGAAGGTGGATCTTCAACGGCCCACCATTTCGATATCTTGTATGTGCAATCTATAAAATATTTTCTGCTCAGTTGTGCTCTATGATAACACAATTCATGTCATCTGTAGACAGTTCAATAGATTTTCAGTTTTGGTGTGTCAGAATTCGGTCTATGAATCAGCTATGCCTCCTGGTGCTAGAGGTTTTGATGGAAAATTTCAGGCACCCATAGGTTAGATGTCCTAGAAATATCTTGGTTGCTTGGCAATAGGTGTCTTTTAATCTCCATCTTGAGTTAACAAAACATGAAATTACGGTTGGGGTTGTTTGGTTCTTGTGCATGATTTGATGGCTGCAATTGAATATTGCTACTGCTGCAAAAATCTTTATTTGTTTGCTGAGAACTTTGTGGCCTCTCTATCCCCCCCCGCTCTTAATCTAAGGAACAAAAGAATGATATTTCCCTTGGTTATATTTGGACTTTCAGGAACAGGAAGGTATTCCTCCATAGATGTTCAAGACATTTATTGCCGCCGCCAGTCTTTGATAGTGTTGTTTTTTCACTAAAAATAGCTCAGGGGTCTCCCGTGTTTTATATGGGGTCATACAGTTGCATAGAAATCACATTTATTGAGAATTATGAAATTGAAAAGTATATATTTGTAAAAGCATGTAGTTAGTGTCACATGAAATTTATGGTTTGTGATAAATGTGATAAATGGTCAAGGTCTATTTAGTTTTTATGTTCAATTTTTAAATGTATCTTCTACGTAGGACTGCAAGTTTTAGCTGACTCGTGTCTTGCAGGTTTAGAACATTTATTGGGCCTATAGTTGAAAATTCGATGACAGAAAAACTTAACAAGAGACTCAACCTGGAATTCAAAACATCACACCCCAATCATAGTTATATACATGCGGCCCAGCCCGGCTAGCGTTGGTCTACAACGCCTTTATTTGTTAACATCATTACTGTATTCAGTTCTTAGTTTGGTACTTTCATTCAGATCTTACTTTAGAGATTATCTTTTACTTTGGAGCATAATAGGAGATGGCATTAGTTTGCTAAATGTTTGTTTTGGAGGTGAAGTAGCACCTGATCAAGTCACTATTTTTTATTTTGGTTTGATTTTTTGTATGCTTTCTTTGATGCTAATTGTTAATGTTGGAAATTATTCAACTTTTGTATACTTTCTTTGATGCTAATTGTTAATGCTGGAAATTATTTAACTTTCTACGTGTGCTTGATACCTTTTCTATTGAAATGAAAAGGCAATCACAGTCACTATGTTCCCTCTTGCCTGTCGAAACTAGTCCCCTTCTTATCTCAAGCTGCTGGTTGTTGTATATTGCTGCAAGCATACAGCAACGTATTTTTTTATTTACAAAAATTAGCAAATGCTTCGGTTGTTGGCAAAGAACCGAAGCATTTAGTTACAAGTGCTCCGGTTTTTCGCTAAAAACCGAAGCATTTGCTGAATTTTGAACAATAAATTCCTTCAAATGCTCCGATTTTCAGAACAACCGGAGCATTTGACAAACTAAATGCTCTGGTTTGTAACCGGAGCATTTAATTAATGCTCAAATGCTCGTATGATGTCTGCTACGCGTCAAATACTGAGCATTTGTACGGTTTTTAACCGGAGCAATTGATGTTTTTTCCACTAGTGAAAGTTGTGGTTTTAAGCAAAGTAACAAGGATAGGCTCTATTGTTCCCTTGAGAACTAAAGGATCTCTCACTAACCTCAACTAGGAGATGCACAAAAACCTCAATTCATGTGTTTTTGGTTCGACCACCAACATTCAATGCAGCAATCATTCAAATTATTTTAATTAAAACTCACTCTAACCTTTAACATGGTTATGCGCCTTTATTTATAGAATAAGAAGCAAGAAAACCTTGCTCCCTAAGTACATCAAATGCCACGACCAATCATCAAAATTTAAGGAAAGTTTCCCCTTAATTCAAGCCTAGAATCTAGGTAGAACTTAAGGAAAGATGTGCAACTCTTCCCTTAAATACTCTAAACCACAAGGGAACAAGGAGAGATTCTTGCATGCCTACTTACAACTTAGCAATAAGGATACTTTCCTAAAATACAAGCAGCAACAACTAGACTCACAACTAGATAATTTCGGACCTTTATGCAACTACTACAACTCAACTACTTTAACTAACATAACAATAAATGACATATTTTTTTAAAGTGAATAAACCTTCACTTTAAGAGTAGAGTAAAACCATGCAACAACCTAGAAAGCAAATGAAGATAGTTGATGAAGTACTCTTTGCACGTATGATGCATCATACTCCCCTTCTTGAAAAAAAAACTTAACCTCAAGTTTTGTCTAAGCAAGGAACAAGGTCACTTGCACCCAATGTAGCACATATACCATGTCATAGCAGCACCTTATACGTTTCATAACCCAGCTTGTGGACGACTTCAAATGACCCTTCATCCATTGGTTCACCATGCTTGTGATCAATGTGGAGTTTTTGTGCAGCCAACGAGAGCCAAACATAATTCCCAACATCCAAGCTAGGAGTATGTTGTGTATGCAACAAGTTGGTACGCCTTTCCTTCTTTGTTGTAGGCACTTCTAGTACTTCATTTCTACATGAACTTAAGCAAGTATGAGTACCCTTAGGAGCAGCATCTAAGGACGTAGGTAAAGCATCACCAAGAGTCTCCTTACTAGCCATAGGAGCATGTTTAGGTGGTGGCGGTTTCAAGCCAATTCTTTCCCCATCCACGAGGACCGAACATATGTTATCCCTCCCATGTTGAATGACACTCCTATCCCATTGCCATGGACGCCGAAGAAGTAAAGAACAAGCAGTCATTGACACCACATCACATCATAAATTGTCCATGTATTCTCCAATACAAAAAGACACAAGCGCTTGTTTTTTAACCCACACAGCACTAGCTGCATCCAACCAACTCAACTTATATGATTTAAAGTGTGGTTGAGTAGGCAAGCGTGCCTCATTCACCAACGAAATAACACACACATTAGTACATGAGCCACTATCAACAATAATCGAAAATGTCATACCATTGACGAGGCAACGTGTTTGAAACAAATTTTCCCTTTGCTCTTGCTCGTGTGAAGCTTGTGGTGTAGCCATTAAAGTCTTGCATAGGATCAATTTGTGGTTCTCTTGCTCCGGTTTAAACATTGGAGGTTATTGCGAAAAAGTGTCATTAACCATGCTCTCTATAGAATCCTCGTCTTTGTCATGTTCAAGTGATGCAAGAAGGACTTGGTGATCATCTAGTCAAATTAAGAGCTTGTTAGGTCACTCACGTTGAAGGTGAACAAAACCCCTACACTTAAAACACATCCTCTCTTTCATGGTTTGTTGTCCTTGTGTCAAAGATGGAGTCTTCTCTTGTGCATTAGGGGCGTAGCTAGATGAAGATGCAATCTCATTGTTGGCTTTAGTTGCTGCCTTTCCTACCTTAGCCCCTTCAAACCTTGGCGTCAAACCACCACTACTCTCTTTAGGCTTTGGTTCTTGTTGTCTCTTAACCTTTTTTGCTAGCAAGCACAAGTCATCAAACGTTTCATAGGGATGGAGTTCCACAAAATCAGCAATTCTCTTCTTAAGGTCGAAAAGGAATTTGGCGGATTTTTGCTCATCTTCATCCTTGCAATCACACGCCAACCATAGCTTTTCAAATTCGAGATGTATGCTTCCACACTCAATTAGTTTTGCTGTAAAGAGTTCAACTTTATGAAGAGTTCTTGCTTGTAAGTTCTAGGCATGAACCTCTTTTTCATTTTGGCACGCAAATCTTTCCAAGTTCAGAGCTCTTCCTTTCCTTTTCTCCTTCGTCCATTTGGTAGCTATCAAGCCAATCACTTGCTTAATCCGTTAACTTCAAAATAGCATGATCAAAATGCTTGTTATCAGTCATATTCATGTAATCAAAGAGACGAGTCATGCGCCTCTCCCTATTCAAGAAAGCATCAGCCCCCTTTACACCATTAAACTCGAGAAGATCTACAAGTTTGATGTCCTCATCCTTCCTCCCTCCATTTGAAAAAGAACCAACAGTAGGGTTTTGTTTCAAAATAGTGACTTTGCGTGTCAAGTCACGCAATTGTTCAGTTAGGAAAGCCATTTGTTCGGCCAACACAGTTTAAAAAATGGATTTCACCCCCGACATTGGATGAACAAAGTACAAAACAAAAAAAAAGAAATAAAAAAAAATTCGGAAAACACACCCAAGGATTTAAATTTTTAAAGAAAAATTTCGTTGGCTCTTGATACCATTTGATATGAATCTTGTTTCCTAATTCTCGTCCAAGCTAACAAAGATCAAAAGTTATGTGAACTAAACTATAAAATTTGTGATTTTAAGCAAAGTAACAAGGATAGACTCTATTGTTCCCTCGAGAACTAGATGATCTATCACTAACCTCAACTAGGAGATGCACACAAACCTCAATTCATGTGTTTTTGATTCAACCACCAACATTCAATGCAGCAAGTATTCAAATTCTTTTAATCAAAACTCACTCTAACCTTTAACATGGTTAGGCGCCTTTATTTATAGAAGAAGAAGCAAGAAAACCTTGCTCCCCAAGTACATCACATGCCACGGCCAAGCATCAAACTTTAAGGAAAGTTTCCCCTTAATTCAAGCCTAGAATCTAGCTAGAACTTAAGGAAACACTAGCTTAAGGAAATATGTGCAACTCTTCCCTTAAATACTCTTAACCACACGGCAACAAGGAGGGATCCTTGCACGCCTACTTACTACTCAATAATACGGGTACTTCCCTAAAATACAAGCAGCAACAACTAGACTCACAACTAGATAATTTCGGACCTTTATGCAACTACTACAACTCAACTACTTTAACTAACATAACAATAAATGACATATTTTTTTTAAAGTGAATAAATGACATATTTTTGGTTACATGTAAAACCTTCACTTTAAGAGTAAAGTAAAACCATGCAACAACCTAGAAAGAAAATGAAGATAGTTGATGAAGCACTCTTTGCACGTCTTATGCATCATACTCCCCTTCTTGAAAAAAAACTTGACCTCAAGTTTTGTCTAAGCAAGGAACAAGGTCACTTGCACCCAATGTAGCACATATACCATGTCTTAGCAGCACCTTATACGTTTCATAACCCAGCTTGTGGACGACTTCAAATGGTCCTTCATCCATTGGTTCACCATGCTTGTGATCAATGTGGAGTTTTTGTGTAGCTGAGGAGAGCCAAACATAATCCCCAACATCCAAGCTAGGAGTATGTCGTGTACGCAACAAGTTGTTACACCTTCCCTTCTTTATTGTAGGCACTTCTAGGACTTCATTTCTACATGAACTTAAGCAAGTATGAGTGCCCTTAGGAGCAGCATCTAAGGACGTAGGTAAGGCATTACCAAGAGTCTCCTTACTAGCCATAGGAACATGTTTAGGTGGTAGCGGTTTCAAGTCAATTCTTTCCCCATCCATGAGGACCGAACATATGTTATCCCTCCCATGTTGAATGACACTCCTATCCACTGCCATTGACGCCCAAGAAGTAAACAACAAGCGCTCATTGGCACCACATCACACCATAATTTGTCCATGTATCCTCTAATACAAAAAGACACATGAGCTTGTTTATTAACCCACACACCACTAGCTGCATCCAACCAACTCAACTTATATGATTTAGAGTGTGGTTGAGTAGGCAAGCGTGCCTCATTCACCATGGAAACAGCACACGCATTAGTACATGAGCCACTATCAACAATAACCGAAAATGTCATACCATTGACGAGGCAACCTGTTTGAAATAAATTTTCCCTTTGCTCTTGCTCGTGTGAAGCTTGTGGTGTAGCCATTAAAGTCTTGCATATGATCAAGTTGTGGTGATGTTGGTCCGGTTCAAACATTGGAGTTGATTGCGAAAAAGTTTCATTAACCATGCTCTCCATAGAATCCTCTTCTTTGTCATGTCCAAGTGATGCAAGAAGGACTTGGTGATCATCTAGTGAAATTAAGAGCTTGTTAGGACACTCACATTGAAGGTGACCAAAACCCCTACGCTTAAAACACATCCTCTCTTTCATGGTTTGTTGTCCTTGTGTCAAAGATGGAGTCTTCTTTTGTGCCTTAGGGGCATAGCTAGATGAAGATGCACTCTCATTGTTGTCTTTAGTTGCTGCGTCTCCTACCTTATCCCCTTCAAACCTTGGCGTCAAACCACCACTACTGTCCTTAGGCTTTGGTTCTTGTTCTCTCTCAACTTTTTTGCTAGCAAGCACAAGTCATCAAACTTTTCATAGGGATGAAGTTCCACAAAATCAACAATTTTCTTCTTAAGGTCGAGAAGGAATTTGGCTGATTTTTGCTCATCTTCATCCTTGTAATCAGACGCCAACCATAGCTTTGCAAATTCAGAGATGTATGCTTCCACACTCAATTAGTTTTGCTGTAAAGAGTTCAACTTTATGAAGAGTTCTTGCTTGTAAGTTCTAGGCAGGAACCTCTTTTTCATTTTGGCACGCAAATCTGTCCAAGTTGAGAGCTCTTCGTTTCCTTCTCTCCTTCGTCTATTTTGGTAGCTATCAAGCCAATCACTTGCATAATTTCGGACGCCTACTTACAACTCAATAATAAGGGTACTCACAACTAAATAATATCGGACCTTGATGCAACTACTACAACTCAACTACTTTAACTTACATAACAATTAATGACATATTTTTGGTTACATGCAAAATCTTCACTTTAAGAGTAAAGTAAAACCATGCAACAACCTAGAAAGCAAATGAAGATTGTTGATGAAGTACTCTTTGCACGTATCATGCATCAGTTTTAATCCCACACTAATACAAGATCGCACCTATTTATGGGCTCCCTTAGGTCCTTAGCATACAGAACTTGAAGCATATACAACTCAAGCATTATGAAGACTCGTTCTACAACGTATTTTAAATCCAATAAAATTTATTAAATGAATGGATCACCCTTAGGGGCTTCCCATTTCTCCTCTTTCAAAAACAACTTTCTAAACGAAAAATTGAGCTTCTAGAGGAACAAAAAACCATCATCTCATATCTCTGCATTAATGTCATACCTCTGCATTTGCATTACGTAGCTGCATTTCACATTATTCAAACACTGTGTCAAACATTGCATGCATTCTTCATCCTTAGTCATATGATCCTAGCTTCAGTCATGGAGTCACACATCCATATTTACACATATGCACACAAGGATTTTCATGTCTAGTGTCACCTCTTACTCATACACACACATTTTATACACATTCTACAGTCTAGTGTCACACAGTTGCACACTTACACTATATCCTCATAATTTAGGTCACAAGTATGTCCTATCCCTTCTCGATTTCTAGCGAATGAACTTTTCATAAGTTATATTTCTCGCTTTTTAGCAAATTAAATTTTTGTAAGTTAAGTTTCTCGCTTTTTAGCGAATGAACTTTTCGAAAGTTACTCCTTTCTATTTGCATGCTTGTGTTCGTTGCATTCTACAGGTATCAAGACAACAAACAATGGCCAAGTCCGGCCAGCTAGTCTTCGACCAAGTATACCCATGGAGCCGGATGTTGCTCAATATATATTTGTTTCTGCAAACTTTTGCGTGTTTTGCAGGTCCGATGTTAAAAGAGCGATATTAGATTGCAGAGCATCTAGAATCATTCTCCGTCCCGACACGCACACTTTGACTTTCGGTTTTACAAACCTCAGTCAAAGTGGGGGCTTTTGTAGACACATAATCGTATCTCCCCATTTGAGCACTAATACCCCTCTCTAATTGGCCCGGATCGAGGAAAGAATAAAGAACGGGCCTAAAATAAAATGTTTTAAGCGCAAAACCATATTCTAACCCGTTTTATTAACCCATTTCCGAAAACCTTTTTTATAAATAGTTTTACTAAGCCCACTTTCTAAAACGTTTTAAAATAACTTTTTAAAAGCCCATGTTTGAAAAACCTTTTAAAAATAGTTTTTATGAAAGCCCAATTTTTAAAACTACTTTTTTAGCCCAATTTATTTAATAGAGTTGATTAATTATATTAATTAGTTTTATTAATAAAAATATCTTTAAAAAAAAATCCTTCTGCAAAGTGTTTTCAATTACCTATTGCTTCCTAAAAACCTAAATCTATAAATACCATCCACTCCTATCTAACAATACCAGTCACAAGAAAGTCTCTCTTTAGCGCTCTGCTAGGGTTTGAGTAGGAGTCACGGTTTTCCAGCGTTTGAGTCTCGATTTTCGATCCGTTCAATCCCTCTTGGGATCCTGCGTTACTCTTAATGGCTGACAAATTCATTGACAAAGTAACGAACTTAAAAATAACGGCGGAAGAGGAGTCAGTGGTGGTATTGGAAGGAGTTGAGGAGGACCCGTCCGATGCTTCGAGGGATTTGGCGATGGTGGGGAAAGTTCTATCAACCAGACCCTTTAATTTTGAGGCATTGAAACGTACGCTGAATCAAATCTGGACAATATCCAAAGGTGCTCTTTTTCAGCAGATAGAGAACGGATTATTTGTGGTGCAATTCGCTACGGCGAATGATAAGGCGAAGGTGATGGTGGGGAAACCTTGGACTTTTGACAATAACCTAGTGCTTTTGGAGGAGATAAAGGGTAGTGTCCAGCCTTCGAATATATCCCTTTCCCGGTGCCCGTTTTGGGTCCGACTGTATAATCTACCCATGGATAGCCGGTCGGAGAATTTTGTGCTATTAATAGGGGGCTGTATAGGGGAGGTGTTGGAGGTGGAGTCTGATGGTATTGCCTGGGATATGTCTGCAAGGGTGAAGGTTTGCCTTGATGTTTCCAAGCCACTTCGACGGATCCAAAAAATAAAGACTCGAAGTGGTCAGTTAGCTGTGATAGAAATAAAGTATGAGAGACTTCCTACATTTTGTTATGAATGTGGGGTTCTGGATCATATAGAGAGGGACTGTCTAGTGGATTCTGAGGAGGAGAAGGAAGGGGAGAAGCAGTGGGGATCGTGGTTGCGTGCATCTCCGAGACGGGGTAGATTGAAAATGATGGAGGAGACAAAAGAATTTCTAAGTTGCTCTAAAAAGCTTTCCTTTGCATCTGCGGTGGTGAGGGAAAAAAGCTTGAATTTTAACCCTGCTAGTAAACCGAGTATTGAAGGAGTGTCTCATGTGTTGGTGGACAGCGAGGTCGACATTCATGGACTTAAAGAAAATGTGGGGGATGATGAAAATAATGATCCGATGAATGCCAACAGGCAAGTAAGTTCCCCTTTTGTTTTTTCTTCCACGTTGAATAATAAAAATGAGGGGGCTACATCTCTTTTGCATGATATTGGGGTTAGTGATAATGTGTCCAACTTAGTGGGAGTAGGGGTAAATTCGAATTTGGTGCAGGTGGGGGTGAATAAAGAAGGCATTAATAATGAAATTAATGTGACTGATGATGTGGGGGGACAATGTGTTATTTCAAACTTTGATAGTGCATTAATGATGAATACAAATGTGGAGAGGGAAGTAGGGCCCCTGCAATTTATCAACTCTTTTGATACGATTATGGTAGACAATGTTGCTCGTGAGTTGAAAGTTGGTCGAAAGTGGCGTAAGCAGGCTCGTGAGAAACATGCTGCTTTAAAGGAGGGTGTAGCTGATGATGTGGCAGGTATTAATAGGAAGAGAGATCGGGATAAAGAGCAGAAGGGTGTTGACAGTGAACCAAAAAACAAAAATATGACATTGAATGATTCTTCATCTGGATGGCGAATGGCGAGGACTGACGAGACTCAATCCCGCCCAGCTCAATGAGTTGTTTGAGCCTTAACTGTAGAGGGTTGGGCAACCCCTATGCAGTTCGTAATCTTCGGGACTTGCTCCGAAGAGAAGCCCCGTCTCTTGTGTTCTTGTCGGAGACGAAGTTGAGTAGTGGTGAGTTTTATAGGATTCAGGATAGTTTGGGTGATTTTCATGGGCTTGCTGTTGATTCTATGGGTTGTTCGGGGGGATTGGCTTTGTTGTGGAGGAAGGATATATACATTGTGCTGAGTTCTATGTCCGTTCACCATATTGATGTGGTTGTGAGGAGGGGTGTGAGTGATGAGGAGTGGAGATTTACAGGGTTCTATGGTTGGCCGGAGATTCAGAATATATATCTGTCGTGGAGGTTATTTGAGAGTCTTGCTGCTCAGTCGTCTCTTCCTTGGCTTTGTATTGGTGATTTCAATGAGATATTATTTTTGAATGAGAAACATGGTGGGAATGATAGAGCGGAGTGGCAAATGGCTAGTTTCTGGGAAGTTGTGGATGCTTGTGGTTTTATTGATGTCCCTTTCTTGGGGTATGAGTTTACTTATGATAATGGGAGAGAGCTCGAGGAGAATATTCAGTGTCGTTTTGACCGTGCTTTAGCAACTTTGACATGGAGGGAGTTGTTTCCTGATGGTCATTTGTGGCACTTAGACAGGATATGGTCGGATCATGCACCTATCAAACTCACCTTCTGGAAGCCCCGTATTGAGTCTAGGCTGGGTCCAAAGCCCTTCCATTTTGAGCTGTATTGGACTTCAGAGGGGGAGTGTGAGGGAGTGATTGAGAATGCTTGGTTGGCTGGGGTCACGTTACCTGCTAAGTTGGAACTATGCGCTGTGGATTTAAAAGAGTGGAATAGTAGGAAGTTTGGTAAGACTTTTGCAGAGTTGAGAAAGAAGAGAAAGGCTTTCAAAAAACTGAATCAAGGGGGACTACATGCGACTAAATTGGCTCGGCGACGTAAATTGCTGTTGGAAATTGCGGAGCTCGTTTTTGTGGAGGAAGTTTATTAGAAGCAGAGATCTCGAGTACTGTGGTTGACTGAAGGTGATAGAAATTCTAAATTCTTTCACCAACGGGCTTCGGGGCGCAAACATAGAAATTCTATTCGAGTTCTAAAAGATGATAATGATGTTGAGCATGTTGGTGATGAGGTCGTGCGCGCTGTGGCAATTGATTATTTTTGGACCATGTTTTTATCTTCTGAGCCAACTATGATTAATGAAGTGTCCGCTGAATTCAGTGCTCGAGTCACTACTGGCATGAATGAGAGCCTGTAGGCCGACTATACAGAGGAGGAGGTGAAGATTACGCTTAGCCTGATGCACCCTATTAAGGCCCCTGAGCCTGATGGTATGTGTCCTATGTTTTTCCAGTCTTATTGGCATATTGTGGAGCCTTCTGTCACTCACACGGTTTTGGAGATTTTTAGGGGTGAGGCCTCTCCGCGTCATCTTAACCATACCTTCATTACTCTTATTCCCAAAAAGAGTAATGCAGAGCGGATGTCTGATTTCCGTCCTATTTCGCTTTGTAATGTTGTGTATAAGTTGGTGTCAAAAGTGTTGGCTAATCGACTAAAAATCTTTCTTGATAAGATTGTGTCAGTTAACCAGAGTGCTTTTACTCCGGGGCGCCTGATTACAGACAACATTCTGGTGGCTTTTGAGTTGTTTCATCATATGAAACAAAATAAAAGTGCTGCAGGGTTTATGGCTATGAAACTCGACATGTCCAAAGCATATGATAGGATCGAGTGGGATTTCTTAGATACGGCTCTGGTGAGATTTGGTTTTGATACTGGCTGGATTAGTAGGGTGATGGAATGTGTTAGAACGGTGTCTTTTGCGGTGTTGATTAACGGCAAACCATCAGCTGAGTTTGTACCTCATAGGGGGTTACGGCAGGGGGATCCTCTCTCTCCGTATCTCTTCATTCTCTGTGCTGAAATTTTTTCCCATTTGTTGAGACGAGCTGAGGAGAGAGAATGCTTGAAGGGCATCCAGTTAGCTTCTACGGCCCCTTCTGTTAATCACTTGTTGTTTACAGATGACTGTATCATTTTTTCTAGAGCTTCTCTGCAGGATTCGGAAGAGATTCAACAGGCCCTCAGCCTCTATGAATTGTCTTCAGGGAAGAAGGTGAACTTTGATAAAACAAAGATCTCTTTCAGTCAGGGAGTGCCTACCTCTCGTAGGGAGGCTATCTCTAATCAGCTTGGAGTTCAGGAGGTTGATATTCATGATTGATATTTGGGCTTGCCTACGGTGGTGGGTCGGTCCAATAAGGTGATTAGTTGAGGTGTTAAGGAGAAGATTTGGAAGAAACTTCAAGGTTGGAAGGGGATGGTGCTTTCTAAGGCTGGTAGGGAGGTCATGATAAAGGTTGTGGCCCAATCTCTCCCTACCTACGCTATGAGTGTTTTCAAGTTTCCATCTTCTTTTTGTGACGAGATTCACTCTCTTTTTTCTCAGTTCTGGTGGGGTCAAAGAAATGGGGAAAGAAAGATTCATTGGGTATCCTGGAAAAAGTTGTGTAGAGAAAAAAAGGAAGGGGGCTTGGGTTTTCGTGATATGAAGCTTTTTAATTGGGCGTTGTTAGGAAAGCAAGCATGGCGACGAGTGATGAATTCGGGTAGCTTAATTGCTCAAATTTTCAAAGTTAGATACTTTCCTAATAATTCTTTTTTAGAAGCGGAGTTGGGTGTGAATCCGAGCTACACTTGGAGGGGGATTTGGGAGGCTAGGTGGGTGCTTAAACGGGGAATGCGGTGGAGAGTTGGCGATGGTGAGAATATTAAAATTTGGAAGGACCCTTGGATCCCAGGTACACAGACCCGAAAGATAATATCACCAAGGGGAGATGTAAATGAGGAGGCGGAAGTGGGAGTTTTGATTGACCCGATTCGCAAAGAGTGGAATGTTGAACTTGTCAACCAACTTTTTTTACCTTTTGAGGTGGAGAGAGTCTTAAGTATCCCGTTGAGTTGTAGATTGCCGGAAGATAAGTTATGCTGGGATTTAGAAAAAGATGGCACTTACTCGGTTCGTTCCGCTTACAAAGCGCTATTGAATGATGAGAGGAGTATGGATGTGGAGACCTCCTCTACTGCTTCGGATTTATGGCCCATTATTTGGGGTGTTGATGTTCTGCCAATTGACACGGCCTACAACTTAAATCTCTCGCACCTCACAACAACACTACCTAATTCATCCTACTACTAATACCTTCACCGCCTAACTTATACATTAATCCCCCAAACTCTACCCATCTGATCCCTGCGCCTAGTTCTACTCCTAAGTTCTAATCACAATCATCACTTAAGGCCACTCCTAATAAGCCACAACAAATCCCCAACACCTTATCACTCCACACATTCTTCACGCCACATCATCCATATGTCACCATGCCATTAACCATAAGCTTGTAAATTGGTTTTGTGCTATTAGTAGTTTAATACCCACGAATCATCAACGCATATTCATACATAATACTCACAAAGCCTACTCATAACACTATACACAACAACAATTTTTCAAGGCTTGTTCGATATTTGATTCCAGATTCGTGCAAATCAATGACCCAGACGGTGGTATAATTTCTAAGGGTCAAACAAATTAACAATCTTTCTTTTCTTTAATTTAGTTATTTTTATTATTTTCTTTAAGTTACTAACATTCTATTCATGAAGTAGATTGTCAATATATTCCTGTGACTGTAAGTATTGTATATTATACTAAGTCCCTGCGATATTTTCTTTTCTTATCCATGAACATTATATTTTATTTTATTTTTTTCAGTGAAAAAGGCAATAGATTAATAATTAAAAGTTATTATAAACCGACAGGTACGCGTTCATGCAAAAATTAGGGGGATGGGGAACCTCCTAGATACATTCATGCATTCTCCTCTATCTTCCTAGCCTCCTTGGCTAAAGCATCTGTCGTCCGATTGTTCCGCCGAGGTATATGGGCAATGTCAATCCTGATGAACCGCCGGCACAGCTCGCTACACTCATCAATGATGTTTATACATGGGTTAGACTGAAGTTCCTCCTCCTGAATAATCTGCACTGCCTGCAAACAATCGGTGTACAAGGTGCAATGAAGGAAGTTGTACTACAACGCAAGTTGGAGTCCTTCCCTAATACCAAGCAATTCAGCACTCAAAGAACACATAGCATATGTCATTTTGTAGAAACCAAGAATCCAAAGCCCTTGAGGATCATTTATCATGCCCCCCAAACCCACCGGGAGTTCTATACTAGAGAAGGAGGCGTCGGTATAGATCGTGTGAGTGGATGCCCTATGGTTCATGGGCCTGCTCAGACGAGGGATATCAGGAATAGGGGATGTGGGAGGAGTCTGCTCTTGGGGCTTAGAAGTGAGATTGACAAATTCCATAGCTTGTTTGCGAGCAAGGTATGTAACGTGGGAGGCATGAGCTTTTGGTTTGCCCTCAAAAACCACAAGATTTCGAGGAAATAGCTCATTCCAATAAATGCCGTGGACTGGGATATTGCACGCTAGATTATTTTCTAACCACATAGTTAGATTTCCATCTAAAAGTTGGGGGTCCGGGGAAAAAGCAAGCCAAGTTTGAGATGGAGTAACGCAATCTCGAAGGAGATCAAGAGTATTCTCCCTTTCATGGCCACAGCAAGGGCACGTAGGGAGGGGGGTGATTTTCCTAATGAACAAAAGGTTCTTGTGAGGGAGCCGGTCTCGCCAAGTGAGCCATAGAAAGAATTTAAATTTTGGGAGGGTATGTGCTTTCCGAACCATATAGATATTAGCCATAGATGGGGGGGAGGAGGCATAATCTCCTCTAAGCTGTATTTGTAAGCCAGTGACGTAGAAAAACCTTTAGGAGAGACTAGGTGAGATGTTGGGAAATCGGGCCTAGATGATTACACATGAATCGTGATGGCCATAATCCTATCAAGGATCAAAGGAGGCAAGTCCATATGGATTGGCTCTAAGTCCCACGAGTTCTCCCTAATAGCTGGTTGAGTGTAAGATGTTCATCACTAGGAGGCAGGGGCCCTGCAATGAGGCTCCTTATGGGTCCTATCCTTAGCCAATTATCCGTCCAAAAGTTTATCGAGGTACCATCCCCCAAAAACCCAGTTGCTTCCCCTTGTAAAAAGATCCCACCCTTGACCTATACCCTTCCACACATGAGATCCATACTTGAACTTAGTAATGTGATTTGTGTGGACATATTTGGAAAAAATGCATTTTTTCGCAAGACTCTCAGGCCCGTGGCACAACTTCCACCATAGCTTGGCCATAGCCGCCCTATTTAATGCACTTTGATTTCTAATTCCCAATCCTCCTTGGTCTTTGGGGTAAAACGTTGACTGTCTATCTATTAGGTGAAGGCATTTGTGATCATCAGTGTACCCCCAAAGGAATTTGTTACAGACTTTATCAATGTTTGAAAGGATGGATTTAGGAAGAAAAGTAGCTTGCATGTAATAGTGAGGGATCGTAGCCAACGTGGACTGAATTAGTGTTGAAGGAGAAAGTAAGGCGGCTCTTATCCTCATTATTTTTTTGCCCCGACACCTCACATAACCTATTCATCACTTCCCTTACCGTAAAGGCGGTGCACTCATCAACTCTTCCAAACAAAAGGAGGTAATCTGCAAAAAGAAGGTGTGACACGGGCACCCTCTTTCGCCCCACCCAAAATGGAGTCCATAACTCATGACTACATGCTTCATTTATCATGTGAGTTAAAGTCTCGAGGCATAAGTTAAAAAGGTATGGTGACATTGGATCTCCCTGACGTAACCCACGAGAATGAATAAACCTATCTCCTTTTCTACCATTAATAAGAATAGATCAGGATGCCTTAGAAATACAGTCCATAATCATGTCAATAGTGTGGTTGTCTACCCCATGCTTAGCTTGACATTCTCTTACGAAGCTCCACTCGAAACGGTCATAAGCTTTCTCTAGGTCAATCTTAAGGGTAAACCAACCTACGGTGCCTTTCTTTTTGGACATGGAGTGATGGAATTCAGAGGCAACTACCAAATTTACATCAGGACCTCTACCCTTAGTGCAACTATTTTGGGTTTGGGAAATAAGGTCAGGCATAAAGGGTTTTAGCCGGTTCACAAGCACCTTTGTTAAAACCTTATACAATGTGTTACATAAGCTTATTGGGCGGAGGTGACGAATAGTTTCAGGGGGGTGTTGCTTAGGTATTAAACAAATCACAGCCTCACACATGGCTTCACGATTTTGGCCTTTTCTAAACCACTCTTTTAACTCAGAGCAAATATCACTACTACAAAAAGAGGAATAAGAAACGCATGGTAGAGAACGGTCAACTTGGATAAACGTATTCTACAACTACAGAGAACGCTTTTCTTATATAACTGTTTCGTAAGAAAAGAATACAGAACGCTTTGAGTAGCTACCCATTTTGTTTGATTACTATTACAATTAAAAAATTTATTTAATCAATAAATTTAGTAGAGTGGGAAACTACAAGATACATCAACCGTTTAAAAACCTCAATTTTGGTACATCTTAAATAATTTCCACGCTGGCAATCTGTATAAACCAAATTCAACCAATAAAATCTGATAGTATCCCCCTACAAAGTCATAACTGACCTCTCACTACCAAAATTATACTCCATTATCTTCTTAATAGATGAACAAGAGAACCAAACTTATATCTTGTTAACAGAGAGGAGAGAGAAAATTAAAATCCACTCCATCTCGTAGAAAGCAGACCTTCGGCAAATCTAAACCAAACTCTTCTATCTTGTCAATTACTACTATATTATCTTCTAAATAAAACACCATCATTCACCCAAAAGCACCAAAGCTAGCAGAAACTGCAGCAACATCGCGAGAGGAAACGGGTGCCGCGCAAGTTGTGGAGTCTTCATGGTCGAACGTCGTCGGAGTTCCGATATTGCATTATGCACTCAACGCTGTTGTAATCTGCCGTTTAAATCCAACATCCTATGAGGCGACGAGTTTATTCTCAGCACCAAAGCTCCAATTCGACCTCCGCCATATACACCGCGAGTCGAAGCTCCGTAATCAGCGCAACAACCATTTCAGATTAATTGGGGAAATTAGAATACAACAAGTGATCTATTGAATTTTCTCTTCCGTTCATCCTTTTATTTTACAATTTCTCAGATTTTCTTGTTGTTGTTTTGAGTTTATTCGCTCAAATTACTTCTCAATAATCTATTGGATTCAAGTCATAGACATTGATGATTTTTTTTCCAGTTTGTGAAGAATATTGAAAATTAGATGTTGAGTTGAAATTGATTTG
This sequence comes from Beta corolliflora, assembly GCA_947648045.1. NCBI lineage: Eukaryota > Viridiplantae > Streptophyta > Magnoliopsida > Caryophyllales > Amaranthaceae > Beta > Beta corolliflora. Next base: position 111,936 of record CANSZD010002469.1, on the reverse strand, counting down.
AAATTAGTATTGATGAATGGATTGAATTATTTTTATGCAGTTTGTGATAATCTAATGACAAATGTAAGTTCCATTCTTTGATTAAAATCGAAAGAGTGAATGTTTGAAATTTGATTTGCAGTTGGGATTGGTGGACTTATATGTTTTGGAGTAGAAATTTAAGAAATAATTTGTTGAAAAGGAGTAAATATATTGAATTCCATATTTTTAGGAATCATGGGCATCGAGTATTGGAAAAGATTTAGGATACAAATTTTAGGCGTAGTAATTTTTTTTTAAAAAAGGAAGAATAGTGAACGGTTGTTCAAAGGCAACTGTTCTTTATATTCCTTTCTTCATTTTCAGATTTAGGAAGGGAATAGAGAACTGTTATGTGAGACAACTTTCTCTATAACCGGGCATATAAAACGCCTCTTCCACCCGTTCTATAATCTTTATAGAGCGCTCAGATGGAGATCGGTCTTGAGGCATTCTATAAAGCCTATTTCGACAGTTCTCTTTGCCCCTTTTGTAGTAGTGTATCTTCCTCAAGCGTATTCCACATTTTATGAAAAGATATTGGATGGAGGCCATCAGGGCCAGAGGCTTTGTTAGGGGGACATCCTAAAGAGAGCACCTTTGATCTCTTGGCTCGACAGAGGGTTGTCAATATGGATGGTTATAGGAACCACCCTAGAGGTTCTAGGACTCTGCACATTTTCCGAGGAATAAAGCTTTTGGAAGAAGGTGGAAATGTGATCCTTAATGTCCTGAGGGTCCACTATGTCATTACCTACACTATCTCTTAAAGAAAGTATCTTGCTCGAGTTTCTCTTCATCAAAACACTCCTATGGAAGTACCGAGTATTTCTTTCCCCCTCCCTAATTTTTGCATTCCGACTCTTAGCCGCCCAAAGGGCCTCTTCTTGGTTTAGGATGGTTATCATCTAATTTTGGAAATCAAGTTCTAGGTCAGCTAGGAACCGAGATGAGGGGTTAGTAGCCAAAGCTGCTTGGGTCCCCATAAGGCGGGCTAAGGTCCTCTTTTTCTTTTGGTAGATGTTTTCAAAGTGGTTTTGGTTCCAAAGAACCATAGATTCACTCAGAACACTTATTCTCTCCCTCAAACTTACATCTCTATCCATATACCCCCATTCGTGGAAGATAAAGTCATGGAACGTGTTATCCAAGAGCCACATTGGCTCAAACCTAAAGGGTTTATAACCCAACGATTTCGGAGTTTGGTCGAAGATTATAAGAATAGGTGAATGGTCGGACGTAACTTTTGGGAGGTGCCAAAGAGAGGAGTTAGGAAATGTCGTGAACCAATCTGGGTTTCCCCACCCACTATCCAACATTTGAAAAATAGGCCTCACTTTTCTTTTATTAGTCCATGTGAATTTAGGGCCATGAAATCCTAGGTCAACAAGGTTACATTTATTAATGGTTTCTGCAAAAATCTCTGCCCTTTTTCTATTTATCGGCCGACCACCAAACTTTTCACTTTGGCATATTATTTCGTTAAAATCATCTAACACAATCCAATGAAGATTTACATAACAAGCAACATTTATCAACTCATTCCAAACCAATTTCCTTTGATCAAACTTTGGGTTAGCATATATCGAAGATAATAAAAAGAAAGAATGCGGGTTACGTACCTCGATAAGCCCATGCACTCCCTGTGAGGTTTCTCCCGTAATGTGGATGGTAAATGGGAGAATACTACCAGCAAACCCCACTGGCTCTACCAAGTACCACGACGTAAATGGGAGTTCGGCAACTATTTTGGCAGTATGTTCCCGTGAGACCCATGTCTCCACGAGAACCACAATATTGGGACCATACGTATCCATGAGGTGGCGGAGATTCGGTTTGAATGAGGACCGAGCAATTACCCGAGTGTTCCAAAACATAACCGGCATTCTTCTAGGGATGGATGGGCGCCTCTGGATGCTCCGAAACAGCTCTCCATTTTGCTGTCCCATTGCTTCCACCTCTAAGCCCGTAAAGGGGCACATCCAAAACCCTCTTTGAGGCCATAACACCATCTCGGCTTCTCGAGGGCCGTTTTTCTCTTTTCCCTCGACCCAATTCACCGACAATTGGAGTTGTTTGAGCGATATTGTTACTCGGGCTGCCACAACGACGTTGGTGTTGCTTAAGAACGTAACCCTTTGTATTGCAAAAGATACCCGGACTACTAGTTGGGTTGGGGGCAGCAACGGAGTTGGGTCCCACCAAGGGCCCAAATTTTGTAGGAGAGCCCTCTCGTCGGCTTCCACTCCATCCTTCTTCTCCAATAGCCACCTTACAAAGGTTTTCATGATCAATGGTAGATGGGCTAGTGTTTGAAATTGTGGCATGTTGGGGGGTAGAAAATCGCACGCATCGTGATGATACATAAGCAGTTTTTTGGTCAGTTCTGGGTTGGCACACGGATTGAGTATGATTTCCTTCATTTGGACAAATGGAAGGTCTTCTATGAAGCCCTCCTCCTCCAGCGGAATCACAAAATCCGTGAACCCCGTGTTCATTTCCGGAGTTAGAGGTCGGACATGTCTGTTGAATAAGATCGGTCCCTCGTAGCTCTGATGGACTAATCGTGGCCGAGCATGAGGCTGAGGTGAGGGGGGTGGGGATATTGGGGGTGGTGATGATGGGAAAATCACATCTTGGGGAGGGAAATGGACCATTCTTTATTGGTTTCAAGATGGAGATAGAGATCGATTTTGTGAGTTATGGGTTTGCGTCTGACTTTTGTAGGGAGGGTAGTATAACTATTTTTGTGGTGGTTTGGTGAGGTTTATTAGCATGTCCTAGGGTGGCTTTGGCAGGGATTTCAGTCTCCAAAGTACCACTTTGCGAGACGTGAGGGGCCATGGCAGCAGACGATGGGACGTTCTGGAGCAGAGAAGCTTCATTACTGTACTCTTGGTCTTCGTGCAATAAAGCAAAGGTATTTTGGGTTTGGATCAGGCTTTTAGGATTTATGTCCTCTTTCCCATTGACAACGTTAGTTTCCTTTCCTTCCTTAATTTTGGGAGAGGCAACTGACTAAGCACTTTTCATGGCCCACTTTTGTTTTGACTTTGGGCCCTCACCTTTTCCCGCGTCTTTCTGGGTCTTTTTTTGGACTACCTGCCAACCTTCCTCTCCGTGGATATGGACCTTCTTTTGATCATGGGTCACTAGCAAGCTGTCGTTTTGTTTTGAACATCCCCTGGGGTGATGTCCAAATTTCTGACACGTGGTACATAAACCCAGCCCATCGGCATATACAATTTCCTGGTGGGTCACCCCAATCCATACACCTTCCAGCATGGTGGTTTTCGCGTCCACCCATACACACACGGAGGCGTATCGGTGTTTATCCCCCTCAATTGAGTGGGTGTCAATCTTCAATACTTTCCCAAGCGAATTCCCTACTTTCAACAAGATGTCTTTTTGGAGCAGCTCAATAGGAAGTTAAGAGAGGTGTGCATAGGTTTGTCTTTGACAGATTGTAACTTTCGAAGGTTTAAACCCAGGTGACCATGGTTGCAGCCAAAGGTGGTTCCCCATAATCAACCAAGGTCCTTTAGATAGAATTTTTGCCTTCTTCTCGACGCTTGGGAATATAAGAACATAAAAACCCTTACCAATTGCCGTTAAATCTAACACACCATTCCAATTCCATAATTTTCTGAGTTCTTTTTTCAGAAATTCTTTGGAGAGAGATTTCCTCATATGTTTGCAAATGACAGCATACTTCCAAGGTTGGGCTATTTTACCATATTCGGCTTCTGAAACAGGGACGAAAATATCCTTTTTCGACATATTTTCCGGTGGGGTTGTGGCAAAAGGTAGCTTTGACGGCGACGCCTCAAATGTATCTGATAAACATAGACCTGACATAGCACCATTGGTTGCAAGGGCTTGCTTGAAAGAGGAAGGCTTCCCAGAAGGGATAACGGTTTCGATAAAATTGCTTGGCGGTACTGTGGCGGACCTTGTGGGGGTTGCGTTGTAGGAGTGACGTGGCTTGAGGTTCGGTACTTTATGCCGTGAGGGCGGTGGGGATTGGATCTTTACTAGGATCCTTTTTGGAAGTTTCTCTCTCTACACTTTCTCTCATGTTGGGTTCTGAGTAATCTTATATTTTATGTTTGATTGCAATATTTATCACCTTGTATGTTATTGTTAATCAAGACCTAAATAAATGTTCTAACTAAATCAGATAACATGGACAACATGTTAGGAACCCAGTAATATGATTGTTAAATAATGTGTCACCAAAAAAGTCATATTTTATGTGTGCATAAAAATATTGTTTGGTTATTCTTTTGCATAAAACTTGCAATGAACCGTTTTAAGTAGAGGCCAGCAATGGGCGAACGTGGTTCCTGACCGTATTCGTACCCTAACCCCCGAACTCACTTTTTGGTTCTTGACCATCTATGGAGTCATGACGGGGAAATCTATTTTTGATAAATCCCAAAGTTGTCCTTAAGGTTTCCCAAATATCCAATTAGGTTTATAAGTCTTCTTGTAAAGACTTGTTGGCGACTTCAAAACCTATTTCAATAAAACCTTACCAATGGGGTAGTCAAATACGCGCTCACACCGCGTAGGCAAAATAAAATCACGCCTACAATGTGTTATATGTTTCATTAACTATTTTTAAGTTCCACTTTCATGATTAAAGGATTATATCATGAAATATAATTTTACATTTGATAATCTTTCATTATTAATGCGACCATTATGATAATTCTTATTCAATAACTTTAAATAAAAAAAATTTACTTCACGCGTTTCACAATACTTGCTACATAGAGAAAGTGAGAAATTTTTAATAAAGCTAGAGAGAGAAAATAGAGACCACCACTTTTTGAATAGAAAACTTTTGTTTAGGAAAAAATATGGGTATTTTGAGGTAGAAAATGTGGGACCACCAACTTTTAAGAGTTTTTTTATAAAGTTATGGGTAAAAAAAAGTTCATTTATGGAATATAGTAAGTATTGTGGCATTTCCTTTTTTAGGAAAGTGTAGTAAGTATTTTGAAACGTATGAAGTATTTAGAAAATAAAATTTTTCCGTCCACTATTTATGGGTCTAAAAACTAACCATATTGTGATATAATTTAAATTGATATTAGATATTTTTTTACATAAGAAGTAAGTATTTTTTTTTGGATATTATATTATATGATTTTAGGTTCCGAGAATCAATGACAAGGATAAATTATTATATTATTTAGGCAATGTAATTTTACTTTAGTTTAGAAAATTGAATTGCTAAAATGTCCTTATGTATTTCTCATTTGCTATACATATGATTTAATCTAATATGCTTATGGTTTGTAAAAATAAATGCTAATAGTTGCTAGCCTTATATCTTAGCTATATGAAAGAAATTAGCTTTGTTGTTAAAGGGAAAGATAAATTCTTTTAATGGAAAGCTACATGGCATCTACAATCGATATTAATTAAATACGAAGCATAAGCTAAATTCATCAAATAAAGTTCTGCCACGATATAACTATGATAATAATGAATCAGATATCATAGCCCTCGCATGTTCGCTAAATCATGCATCTTTTGATGAGAGAGTCTATCATTCTGACATACATTTGAGGAGATATCTCTTTATTGGACCGTGTTGATAGCATGTGAAAACCTAATACTGATCGCATATTTGTACAACAAATCATCAATAAACTGCATCTTTGCAACAAACCGTAAATACCAAACTTTAGACTCCCACAAGGGAGACTAACAAATCGAACTCTATACTCCCACTAGAGGAGACAAAGGACCCAACAATTAGGTAGACAACTAACTATCCAACAAAGAGAGAAAATTATAAACTACAAAGGACCATTAATCAAGATAAAAGTAGAAAATTATAATGTTTATATTATTGAATTTGGCTCGAAATGTATTTTAAAATAACACCCATATTTATATACTTATCTTATGCTTACATAGTTGGCGGATAGTTGATAACCCTAACGGAAGAATAGGAATAAATACAGATGAAAAATCATAAAATTAATGAGAGAGTAGAAGGTGTTGAAGCCATCAAAATTTTAATTTTTTGAGAGTTGTGAAACTGAATTTTTGGTTCCCTCAAATCCTTAATTTGCATGAGATTTTTTGGGTGAATTGGCAAGAGTTAGTCTTGCGTGGACCTGGTCCACACTAATATTATTGTGGACCAAAGCCACTTATTTAACATAGCGACCCCTTTTTTCCATATAGTGCCCTTTTAAAATCTTAAGTTACATTGTACAGTTATTATCTACCATAGTGATCGTTTTTTTATATAGTCACTTTTTCTTACATTAATTTATCATAATGAAATTTTCACTTTGTGACATAGTAACCGTTTTTTTATCACATAGTCAAACTTTACAATTTATATCTACTCATATTTTATATCAATTTTTTTCTATAATGGTTCTCAGTCCACTCCGAAAGTAGTATAGCACACAAAGAAAGAGTGAATTGGACAGTACAATCATTATCAATAAACAGATGAGATACAGATATCAAGTGACATTGAAATGCAGGAACAAACAAAACATGGTGCAAAACAGGAGTATCAGTTAGATAAACATCTCCCTCCATGGTGGCTGAAGTCGAACATCCATTGGGGAGACCAACGGGACGAGCATCAATACTTTGAACATTTACTAAAATAGACAAATCTCCTGTTATATGATGGGATGCACCTGTATCAATTATCCACTCCATACCTGCCATGCGGTCACTAGAATTTTCTTAATAATTAATCAAGCTCATAAGAGCTTGAATTTGGTCCTGCGTTAGACTTGCAAGAGGTGTACCAGCAGCTACGGTGGAGGAAGAAGAAGGAGTACCAAGCCCCCTTCAGCCACGACATGGGCTCGGACCCCCCCTGAAGTACGTGGTGCCCCACTAGCAAAGACTGCTGCCACCAACGTTCAGGCCAGCGGCGGCGGCGGACCCGCCACTACCATTCGATGCTCCATCATTTCATCCCGCATTGTATGCGCGTAGCCTCTCTTCATACCACTCGGGTTTTCCATGAATCTTGAAGCAAGTATTGACTTTATGACCTCGTTGATTGCAATGAGAACACACAAGTTTTGTTTTGTCAACTCGTGTAAACCGATTTTTGCCACGATCGGATTGAACAACGAAGGCATGAACAGGATCATTCACCCCCTTATCACGAGAAGCCGCCCGTGATTGTTCCTTTTGCACCAAAGTTTGGTACGCTCGATTGATATAACCAAGGGGTTGTTGGGACAATAAATTTGTACGCACAACACCATAAAGATTATTGTCAAGTCCAATAAGAAACTGGTGAAATATTTCCTCCTCTCTTTCCTTTGTCAATTTCAAAGCAAGTCCACAGTCACACTTATGACACACACAAGAAAGCAGTGGCTTCAAGCGAGCCAATTCATCATAGTATCCCATGAGTTTAGTGTAATACTAATCTATGGTCATAGAACCGATTTGTTTACAATCGAAAATGGCAGATTTTAGTTGTTGAAGCCGTGGCCCATTGGCCACGCAAAAGTGTCTCTTAAGGTACGCCCACAAGTCTCGGGCGTTCTCATGTAACGGGATCGTTCCCGCAATCTTAGGATCCATACTCCTTAAGATCCAAGACACAATCATAGAGTGCACGATGTCCCAATCAAGTAATGCACTCGGTTCATTGGGCTTCAAAATCGGGCCCTCAATAAAACTATATTTCCGGCGAGCTCGAAGCGAGAGCGTCATCGCTCTTGCCCACGCCACATAATTGTCACCGGTGAAGATGACATGAGTAATTACGTTCCCCGGTTGATCACCGGAACCCAAATAAAAAGGAGAATTAAAAGTTTCAGTCCAATCTCCCTTACCTCCTGTTATTTCCTTCTTATCATCGCCCATTGCTGCAATTTCTTCCTTCACACGTCGCGCAGGTGAGGCTCAGGTGTCGGCTCAGGCGACGGTGGTTCTCAGGCACGCCGGTCAAAGCTCCGGCTCTGATACCATGTTAATGTAGCAGCGCTACTGGTTCGAAGAAGTGTGTAGCAGAGCAAGAATCAAATTCCCGTATCTTCTCATTCCCAAAAGCAAGGATATTATACAACCCTATTAATTACACTAAAATTATATATGGGCCAGCCCAAACTAACATATAAACATTAGCCTAAAAGAATAAACATTGTACATAATATAGACATCATCCAACACTTCCTTTTGAAAGTGTTCTCTGTCCAATGCTTGGCATATATTCATAGGTTATTTTTTTGTTTACTAACTGCACTAGACAATTTAGCGTGATGCAAGATATTGTTGAATTGTTGATGCATATTACACCCTTCGAGTTTCCTGAAGTAATCTTTTTAATCCCTTTCTTTAAGTTGGAGTCACTTATGTCTCCAATGTGTAGTTTGTAGATTCTACATCAAACCATTGCCACTTACATATTGGAGAAAAAAGTGGGATGGAGGGAGTGTAGTAATGAATACTTTAAAATTGAATTTGTATACATATACTTCGTATAACTAAAGACTGACTGATGGAAAATCAAACAAATCGTAAAGGCAAAAAAACAATAGGAAAAGAAAAATATTTCGTATATTAAATGAACACAGTGCAGCTCTCGTAATAAAAGTTTTCACATAAACAAAAAAGTCCAAAGGAGCAATATACAAGTTGTACTCATCCTTTCATGGGAATGCGGAGTCGATTTATGACAAATCCTGCATCATTATTTGTAAGGCTTCTTCCTGTCGCCATAACTACCATTGGCAGCAGATTTTTCTCAAGTTTTACATATTGTTATCAAGTTTTAGACCAATAATCTCAAGTTCTATATGTTTAGCTTTGTTAGCTACTAGTATAACTTGAGATAACAAATCCATTTCAATCCATTAAAATCAGCAATTGCAAAAGAGGTTCATAATAGATTATAATCAGGTGAAAGGATAAGTGTCGAACTGTCGGTCATGAATAATGATGTTAAATCGAAAACTAAAAGCACCTACAATGTTCAATAATAACTAAATAAGAATAATATATGTCCGTTCAAAGCAAGAAGAAAAAAACATAATATTTTCTGGTTTTCTTTCCTTTTTATGGATAATCCATTTACTAATAGACAATTGCAAAAAAAATGAAACAAAAGAGATAGAGACAGATGAAAACGAAACAAATTGATCCCTAGATTTGTCAACACTTCTTCAAAATTCAGATTTTTCGCACATTTAAATAAATTAGGGCATTCAGACCTTGTTGATTGGTGTAGATTTAGCTAAAACAACTGAAAAAAGACCAAAACAATTTCATATTTTTTTTGCTTCAATTTCACAAGCAAATCGAAAGCCTAAAGTTGGATTAGGAGGTTACCTTAATTCCAAATCAAGCCCTAAAATTCAGTCTTGAAAAAGGAACTTGAAGTAGCTTGGTGAATTGAGTAGCGAATTTGAGTGAAAATTCGAGATCGTCTTTGTAAAGGAAGGAAGAAGGTGACAGTTCGTCAGTTCGATTGGGAGATTTTCGATACCTCCCCCTCAATCTCTCTCCTCTTTTCCATCTCCTCCTATAATTGACCAATAAACACATCAAAGAGAGAATAGAAAAATAACGAAGAAAATCACAGAGAAAAAGAGATTCGAGAAACTACCACGAATATGCGAGGTGATGAGAGATTTTTTCGATCTACATATACCACGAATATCCCTGAAAATTGGACTGATTTTGCTATTTCCCATGGCTGTCGCACAATCGTTGTCTCGAACTCAAAGTAGAACTGGAGTTTCTCAAGTTCTAGGGTTTCGAATTTCAGCATAGCTAGAGACAAAGGAGAGAGGGACTTGGGAGGGACCGAGGGAGGGTAACAATAGAGAGGGAAGGACTGATGAGGAAGTCGATACAAAATTTAGTAATACGTACAGTGCAAGGTTTAATTTCATGAATTGAGACACGGTTCAAGTGCTCGGGTTGATTAACCGGAGCATTTATTCACAAATGCTTGGGTTGATTAGTCAACCGGAGCATTTGATGTGCCAAATGCTCCGGTTGACTAATCAACCCGAGCATTTGTGAAAAATTTAATATAAAAATTCACAAATGCTTGGGTTGATTAGTCAACCGGAGCATTTGATAAGTAGCAAAAGTAATTTTTTCCACTACTGTTTTATAGTTTAGTTCACATATTTCGATCTTTGTTAGCTTGGACGAGAATTAGCAAACATGATTCATATCAAAAACCCATGATTTCATGTATGGACTCGTCATGAAGTCTTTAGCAAGGTAAGCTTGGAGCCTATGACTTTCTATACGAACTTGTTATGAAGCCCCAACAAGATGTTGAAGATGAAGTATCAGACTTGATTGCTTGATTTTTGAAGATATCTCGTCAAGCTAAGTGGAAGTCTCGACCAAATATTCTATATAGGGTTCCTAAGGTGAAAAAGACAAGAAAGACCAAAGATAGGAACACTCGAAAGATGAGGCACGGTTATAGCACTGAGTGTTGAAAGGTTATGCTAAGGTTGGCTTAGAAGGTGATAATGTAGCTCAGAAAATGGCAAGGGTTAAGAATAAGAAAAAGACTAGTGGAAAAACCTTATATGTCACAACACAACAGATCCGATTTTAACAAAACTAGATCCGTAAATCGTCCATTTTTCTGGAGGCAAAACGCGGCAAATTTACTGATCCGGTTCTCTAGTGAACCGGATCAATTAACTGAAAACTTATCTAGTTTTTTGCTAACTGAACCAGTTCGCATAACCGGGTCCGTTAATTTTCGTTTTCAGCCCAAACTCACCCCATAAACGCTGGCCCAACTTACCCATAGAGTTGGCCCAACTTCCCCCAATAAAACCAGTGTTCTAACTTAAACTTAACCCTAAGCACCTCTCTCCCCACTTCTCCTCTCTTCTATGTCTTTCTCTTAAGCCCCCACCCACTCCCCACTCACCACCATCTTTCTCTTAAGCCCCCACCCACTCCCCACTCACCACCATCTTCTCTATCTCTCAACTTCACCTCCCTCTTCCCTAACCCTACACCCCATTTTCGAACAATTCCCTCTCTCAACTTCATCTCAACTCCTCGTTCCTCGTCCCTCGTCGACAACCACCACCACCCCGTCGGCTTCTTCGCTCGTCAACAACCAGCGGCACGACCACCATCGCCACTTTGTCGAAGCACGACCACCATCACCACTTTATCAACAACCACCGGCACGACAACCAAATTCTTCAGATTTGTGGAAACGAAGCACCACCACCACCGTTTGAGACCATCATCGTCAGATTCTTTGAGTTTCGAAATGAAAAATAATTCAAAATGGAGGAGAGAGAAAGAGTGAAGCGAATTATTTGGTTTCTTTCTTACCAGATCTAGGGTTTTAAATTCATTTTTTTCTCATTTGATTTTTCGTTTCGAATTTTTTTTCATATTCATTTGAGTTACGCTTATTAATTTATCATGTAATATATTGTCTTTTAATTTTGTTTCGTTTTTTATTTTCTTAATTTCCGTTGGTTCAATTTTTATTTCGATTTTTGATTTCGTTTTAAATTTGTATAATATAATTTGTCGTTGTTGAAATGTTGTTATTGAAATGTTGTTGTTAATCTTGAAATGTCGTTGTTGTTCATGAAATGTCGCTGTTGTTGAAATGTTGTTGTTGTTGTTGATGTTAAAATTTTGCGTTTTTTTTAATCCTTTCCGCTTAACTGGTCCGGTTTTTGGTGAAAATCGGATCAGTTCCTAAGTAATCGATCCGGCTCAAAATCGGATCTGTAAGCCCGGTTTTGACCGGATCTGATTAGCTTTTTTCCACTAGTGAAAGGTGAGCCATAATGAATTGACTCACGCAATGAGGTAGGATAATGATGCAGGTTCAAATCCCAGACTAGTTCTAAGGGTAGGGATGAGCATTGAAAATTTATGATTTTGGATGATAACACTTTTCTCATGAGCATAGGCGAGCCTTTAAAAAAATATGTGCTTTTTTAAATTAGAATGTTCGGGCCTCAAAAGAAGTTGCCTACGTAACCATGATAGAATCAGGCAAGTCGTAGCTCTTAACACTTTAATTGGTAGCCGAGCATTTGGCTTGGAGCCATTTGCAATGAATTTGGCATTGATTTGGAAGAGATTTTTAGAAGGGATGGATAGTGATGTAGGTTTGGTTTTTAGAAGGGATGGATAGATCTTAACACTTCAAGGTGAGGTTTCCTACGGATCTTTAAGCGAGAATCACACCATTCGTAGTTAAATGCTAATGAATGAGAAGATGCTTTGACTTTTGTCTAAGTCACCCATATAGGTTTTCGACCTACACTAGTAGAATAATATTGTTTTGCTGCGGTTTCTAAAAGGCCTATTGTTGCGGATCTCATGGCGCCGCAAATCAAGGCGCATCAATAGGTTAAACCTATTGTTGCGGTTTTGAAACCGCATCAATAGGTGCTGGGAAAAAAAAATTCCATTTTTTGGGTTAAATCATCTAATAGTTCTATGCCCTAACATAGTTACATCAATATATGCAGCATTATAGTGTAATTACAAAGAAATAGTTACAACAAACAAGATTGAATATATGTATTATTTAATATAAATGAATATTTATACAAATCTTTATTAAACAAAACTAAGAAGAACAAAATAATAAAAAAACTAAATTGAAAAAAGGACATTCAATAATTACAAAACAAATTACAAAAAAATCATAACACAAACCAACCAAAACAAAATTACGAATGAAATGAAAAAAAGGTAAAAAAAAAATTGACTATCACGCTGGAACAAAGAACAACGACGAAAATTTTGTGATCTAAAATCTCATGTGAACAGCGATGAAGATTTTGTTATCTAAAATCTCGTTTGAACAGCGACGAACAGCAACTAAACGAACAGCGACGAAATCATTTCTTCTTTCCAAGATAGAGAATGCGAGAATGCGAGATTTCGAAGACGAGTCGCGCAAGGCGATTTTGTGATATGAAATCTCTTATCACCAACGGCCGACGAAGATTTCCGGAAGACTTGAAGAACAGCGATGAAGAGGGAAAATGATGCGAGGATAGTTAGATCTTGACTTCTTGACTGAAAGAGGATGAACGAACGAAGTTCAGCAAAATTTAATGAGCACTGTTGCGAAGTTGATGAGAGATGAAGATGATGTGCGAAGAAGATATCAGAGAGTGCGAAGAAGAAGATGAGAGGAGAGGCGGGAGAAACGGGAGGCGTGAGAGATGAGAGTGAGAGGAGAGAGAGGGATGTAAATGAATAAGGAGAAACGACGCCTAGTAATGACTTGTAACCCTAACCGCTCTAATAATGACTCAGGACCTATTGTTGCGGTTTTTAGAAACAACTGCAGCAATAGATTAATAAAAAAATAATATTTTAATCTATTGCTGCGGTTTTCAGAAAAAATCGCAGCAATAGGTTATGTCAAACATTTATTTTTTTTATCAGGAGGTATATTACTGCGTATAGCAAAAACCACAGTAATTCAACCGCAGTAATTTACAATTATTCTAATAGTGATAGCGGGCTTTGGCTTGTCTTTTATGGCTTATTGGGATATAACACCCCCACGACTCCTCCTTATATATACTAGGAGAAATTGCGGGAGTTGTTACGCCACGCATGATAATACGTAAGGCTAATCAGAGAATACAGCGGAAGTCTTTTAAAATAAACTGGAAATACTTTAATACAACTGAAATAAGAAAGTATGTAAATGAGTTACAACTCGGAAACTATCCCATAATAGTCCCATCTTCAAAACAAGTCAAACCTTGACCCCAATGGTCAAGTAAAGTTAAACATATAATTCAAAATAACTTAATATATAAGAAAGTACTCGTGTACTATAATTCCCATCCGGATGCTTATGATTCTTATGCACACCAAGAACTTGTACCTGAAACTTCTCCTCTAAGCTCTGCTCGCCAAATGGGTCATCACAGGGTTGTTGAGGAAAAACAACAACCAAAGAAAACAAAGAAACACATACATCAGCAACGCTGAGTACATAACACTACTAAACTAATGCAAATAATGATGCATGCAATCCTCAAACAACTTTGGCTTGCTCTTCTTGTGACACTACATGCGACAAGCACATGACTGAACTTACTAAATACTTTCTTTTATTACTATTTGGCAATGAACGGGCACCGTCATCCTCTTGGAATCATACGGGCTACTATTCCTTGTGTAAGAGATCCCACACCTCTTACTAAAGTTCCATGAACTTTAAATAACTTGACTCGAGAATTTTAAGCTTGTTAGTAATGAAAGAGGGTGAGAGTGAGCCTCTAAACTCAACATCTCAGAGATATTGAATATGAGTGACGCCTAGTCCACTCAAGATCTTGATAATTGGAATTCCATAAACTTGCTTGATAAAATAAAAGCATTAGCATCGTCATGCTAAGCTTTATGCAGGAGTGTAGTTTCACACTAACTCCCCCCTTATGTTCAATACTCATGGGGGATCCATCCCAAGAGTTTTATTGCCAAAGCCCATTATGTGAGACACAATCACAATAATAATACATCTAGCAAATAAATTAATTTCTTATCTTTCTTTAACAAGTGAATGCAACAAACACCATAAGTAACTCGATTCTAAATTCTTTGAGACCTTGCTCATCTTATTACTTTAATGACTCCATGAGTCCTTTCTTACTTTCATAAGGATCCATGATCCAATCAATTGAGTCCTTGCTCAATGATTCAAATACTCGTGAGACCTTGCTCAATAACTTTAAAACTTGTGAGACCTAGCTCAACAAATATATAACTTCTATTGAGACCTTGCTCAATAAATATATAACTTCTAATGAGACCTTGCTCAATAAATATTCTCATGCAAGCCCTAGCTTCAAGAATAAATTTAAATAACTTTAATCATGCTCGAAAGCAATTATCATCATTCACATGCTTTTCAAATATAGGAATAACTCAAAAGTTCCATTCCTAATCTCCTTTCTAAGTTCTCAATATGTACTCAAACAATTATAAGGCATAAGCCTCTCCTTACTCCTCATGCTCAATAAATAAACCTTTAAACACTAAAGTCAAAGGTCAAAGTGTATGTACCTTGATAACACACAAAAATCAACAATTAAAAGCTTCACTTGCTTCTACTATGCTTGAAACCTACCAAGAACAAAGTACTATCAATTAGTACTTGCCAACAACAATTCAAAGCTACTAATAAATAAAAATCAGCACTTTTAAAATACTAATAAAGCTGATTTTTCCTTAAAAATGCTTTAAAACTATCTTTAAGTCATAAACTTGAAAACCTTTACTAGTAGGCAAAACCCACTATAAACTAATACTTAAAACTTCATAAAAATCACTAATTTGTTGACTTAATTACTGCTGTAACTTAATTAATAAATAATAACAAATTTTTTTTTTTTTTTTATGTGGTTCGAAAACCACAATCCGGAAACAACACCAACCGCGGCCACCACGAGCACCACCCGCACCACCACCGGGCGAGGCGGTGGGCGGGCGGCACTCATGCCCGGCCGCTGCCACCACTGCCCGGCACGACAGTGTGCCGGCCGCCGCCACCACCGCCCGGCACGGCGGTGGCTGGACCACTTCCCCGTCGAGGTCCCGCCGAGCAAACCACCACCGATGTGGCCGGAAAACGCAGGGGAAAGAGACCGAAAAAAAAAAAAATAAAGGAAGAAAATAAAATCAGAAAAAGATTAACCTCTTTGCTTCCCTTTGATGTTTGCAAGATCCTCCTACAATTTTCAAAAACAAAACTAGATTAAAGCTTGAAACTTTGAAGAAAAACTTGAGGAAGTACTAGAGTTGAGAGAGGAAGGAAACCCTTCTTACTCCTTTTGAAGAAAGTGGCTGGAAGAAAGATGGGGAAAACTTAGGGTTTCCTTATTTATAGTGTGGTCTTTTGGGTAAAAAGACTAAAATACCCTTACTCATCAAATTACCGAAATACATTTGATAATGAAATTGCCAAAATAATCTTCTCACTAATATTACTAAAATACTTTCTTGAAAAGACTAAAGTACTTCTTTGTGAAAATACTCAAATACTCTTTTGGTAAAATGACCAAAATACCCTTCTGCTCTGAAATACTGAAATTAAATAGCTTTAATAATTCAAAAATGATTAAGACTATTTAATTAAATAACTTAAAAATATGGGGGATTACATGGGATGCGATATGGTTGTGGGTTGTCTGAGAAAGTTTATTATAGAAGTATGATTTGACTTGTAATAGTTTTTGGTTATGGTGGTCAAGACCTTTTGGTTAAAGTTGGAGTTTTGGGTTGAAGGTCAAAGGTTAAGAAAGAAGTACATTTGACAAAGCTATTGATGGCCTTATTTGCAACACTTCTTTTTTTCGATATTTTGCACCTTTTTTTTTCTTTTTTGCTCAATTTTTGCTTTTACCCTTTTTTTAGCATTGCTTTTTTTTTACTTTTTTTTTCCTTTGATTGTTTTGTTGTTGCTCTCTTTTTTTTGTGCTTGCCCTTTACATTGAATTGTTGTCAAATGTACATCCCATGAGGTAGGTTAAGAGGAGAGGGAGATTATGTGTGTAGGTTAAAATGGATGATAAGGATTGGAGAAAGGGAGGGATGCCTCTTTTATGCCAATTATGTTCAATTCTTTATTAGAACAGTCATGAGAATTATTAATTTATTTTCTTTTAAGGCGACAATCGTGATTTCCATTGATGCTCAATAATGCAAGGTTATAGAATAAATAAATAAATACTCATTTATTGGTTGAAAATTATGAGTAAGTGTAATAAGAGGGAAAATCCTATATTAGGCTAGGCAAAATAAGAGAAATGAAACAGAAAATGAAATCCTAAATCTAGACTCTTACGTCAAGTGACGAGACAGCTCCGTTGTTTTGGTCTCCATGAGGTATCTTTCTAAATGAAAAGAGAAGAGTTGTTTATTTTTTCCATGCTGATTGGACCTAAGCGATTCCAAATGTCTTAATGAGTGATTGGGCTCGGATATATGTATATTCCTATGGCATTGAGGTTATTGTCTTCGGCATTTTTCAACAGTAGGGACAACAAACCTCCCATCGTCTATCATATCTTGGATTAGCTCTTTTAACCTAGAACAATAGTTAGTTCTATGTCAATTTCCTTCATGGTACTTGCAATAGGCGTTTTTATCCCATTTTACCCCCTTTTTATCTTCCTCAGGATCTAGAGTGGGTCCTATAGGATAGAGCGAGTTTCTAGAATGAAGGTACTTAAATACAGCGTCATAGCTCACATTTAGGGGTGTAAATTCTCTTTTGGGCCTTCTATTTAGCCTGGTAAGAGTAAGTGTAGGGCAAGAGGGTATCTCTATTAGAGCACAGGTTTTCTTAGTTTTCATAGATGCTTGGATGTAGGGTGAATCATCAATAATTCAATTGTCTCCTCTGGAAAAAGGCGAGCTTTCAGAGACTGATTTGATGGAAGGGTTTATCAGTGGCTTCTGTTGTGTGATGTCATGCAGCTCATTGATCCTTTGTTGGTCCGTTGCTATTGCACCAAAACTATCTAGTGCCTTGTAATCTGCACTA
Organism: Beta corolliflora; assembly: GCA_947648045.1. NCBI lineage: Eukaryota > Viridiplantae > Streptophyta > Magnoliopsida > Caryophyllales > Amaranthaceae > Beta > Beta corolliflora. Next base: position 94,370 of record CANSZD010002469.1, on the reverse strand, counting down.
CTATTCTCTTGAAGAACGGTGTAGTTTGCCTCTAGTCTGATAACACTGCTACAAGATCTACTAGTATAATTCAAGAGAGAATACCAAAATTTAGGCAATACTATGAGAGAAGATAAAATAAAAATAAAGTAAAGAAGAATTGTCAAAAATTTAGAGAGAGAAATACCTTTTTCGACAAAAAATGAAACAAATCGAGAAACCCTAAATCATACTTCGTTTGAGGACGGAAAAATCGAAAACCCTTGAGGTTTGAGGAGAAGAATCGAAAAATATAACCGAAGGAGCTGTGAGGTTGAAGAAACAGTGAGGTCGACGCCTTGTGATTTAACCAATTGATAGAGCGGGAGACGACGGAGGGAGGGACGATGACGGAGGGAGGGACGACGGAGAGAGGGTCGGCGGAGGAGAACGAGGGTTTCAATTGAGAGAGGGTCAAATTGACAGAGCGGGGGAAATTGGGAGAAGGGAAAACAGTAAGAAAGGGAAGGACTAACAGGCTGACAGCCTAGGATCGAAAAGTATTTTACATTATAAGGAGGAAAAACGTGCAAATACTCGGGTTGACCAACCGGAGCACTTATTCACAAATGCTCCGGTTGATTAGTCCACCGGAGCATTTGACATCAAATGCTCTGATTGATTAATCAACCGAAGCATTTGTGAATCTTTTTTTTAAAATAAAATCACAAATGCTCGGGTTGATTAGTTAACCGGAGCATTTGATAAGTAGCAAAAGCAATTTTTTCCACTAGTGTTGGATTATATAATTTATCAATGTAAGCTGATAAGGTAATTGAAAATAGTAATGATATCCATCCAAGTGAACCTTGATTAAGCTTTATCTATTTCGAATACAAAACATATTATTAAAGAGAAACAAGTTGATTAGTGAAGTTGTTATTGAGTTATTCGATTAGATGAAAGTTATGTGAATACATCTAAATATGTAAACAAATTAAAACAATTTGTTGTTTCATAAGACTAATGTATGTTGATATTGGATTAGATCAATTTATTAGTATAAGTCGATAAGTTAATCGTTGTAATATGCCTTGAATTATCTTACGCTTCGATTAACCAAGCACGGGTTTATACAGTTATACTCAAATGATTCAAAGTACTTATTGAACTATATGAATGTGTTAATGGTAGTCGACATACTGATTCAAGATAACAATACAATATTTAAGTTCATCGTCTTTATGTGAAATGCATTTTGAAACTAAAAACATCTAATTGAATTGAAACATGTTATTTGATATGATTAAGGTATCAATGTAAGTCGATAAGATTGTTTAAGGAAACAATGCTCTATTCAAGGGAAAATGAAATCTATCTAATTGAACTGGAACAAGTTGCTACAAGATGAGATCAATGAATGTATCAATGTTAGTCGATAAGCTAAATCAATATAATAATACTCTATTTAAGTTGATCGTGTCTAAGTTATATGGATTTCGAAACTAAAAACATATAATTCGATTGAAACAAAATATTAATGGATGAGATCAATAAATATGGCAATGACTTGCAACAAGCTAGTAGAAAGTAACAAAATTGTATTTAAGTTAATCATCTTTAATATTTCAAAACTCAAAACATCTGATTGAATTGAAACAAGTTGTTATTGGAAAAGATCAATGTACATATGTAACTTATGCAAGTCGATAAATTTGTTTAAAACTCATTAATAATAATAATAATAATAATAATAATAATAATAATAATAATAATAATAATAATAATAATAATAATAATAATGTACTTCAGTTTATTATTCTAATCAAAGTAAGTCAGGTTCATATAATAATAATAATAATCTTCAAGCTTTAGCATTTCGAGTATAATGCTTATAGGGTAGTAAATTACTAATAAAGTACTTTGTAAGTAATAAATATTTATGTACATAAGAAGTTTAATAAGATGAAGTTCACATAATAATAATGATGTTTATAATAATACCTCAAATTAGGAAAATATGTAACAACAACAACAATAATAATGATGATAATAATAATACAAAATGAATCATTTGTTTTTCAATGCAAAATCCAAAGACACATTAAACTATGTTCCGTTGGATCATCACAATTAAGGGCGTATAAAGAATCAAACACAAACACACAGATCATACTTATCAACCGTTGGATGAACAATTATAATCTACATCTAACAACTACAATCTCATCCTAAACACAAATTAAACCTAACCCTAAAATCACTCACCCGTTCGCATTCTTTCATCCGCCACTTCCACTTTCCTCTTTTTTCTCTCTTTATTTCATTGCTTCTCTATCATTAACCTCCCTCAAAAAATTCGTTAGTTTTGTTTGATTTTGTTAATTTGTTTTGCTTTTCTCACGGTTTGAGGCGGGGTTCTTCTTCAATTACACAAGGTAACTATATGCTTTTGCTTTGTACAACTCTTCTATTGACTTCTCGTACACATAAATTGCATTTTGTAATCTCTTTTTTTCATTCATTTTTTTTTTGTAATAAAAAACCCTTCTTTGCAAAAATCTCTCCTGCTAAAACTGCTCCAATATCTCTTCCCCTTGATTTAATCTGTTAGAAAAAGCAAGAAAATATGAAAATCCCATTTTTTTTTTACAAAACGCAGACAATTAAAGTATAAAACGACATGCAAAACGGAAGTAGTAGCGGCAATGGCGGCGGAGAAGGTCGGCAGGCGCAGTCAGAGATGGTGGCGAATTACATCAGCATTGGTTTCAAGACACACTCAAGGAAGCTAAAGGTGGAGATGTCAATAATATGCAAGTTCTTGTTATTCAATGTACAACGTTGGATATGGTGTTTCCAAAGATGCACAAAAGGTTTAATTTTTGAGATAATTTTGGTTTGAATTGGAGTTTATGGTGTGATTTGGTGTTTTTAAAGGATACCCATCTTGTTTAATTGTCTTAATTTAATGTACTTTTTTCAAAAAATGTGAGATCTACGATTTTTTGAAATCTACCAGTATATAAGATTAACGCAAGTTCTTTGTTTTTTTGTTCTTTTATTATTTATTAGTTAATTTCTAAGTGATATTAATTGATTATGGGTTAATTTCTCAGTGATATTATTCATGTTAAGTTGTTAACTCAATGAAGATATGCTCAGCTTGTTATTTATTTACCAGATTATCATAATTACGTCAACTTTCTCTCTCCTGTTGAAATAAGTTCAATAATTTCCTCTATACTTTAATTATATAATAATTTCTTTAATTGGTTGTTGTTGATTATTATTGTTTTTGTTGGGTGGGGGTAGGAAAGGTTATATTTTGATCGCAAAATTACTAAATACTGGTTTTAATACGAAATTCATGATTTAGCTGTCATTTTATCTTAAATAAGTTGATTTATCGTTTGGTGATGAGTATCTGGCCCTATATATTTTGTTATTGTACAAATCTTTGATTTTTGTTATGCTTTGATTGCAATAATATAACTTCATTTTTTCTTTATTTTTTGAGTTATTAATTATTTCTTTTCTCAGTTTGGAAGCCAAATAGCAAACCATGTAGCAAGAAGATCTTCTTTTGAAGCTTTGGAGTTGTTTTTAGTTTGAAGAATACTCCTTTTGTAATTATGTTGTAATTGATTGAATTTTAATTTTTTGAATAGGTAGAATATAATCTACTTGTAAATTTTGAATAATGTGACTTTTGAATTTCAATAAATAAATGTCTATTGATGTTACCTATTATTATTGCAATACATTCACATCTTTCAAGTTATATGTTATTTGTTAGAAATTTTCTCGTTCAACTTATAAGTGAGTAATTGAAATATTCATATTACCTCTTATTTTAGTAATACATTAACATATTTTCAAGTTAAATTCACATCTTTCAAGTTATAATTTACCCTCTCGGTTTCTTTTAAATCTACACACTTTCCTTTTTGGTCTACATGTATTTTCTTTTAAATCTTCACATCTATTTTCTCCTCTTTTTCCACCCATGTCATCAACCTTTTAATATTTTAACTCATTTTTTTTTGTACTTTTTAGTTTCTCTCTCATTTTTTTGAACTTTCTCCTTGGTTCTCCCCCGAAGTGAAGTGAGTAAACTAAAGAGAAACGAAGGGAGTATAAGTTATACTTCCTCCGTTCCATAATAAGTGAAACATAGGGATTTGGCACAAGATTTAATAAACATCACTTTCAAAAGCCAAAAAGTCATAAAATACCCTTTTCATTATCAAAAGGAGGAGAGAGAAAAGTAAAGCACACAAGTTTGTGATGGGTACTCTTGTCATTTTGTCACTTTCTTTTTTCCATTTAAGGTATGTTTCACTTATTTTGAAACGTTCTAAAATAGTAAGTGTTTCACTTATTATGGAACGGAGGAAGTATGTTATTCCATTCGTCTATATTTATTTGTTACGTTTCTATTTTGAGAAATCAAACTATCAACGTTGACCAATTATTTTGATTTTTTCTACATTTACTTTTGCCACTAACATGTTATGTATATATAGCAAAAGATCAAATTAACAGTTTCATGTCGCTATAATGTCATAAATTCATATATTAACAATAAAGTTATCATGATAATTTTTCATGTGAGAGTATACCATAAAGTTGAGTAAAATGTAAATTCGGTTTGGAGTATAAAACTAGTGAACTTGACATAGTTGAAAACTATCAAGAAATTAAATTATATGTCATAAATTCAAGTATTAAAAAAAATTATCATGATAAAAATTTTATGTGAATTGGAGTACTATCATGAATTTGGGTAATATGTGAATTCGGTTCGGGTATACTTAACAATCAGTTTAAAACAGTTTTAGTTTAAGTCGGTTTCACTTCAGTTCGGTTTCAGTTTGAATCAGTTCAGTTAATTCAGTTAAATATTCAGTTCAATTCAGTTAATTGATCAACTTTTCAGTTTTTCACAGTTATTTTCAGTTACAGTTTGTTTCAGTTTAGTTGCAGTTCAGTTTTCGTTTTTCATTTACAGTTTATTTCAGTTTCAGTTCAACATTTTTCACTTGATTTCGGTTACAATTACTCCCAGTTCAGTTTAATTCAGTTCAAATTCCAGTTTATTCAATTCAACCATCAGTTCATTAACCAAACTGACAACTCTAGTGATAAGGTGCTGGGGATTTGTTGTGGCTTATTAAGAGTGGTCTTAAGTGATGATGGTGATTAGAACTTGGGAGTACAACTAGGCGCATGGATCAGATGGGTAGAGTTTGGGAGATTAATGTATGAGTTAGGCGGTGAAGGTATTAGTAGTAGGATGAATTAGGTAGGGTTCTTGTGAGGTGCGAGCGATTCAAGTTGTAGGCCGTGTCAATTGTCAGTATGAAGGTGAGTGGTATTGTTAAACAGGAGTGGATGGTATTTATGGATTTAGGTTTTTAGGAAGCAATAGGTAACCGAAAATAATTAGGTCTTTTAAAAAATATTTTTAGAAAATAGTTAAATAAATTAAAGATATTTGAAAACACTTTGGAGAAAGATCATTTTTTTATAAAAGATATTAAAATTAATTAATATAATTAATTAACTCTATTAATTAAATTCGGCTAAAAAGTAGTTTTAGAAATTGGGCTTTCATAAAAACTATCTTTGAAAGGTTTTTCAAACATGAGCTTTTAAAAAGTTATTTTAAAACGTTTTAGAAAGTGGGCTTAGTAAAACTATTTATAAAAAAGGTTTTCGAAAATAGGTTAATAAGACGGGTTAGAATATGGTTTTGGGCTTAAAATATTTTATTTCAGACTCGTTCTTTATGTTTTACTCGATCCGTACCAATTAGAGCGCGGTATTAGTCATCATAGGGTGCTCAAGTAGGGAGACACGGTTATGTGTCTATACTCATCAATATAATGATCTTATAATTTAGTAAATTTACAAATATGATCTCTATTCTATATGTGAAGAGGGGTAGGACACCAAAATATAAAACTCCTATTTTACCCTCACTTAATTAATCAAATTACAACTATTAGACTGGAGAAAATCACGCACAAAGAATAACTGCACTTCATTCAAAACTAAACCAACTCTAAGTCCCCACGGCAGTTCCACAAACTCTCGACAGTTTTCCCACTTCTTCCTCCTCTCCCCTCTTCCTCTACTCCTGTTCATTCCATGCATTGTGGGGTTTATCCATCCGCAACTCTGCTTACAGATTGTGGCGAAAAGCGGTCGCCGGTGGAAAGCTTGGTGTAGGAAAGAGATCGTATTTCTGCTGACGAAATATGGAGTTGAAACCAAGCTTCTGGAATTGGTACTCATCTACTCTCTCCAATCTCATCAACTGCTACTACAAATTAAAAAGATGTTGCTTGTTTGGACCCATGATCTGGTCCAACAAGGTTAAGCAAAGCCCACCCGAAAGGTCGGATATGCATGCCCCCAAGAGGCCCATCAGTTCTTTAGGTAGAAAATAAACTTTACCATAAAAAGGAGACAGGTTTCCTACAGACATGGATGTTCCCCAATAGGGTTTCCTGTCTGGGAAATCCCCAACATTATAAAAGCAGCAAGCCCAATCAATGAGCAGGTATTCAATTCTCACCTAACTAAACCAGATCATCTCTCTCTACAATTACTCACTTTCTCTCTCTACCTCAATCTCAACTGACTTGAGCGTCGGAGGGGCTTTCCCGGGAACACCCCCGGGCCAGTTTTCCTTGTTTTGCAGGACTACAAGTGACAAGACTCGGGATTATACTCTAACTCGGGATTTTAACCTCTCTAAACACACTTAACTCATTTGACTAGTTTCTAGGCAGAAACAGTTTGGCGCCGTCTGTGGGAATACTACATCTCAAAGCTACGTACCGAGAGTAACATGGCACCCCGAAGGAAAACTACCCGAACCTCACATCAGCCCCAACTGACCCCGATTCAGTCCCAGCAACACAATGTGCTGGTCGAGTCACTTGCCATTGATGATGAGGGATCTACTCCTCGTAACGAGGAACACAATGTTCCCCGGGAACAATACCAACATGATCCACCTCCCATCACCATGGTTGACATAGAAAGGATAGCTCAGCAGTTGAACGAGAATATGCAACGCAGCTTGCAGGAACTCATAGCGAGAATCCCCCAACTCAACCAAGGGGTACCCCGAGAGTTGAACCAGGGAGAGCCTCAGAATCGGGGTGATCCTAACACTCAAGCCCCTAACCGAGGCGGGCAACGAGTGGGAGGAGAGAGATCCCGACATGCCAATTCTCATAGAGCCCCAAATTCCGATGCCCGACGGATCATTGAGGAGAATCGTAGGCGTCGACTGGAGCAGGACGCTCGGAACCTACTTAGCGACAAGAGGAAGGCCAACCAGGAGAAGGTCCACCAAGAAGAGCAAGCTCAGTCTCGGACTCCTCGAAGGGGGGAGGAGTCATCCCCTCTCGGGTCCAAAAAGACCAGGACCGAATGTGAAGGAGACTCGGGACCCCCACGAAACAGGAGTCCCGTCTTGATCAACAGAGGGGTACTGAACTTCATGACCCCCTTTAGTCGGGAGATCATGGAAGTACCTAACCCAAGCAAGGTCAAAGTTCCACTGATCGAGCAGTACTCGGGAAATAGCAATCCTGATGATCACATGGCGGCCTACAAGGCCCAGATGAGCGTACAGACCGGGTGCGAAGCCGCTTGGTGTCAGTACTTCCCGACGACACTTAAGGGCTTAGCACTCAGCTGGTTCTCGGGACTTTCTCCTGGCATTATCACGAACTTTTCTGTGTTAGAAGCGCTATTCCACCAACATTTCATTGCCGGGCGTCGGCATAAGAAGACAAGCATTCATTTGATGTCAGTCAAATAACAGGAGCACGAAAGTCTAGCAGACTACATTAAACGGTTCAATGAAGAGTCCTTAAAGATCTCCGATCTCCAAGACGGGGTAGCCTTCACCGCCTTGATGTCGGGACTCTGGCCGGGCCAGTTCAGATGGTCCTTGGCCGACAATGAAGTCACCACATTCACTGAGGCCATGAGTCGGGCCCAGAAATTCATTCAAGCCTCGGACATCTGCAAGCTTGTTGTAGAGAAGTCGAAGAAAGGAAAGGAAGAAACCCCTTACCGGAAATCCAACAAAAGCAACAAAAGCAATCAGCAACTCCTCCCGAGAACCACAGATAATGGGAATGACCCCCACTTCAACAGAAACCGACGCGAGATCTATCTAGATCTGAAGCACAAGTCGATATTACGTATCCCTCCCCCCATACGGACCTCAAAGGAGAGAAGAGATCAACGATTATGGTGCGAGTACCACCGAGAATGCGGGCACACCACTAAGGACTGTCGGGAATTGAAGAAGGCCTTGGATCACTTGGCTGATCAACGGAAGTTGAACAGATACATCAAGCACTCTCGGGAAGAGAAAGGAAAAGACAAAGAAACAAAGAATGACAGTGACAACACCAACGGGTATGTCGGGGTGATAGCAGGAGGACATGCCTCGGGAGGCCTCACCGGCCGAGCCCGCAAAGCCCACCTCCAAGCAATGAAGCAGCAGATCTTAGAAATTGAACCATCGAAGACGGGGTGTCCCGTCATAACTTTTGGGGAGCCTGACCGGCACATTCATACCCCTCACGATGACCCCCTTGTCATAGAGATGAAGATTGCCAACTATCGGGTTAAGAGGATCCTAGTCGATAGTGGCTCCTCAGCAGACATCATCACCCTAGACTGCCTGCGCAAGATCAAGTATACCGAGAAAGACGTAACCCCGACTAGTCAGCCACTGATAGGCTTCGGGGGAGGATCAGTATACCCCCTCGAGTACGTGAAATTGGCTGTAAGACTCGGAGAAAGGGGAAAAGGAAGAAGCCTACCAGTCGACTTCCTAGTGGTTGACACCCCGCTACCTTACAACGCTATCATGGGTAGGCCCACCATGAATAAGATAAAGGCAGTCATCTCGGTATACCAACTACTCATGCAATACGAAACAGACGAAGGGCAAGTCGGCAAAATTTACGGTGATCAGCAGACAGCTCGGGAGTGTTATACAAATAGTTTCAAAGCGAATTCGCCGGAAAAAGAACGATCAAAGAAGAGGAAGAGGGAAAACCCCGAAGATACCCCCACTGGTCTCGGGGTCTTCCTTTCAGAAAACCCAAAGCTATATGAACGACCCCAGCCGGTCGAGGAGGATGAAGAGATAATACTTGATGAAGGCCTCGGGCACGGGGTAAGGATTGGCAAAAACTCATCAACACTTTGCGGGAATACAAAGACGTGTTTGCTTACTCCGCCTCTGACATGCAGGGGCTGGATCCCAATTTCGCATCCCTTGAGCTAAATATCAAGGAGGGATTCCGCCCCATCAGCGAAGCTCGGGCATCGAGGCCCGAGAGAAATTCGGCGGCGAGCGAAGAGGTCAAGCTGGCTAGGCGGGCATCATCGAAGAATGCCAATACACAGAGTGGTTGGCCAATGTTGCTCTGGTTAAAAAGGCTAGTGGAGCTTGGCGCATGTGCGTCGACTTCACTGACTTGAACAAGGCTTGTCCCAAAGACAACCATCCTCTACCAAAGATTAATAGGCTGGTCGATTCAACGGCGGGTCACGAGTTGCTCAGCTTCATGGATGCCAACGCGGGATATCACCAGATCCCGATGGCGGAAAAGGACCGAATACATACAAAATTCGTTACAGCCCAAGGCGTATACTGCTACAAGATGATGCCCTTTGGGCTAAAGAACGCAGGGGCAACTTATCAACGAACAATCAACAAGGTCTTTGAGGAGCAACTCGGGAGTAACATTGAGGTCTATGTAGACGACATGATCGTCAAGAGCAAAAAGGCCATAGATCACGTCAGGGATCTGGCTGAAACGCTGAACACCCTACGACGCCATGGCATGAAGTTGAATCCCAAGAAGTGCGTGTTCGGGGTAAAAGGGGGGAAATGCCTCGGGTTCTTGGTGGATGAAAGAGGAATTGAGGCTAACCCCGACAAGATCAACGCAGTATTAAACATGTACTCACCAAGGAATGTTAGAGAAGTTTAGAGGCTAACAGGGTGCCTAGCAGCCCTGAGCCGCTTCTTATCCCGCTCAGCGGACAAGAGCTTGCTGTTCTTCAGAGCACTCAAAAGGAAAGAGTTTGTGTGGGATGACGATGCTGAACATGCCTTCCAGCAGCCGAAACAGCACCTAGCAACATTACCCAAACTCATATCACCCTTGCCGGGAGAAGCTCTCTATATTTACCTCTCGGTATCAGAATACGCCCTCAGTGCGGTACTTGTGGCTGAAAGAGAGGGAACTCAGCATCCAGTTTACTTCATCAGCCACGCTTATAGAGGAGCGGAAGCAAGATACAGCCAGATCTAGAAGATGGTTTTTGCGCTGGTAATGGCGAGTAGAAAGTTGAAGCCATATTTCCAGGCGCACCCTATTAAGGTCCTAACCGGACAACCCATCAGAAAAGTGATCGAAAGCAGGAATCATTCAACTCGGATGACCGAGTGGGCGGACCAGTTGGCAGACTTCGGGCTGGAATATGAGCCTCGAAAAGCTATCAAGGCACAAGCGTTGGCGGATTTCATCAGTGACTGCGCAGCTCCCGACCCCTTGACCTGGAGGAAAAGGAGTCGTGGGAGCTACAAGTGGATGGTTCAGCTACCAAAGCTGGCAGTGGAGCAGGGCTTGTGGTCATCCCCTCAGTCGGGGATAAAATGGAGTATGCTGTGAAGTTTGACTTTCTGGCCTCAAATAATGAGGCTGAATATGAAGCTTTAATCCTAGGCCTCCAAATCTGCATCAACTCGGGAGCCCAGGCAGTAATGGCCAAGTCAGATTCACAGCTCATAGTAGGGCAGGTCTCGGGGGAGTATGAGGCCAAGGAAGACAATATGAGGATGTACCTCAACAAAACCCGGGAGCTCATCAAGAAGTTGGCCTCATTCAACATACAACACCTCCCGAGGTCGAGAGAACCGACAGGCCGATGCCTTGGCCCGCATGGCAAGCTCAGCAGAGGGGTTGACCCCCCGGACCATCATCTGGGAAGTCCTAAATCAGCCCAGCATTAACTCACTCCAAGTCCAAACCCTGAACAGAACTGATACATGGATGGTGGAAATCATAAGCTTCCTTAGAGATGGCATACTCCCCTCGGGAGAGAAAGAGGCTGAAGCATTAAAGAAGAAGTCAAGTTGGTTCGTCTGGCATGAGGGGATCCTCTACAAAAAGTCCTACACACATCCACTATTGAAGTGCGTATTACCCTTCGAGGGCGACTATATCCTCCGAGAGATTCATGAAGGAGCCTGCAGCAGCCACCAAGGGGCTAGGACCATAGCCGGGAAAGCTTTAAGGGCCGGATACTACTGGCCTTCTTTGAGCCACGACGCCGCTGAATTGGTAAAGAAATGTCCCAACTGCCAAATTCATAGGGACATCCCTCGGGCTCCTACTAACCCATTAACCACCATTCAAGCTGTCTTACCCTTTGATAAATGGGGGATGGACCTAATAGGCCCGTTCCCAGCAGCCTCGGGGCAAAGAAGGTTCCTCCTAGTAGCCATCGACTACTTCACCAAATGGGTCGAGGCTGAACCATTGGCTTCAATAACAGACAAGCAAGTGCAGAACTTCATCTGGAGGAACATCACCACCCGCTTCGGGATCCCAAGGACCCTCATCTCCGACAACGGGAGACAATTCAACAGTGGGCCAACCCGGGATTATTGTTCCAGGTTCGGGATTCAAACAAGGTTTTCAGCAGTCTCCCGACCCCAGACCAATGGCCAGGCTGAGGCCGCAAATAAAGTGGTGTTGAATGGGATTAAGAAGTCGCTGGAAGGAGCGAAAGGGTCCTGGGTCGACGATCTCCCGGGCGTGCTCTGGTCAGCAAGAACAACAGTGAAAGAGGCAACAGGCAATTCACCCTTCAGCTTAGTCTACGGCAGCGATGCCGTTCTTCCGGTTGAAGTAGGGATACCTTCCCCAAGGATAACCTTCTACGAGTATGACAAGAATGAAGAAGAGAAGAAAATCGAGTTAGACTTGTTGCCTGAATCTCGGGGTAACGCACTGCTCAAGTCAATCCGCAACAAGCAACGAGTAACCAGGCAATTCAACCTCAGGGTGAAAGCTAGGCCAATTCATGTAGGCGACTGGGTGGATAGGAAGGTCTAGGCCACAGGGCTGACGCACCTAAAGGGCCAGCTAGGACCTAAGTGGGATGGACCTTACAAGGTCACAGAAGTAATCAAGCCGAGAACATACCGACTCGAATCACCCGAAGGGACTCATTTGGCCCGAAGGGACTCCTTTGGTCCGACCTTGGAATGCGGACAACCTGAAGAAATATTACATTTAACCAGGGTGTGACTTGGGCCACACTTGAGCCTCATTTTGTAAACGGGCCACACTTGAGCCCCTAGTTTATTTTGCAAACCACAACTCGGGGCAATCAGTTAGACCTTATTAGAGTTGGTGGGATCCTTTGTGAACTTAGGCCACACTTGAGCCAGCAGTTTATTTTGTTGAACACAACTCGGGGCAATCAGTTGTACCCCATAGTTGTCAATCTCGGGAGTATGAATGAAAGGTACGAATTGCGAGACATTACTTGGTTCATAATAGTTGCATACAATAAAATAAAATGTTTAGAAAGATGTGACTCGGGAATAGTGAAACACAAACACTACTCGGGAAATTTTACTCAGAAAACGAAACCATCAATTCATAGAGAAATATTGTATAAGATAGTACAACCTAGGCACCTGAAAACAAGATCTCAGATGCCATAATACTAAGAGATCCGAGAACAGACTCTCCGGAACCACCAAAAGTTCACAAGCATAACAAAATCATAAAAATCATGCAACAGTTGCCTTAGTCGGGGTCTCCTCAGAGCTCTCTCCGATATCCTCGTTGGAGCTGTCAGCTTCACCTGAACGGGTGCCCTGACCTTCACCACCGCCTTCAGCAAGGAGCTTCCCGTCCTCAGCAAGACTCGTGGACTGAGCACCCTCGGGGATATCCTGGCCTGTTGGCTGCATCGGGCCCTGAACTCGGGAAGCACCTGGGGTCTGAGAAGCCTCCACATTTGCCTTCTGACTCGAGGAGATCCGGCGGTCAAACTCGGCCTCAACAGCATCCCAGTCCAACGACTCGTTGGTCTCGGTCAAAATGGCCCGAAGGCGCTCCTTGGTTTCCCGGGTGGCAAGACGGTAGGAAGCCGAGGCCATCTTGCCCAAATAGTTGAGCCCTTCAGGTGAGGTCTTCCACTGGGCCAACCAGTCCTCTTGAACCTTCTAGAGCTTGGCCTCTACCCTTTTCAGCTTACGTCGGGTAGATTTGTGCTTCTTGGCCGCCTCATCGAACTCGGCCTGGAGATCATCAGCATCCTTCTTGGCCTCATTACGTTCAATAAGGGCAGCGTCCAGCGAGGCCTGGATCTGCTTCTTGTTGTTCCTTAGAGTCTCCGCGTCCTTCACGACCTTGCTCGCCTCCTCAAAAGTGGACTTCTGGGAGTCAAGCTCGTCATTGAGTCTCTTCAACTCGGCACCATCAAACACGGTTTTGGCCTTCAAGCTGTCCACCTCCTTCTTGAGGGACACAATCTCGTCCTCAAGCTGAACCCGGCGACGAATGACCGAAGTCATTCGGATGGAAGTCTGCAGAAGCGCGAAATATAAGACACCACCAAAGTAAAAGAAAAAAAGCATAGTCGGGACAAATACCTCTAACCAGGACTCGTAGAGGGTGTTAACCTCCTCAGCGCCCAAAGCTGACATGGCCACGTCATCGACCTCAGTATAGATTTCCCGAACCGCGTGCCGCACCCGGGCAAGTTTCTGAGTTGAGGTTGTGCCAGTAAACAACACGTCAGCGCCGATCTGGTCGGCTTTTGTCCTCTTAAGCTGCGGCTCGTCAACATCAATAACGACCTGAGGGGTTTTAGTGTCCCTCGCCTTGCGCTTGGAACCAGTGGACACACCCGATAAGGCTTTATCAGACGACCGGGATGGGGCAAGCTTCTCGGCAGCTTGAGCCTTTTCAATATCCCGCTTCACCCTCCTGGATCGAATAGAGGGTTTCTTGGCCCTCTTAGAATCCGTATCCTGTCAAGGCAATAATATCGTTACAAGTCGGGGAATTTCAACGAAGAGAAAGATTAAGTCGGGAAACTTACCTTAGGAGGGGGGGGGGGGGAATTGACATGGTCTCCTCCTCCAACTCACCCATCAGCTTTAGGGCTAGCTCGGTGTTGTCGATGTATTGCTCAGTCATCTTAGGATCCAGTTGACCTCGGGCAACAATTGAAACAAAAGAAATGTCAAACACTTAGCATAAAAAATGAAGTCTTTACAAAGGGACAAAGGCGGGATTACCCTTGTCGCAGCTGCAGCTTAGGCCCGCAGCTGCCAGGAATATCTCGTTCCGTACGTCGAAGCGGGACGGGAGCCAATTCTTGGGGACGTACGAGAGGGCCCTGGTATGAGTCCTGGGGGTGGTAGAGAAATATATTCCCGCTACCGCCTCTTGTCGAGACATCTCGGGAACTGTTTGGTTCAAGCCAAAGCGAGGTCCACCCTTCGCAGGGGAGAGTCGGGATCCCCACTCATCACTGGTATATATGTGGAAGAAATTCCGCCTAAAACCCTTTTGGTTGGAAGGAGCATCTCGGACAACCTTAAAACCTGCCCGGCGTTGAAAGCGGAACCATCCCGGGCCATGTCTATCAGCAGGACCCAACATCAAAGTGAACATGTTGCGCCATAGGCGCACACTCGGGGTTACCCCGAGAGATTCGCAGATGGCCACAAAGCCATTTATTGTGAGCCAGCTATTGGGAAGGAGATTGGTAAGGGTCAGCTGATAAGCATTCAGTAGGTCTCGGATGAAAGGATGCAATGGGAACCTGAGACCCATCTGCATGCTATGATGGTAGACCGACACGCACCCCGCCGGGGGCGTCAGAACCGTGTCAGTATGCTTGGCACGAACAACAAAGAAAGGGTCGTGAACCCAGAACTTGCTCCCAATATGTTTGAAGTTTCTCGCCATATATTTCACGAATATAGGGTCGGGGTAATATGTATGGGGACCTCCCTCGGGGTCCAGTGGAGGGTATTCTTGCCCCGAGGTGCTCGGGCCCTCATCCTCGCCAGCTCCATCAGACACATCCCAAGGACCCGGGATTATACCTCTCAAAGTAACTCCTAGCACAAGGCTTATGCGCAATCGACACATCCCAAGGACCCTGGATTATACCCTCGTCTTCTTCCGATAAGGAATCCGAAGGACTGGGGTAGAGGAATCGCCTCGGGTACCACCGAGGGATTGGGGCAAGGTATCCGAGTACTAACTAAAAAACCACTCTCCCCTCGAATCTCCTCCGAAAGTCTATAAGGAGAGGAGGCGGGGGTACTTGACTCCGACTCGGGGTCCATACTAGGGAGATAGATCTACGACAGAAAGCAGTAATAAAAGTAACAAAGAAAAGCGTACCTTCTCGGGATTATAAGAACTCGGGGATCACCACACGGAGGATCAAACGAACTCGGAACAGATGCGGGGGATTTCTCAAAGCAATCCTAGAGAGATAAAGAGGAGAGAGAGAGAAACTTTGCAAATGATTGAAATGTACGGAAAATAATTCTCTCCTCCTTTAAATAACCCCATCTCCGGTCGCGTGCCACGACAACCTCTGCACCACCCTTGGTGGGCTCGCCAGAGACAGGCTTACGGAAAGAAAAACCTAAAAGCAAAGGCCCAAAGTATTAAGGCCCAACTTCTCTCAAAATGCAAAGTCAATGGTCAACGGTCAATGGTCAATGGTCAAACTCCAGAATAGTTGACTAGGACCCAGCTCAGCTGAAAAGATTAAGCACACTCGGGGTCCCCATAGAAGGGCTCATTAGCTCCCGAGTGGGCACATACCCACCTCGGCTTTGCCAGGGGGCTCATCGCTTAGCCAAATAAAGCCTAAGTACTTATATGACCAACTCGGGGTCCCCATAGAGGGGCTCATTAGCCCCCGAGTTGGCACATACCCACCTCGGCTTTGCCAGGGGGCTCATCACTTAGCCATTATTTGGCTAAGTACTTATATGACCAACTCGGGGTCCCCATAGAGGGGCTCATTAGCCCCCGAGTTGGCACATACCCACCTCGGCATTGCCAGGGGGCTCATCACTTAGCCAAATAAAGGCTAAGTACTTATATGACCAACTCGGGGTCCCCATGAGGGGCTCATTAGCCCCGAGTTGGCACATACCCACCTCGGCATTGCCAGGGGGCTCATCACTTGTCCAAGTAAAGGCTAAGTACTTCCATGACCAACTCGGGGTCCCCATAAAAGGGCTCATTAGCCCCCGAGTTGGCACATGCCCACCTCGGCATTGCCAGGGGGCTCATCACTTGGCCAAGTAAAGGCTAAGTACTTCCATGACCAACTCGGGGTCCTCATAGAGGGGCTCATTAGCCCCCGAGTTGGCACATACCCACCTCGGCTTTGCCAGGGGGCTCATCACTTTGCCAAGTAAAGGATAAGTACTTAGCCAAATAGAAGGGCTCATTAGCCCCCGAGTTGGCATAGGGTGCCCCCTAGAATGACTCACTCCCCACCGAGGAAGAGCTCAAAACGCGATACCCAACGCACCAACTCGGGGGAGCTGGGTCCTCCCCTCTCATGGGATCATTCGGGGCCAAACACCGACGCACCATCTCGGGATTGCTTGGGAGTTAGCCCAAACATCTCCCATCACTCGGGGTCCCACGCGCCAACTCGGAGGAGCAGGGTCCTCCCCTCTCTCGGGATCATTCGGAGCCAAACATCGGTGCCCCATCTCGGGATTGCTTGGGAGTTAGTCCAAGCACCCCCCATCACTCGGGGCCCCATGCGCCAGCTCGGGGGAACAGGATCCTCCCCTCTCTCGGGATCATTCGGTGCCAAACACCGACGCACCATCTCGGGATTGCGTGGGAGTCAGCTCAAGGGACCCAATGCGCCACCTCGGGGGGGACCTCTCGGGATCACTCGGTGCCCAGCACTAGGGCGTCATCTCGGGGTTGTTTGGAAGCAAGCCCTAGGGCCCCTACATCACCTCGGGATCCAAAGATCCCCATACTCGGGATCTACCCTGACTCGGGATTTACCTAAGGCTTGGGAATTCACGAAATCTCCCTCCTCGGGATCTACATGCCTTGAAAAGATTCTCTCTACTATGACCCATCATGAGAATTCGTGTTCTGAGTCACATCGGTAAAAATGCAACTACTGTACTCCGCCAATCAACCGCATTAAAAAGGGCGATTTTCACTCCGATTACTTGGCGTGGGGCTAATTGTTTGGACCCATGATCTGGTCCAACAAGGTTAAGCAAAGCCCACCCGAAAGGTCAGATCTGCATGCCCCCAAGAGGCCCATCAGTTCTTTAGGCAGAAAATAAACTTTACCATAAAAGGGAGACATGTTTCCTACAGACATGGATGTTCCCCAATAGGGTTTCCTGTCTGGGAAATCCCCAACATTATAAAAGCAGCAAGCCCAATCAATGAGCAGGTATTCAATTCTCACCTAACTAAACCGAGCATCTCTCTCTACAATTACTCACTTTCTCTCTCTACCTCAATCTCAACTGACTTGAGCGTCGGAGGGGCTTTCCTGGGAACACCCCCGGGCCAGTTTTCCTTGTTTTGCAGGACTACAAGTGACAAGACTCGGGATTATACTCCAACTCGGGATTTTAACCTCTCTAAACACACTTAACTCATTTGACTAGTTTCTAGGCAGAAACATTGCTATCTGTAATTCTTATAGTTTTCATGTACCTTTGCTTAATTAAATTAGTCTCTCAATTTTGAATTAATTGTGTAATTTGAAATCATAATGTGAACATTGAAGGGATGAGATATAGTAGTAATTGTTAAATTTCATGGATTATGGGATATGTTACGGTTTCAGTTAACGATGGGATAATAGCCATTGGATTGCTTACAACATTCGAGAAAGAAAATTGAAAGGATGAGAGATGAACTTCTATTGTTTATGGACTTTCGAAATGCTTTTTTTTATGCCGTTGTTGTGAAATTAGATTCAAGAATTTGAGCTATTAGGGACAATGTACAAGTCGAAAGCGCTGAGATGAGATCTTTAGTGTTAGAATTGAGACCTTTGTGATTATTGAAACAAGGGTTGCATCATGTGTTAACTTTGTGTGATATATTCGCAAGTTCTAAAATAATAGGGCCCGTTTGAGTTTTGTGGTAAAACTTTACTATTTGCATAGTAATAGCTGTAATTTACTTAATTTAATTTAGTCTATTTGTTGTAATTTTCTTAATTACAAAATAAATTTAATTCCAATAACAATTTCGCATGCATCGCGTGCATATAATACTAGTTCACTATAATGGAAACTTAAATACATTAAGCATTGGTAAAAAATAAATTTATCGTTTGACTTGTATGATTTAATACAAAATAACACTGAGTAACATAAAAACTAATTTTATATATTTTAAATTTAACATAATATTGTTTAGAAAATAGATAAATTGAAGTACAAGTTATTTTCTCCGGTCTATATTATTTAAAGATCACATTATTTAGGCGGTTATTTTTAGATATTTCAGCAAGAATGCAGATACTCAATATATTCTTTGTTTTCACTGAAGGTTAAAGATCGATCCCTAAATTACCAATTTGCAAGTCGGTTTAGTTCTTCATCTCGAATTCACACCTTCACTCTTGTGAAGAAATACTTGGTTTTTGAACAAAGGGATTAACAGAGATAAAACGTATAGGAGATTCAAATTTAACCTTTTTTGTCATCCCCTATTATTTTTGGTCCAGGTTAGTTTCTTCTGTTCCCTCGATCCTTTTTTATTATGAATCTTTGCAAAAGAAAAAAAAATCTTATTGACATGATAAGTTATACATTATTTCACTATAAATCATTTAAATCTCATTTGTTAGGTGAGCTTTAACTTTTATTTTTGTTGCTTATGACCCATGTTAGTCGCTTAATGAACTTACTAATTACTCCCTCGTTCCATTTTAATTTACTCAGTTTAATTTGGAGGAGAACTACGGACAAAGTTCAAAAGTGAGACAGAGAAATTAAAAAGGTAGAGAGATAAATTGGAAAGTGAAAAAGAGAAACTAAAAAGGTGGCAAGATAAATCTTAAGGTGGGTTATGAAATTAAAAAATGGATCACATGGTTGGAAAAAGAAGAGAAAGTAGATGGGACGTATTCTTAAATTAGAATAAAGCGATAATGTGGAGATTAAAGAGAACATATTGAAAAGGAAAGTGTGTAAATTAAATTGAAACACAAGCAGTACATGTTTTGGAACAAAAGTTTCTTATGGTATATAATTATAGAATATTAAATCTTTGTTGTTTGGTAATTAGAGGATTTAGGCTACCACAATTAGAACTGGCTTAATTTCTTTATTTAGTTGGATTCATGTCATGTTTAGATTTATATTAGGATTTTTCTAACCGGAATAATACAAACTTTTGGTCGTCCGCTCGCAATAATACAAACTTTTGATTTTATGTAATCTAACAAACTTTACATTAAAATTCTTAGAGTAGGTTAGTGTGACCTGTAACCTGTAAAACAGGTAAAAAAAAATTTACAAAACAAAATCCCTTTCTCTCTCCTCCCCCTCCCCGAACCAACTGAAACCCTCCCCTACCCCAGCCCCACTCTCACCCCACCCCTCCCCCTCCCCCTCCCCTCCCTCACGGAACCACCCCCGTCCCCACCACGAAACCACCCTCCCAGCCACGAATGCTCCCCCATCCCCTATCTTCCCCTTCCACACTGCCATGGCTGAGCATAATCACCACACCACCATCAAAATAATCACCACCACCACCAGAAGAAGAACTAGTACGACTACCAACACCACAAGAGCCACCATTGCACCCAACTCCACATTCAACCCAAAAACTCGAATCGCCCACCATTTCCACCCACCAAACTTTAGATCGAAAACCACCACCATTTCTACCACCAACAAAACAAAATGGCAAAAACCACCACCACTACGAACACCGAAACGAAATAAAAAACCACCAAAACGGAATCCAAAAAACATGAATAATATCGAAATAAAAACAAAAGCCAAAAACCAAATTCGAAACAAAATTGAAAATAAAAACTAACTCTAATTTCGAAAACGAAATTGAAATCACTAAAGCACCACCACCAAATTCGAAACAATCACCACCACGAGCACCAAACGCGAACATATCTGGGTTGTGGAGGTTTTGAAATTTGGTGTTGGTTTATGGCGGTTGTGGAGGAAGAGGAAGAGGAGAGAAGGTGGTGGGTCGAAATTGAACAAATCTGGCTCGAGTATTGATGGCGGTTTTGAAATCGTGGTGGGTGTTGATGAAGGAACTCAGTGAGCATCTGAGCATTAATGGCGGTTGTGGAGGAAGAGGAAGAAAAAGGAGGTGGTGGTGAGTGTTGTCGTGTTGATGGCGGTTGTGGTAGGCGGAATTCATGGGGGTTGTGGCGGTTGGTGGTGAAGGGGATGGTGGGTTTCGAAATCGTGGAAGAGAGAAGGGGGTTTTCGGGGGTGGAGACGGGAGGGGGCATCTCCGGTGGGCAGGGGTGGGGGGGAAGGGGGAAAGAGAGTCAGGGTAGGGGAAGGAGAGAAAAAAATTATTCTCTTTTGTTTTCTAAAAATTAAATAAAAATGAATAAACCAACTAATTAAATAACGACACGTGTCCCCATAAGTGTCACGTCAACTAGTTAACCTTCCAAAAAATACAAAACTATATTTACATACATTTGACTACTCCTATATTTACAAAACTATATTTGACATATATTTTAAAAAAATACAAAACTATATTTGACAATAATAATAAAAATAATAATAATAATGATAATAATAATAAGAATTAGAATATAAAAAAAAATAATAGTAATAATAATAATAGTAATAATAATAATAATAATAATAATAATAATAATAATAACAATAATAATAATAACAATAACCATAATAATAATAATAATAATAATAATAATAAGAATATAATAATAATAATAATAATAATAATAATAATAATAGTAATAATAATAATTGTAATAATAGTAATATTAATAATAATAATGATGATGATAATAATAATAATAATAATAATAATAATAATAATAATAATAATAATAATAATAATAATAATAAAATCAATAAGTTGTCGAACTATTGATTATGCCCGATATGGCGGGCGATCGATCCGAGCTCGATCGAATCCGTATATAGGTAGTGTTTTAAAATCGGTTATGACCTACTTGGGGAATTTTTTTAAAGTTTGATATATTAAATAATAGGAGAAATTGTTGATCATTAGAGACTTTTTAAAGGTATCAACTATTGATTATCGCATATGAATAGGTAATAAACTTTTTTCTAAAATTAATCTTCTTTCCTCTTTTACATCTCTTTATCAGTCATTTGTTTCTTCCATCCTCCATTGTTGATCTTTCAAACCCACCACTAATCCCACCTTTCTTCCTCACCCCTCATGCCATTTAAACTCACCCACCCACCCTCCCTCCTTCTCTCTCCCCTCATAAACCAACCTCCCCCCAAAGAAAAATGAAACACAAAACTCTATCACTCCCACACCCACTGTCACCCAGTTCCATAACCCACGCAAATGAGAAAATTGACCCGCTTCAACTACTCTACCCTACTACCCCTCTGTTTTCGTCCTTCGACCACCTCTCACCCCCACGGCCCCACGCGCATCTCCCTTAGTCGTAACATCCACCACCTCCATCCCAAACTTAACCACTTGCTTTTACGAAACCCACCCCCTCCCTCTCTCTCCTCCACAGCTCCACTCCCCTACTTTAACTCCTCGGCCACCCCCCTCGAATTTGGACCCATCTTTACAAGAAATGGAGAAGAGAATGGTTGGAGTATCCCATACATTCAATCCTAATACCATAAGAGGAATCCAAAACAAAAACTTAGAGTAATGTTGTTCTCTTGGATTCATATACTAACAGATGCAATAATTCGGATCAAACAACGAAATTAAAAAAATTCGGATCTAACAAAAACAGATAAATCACTTGCAAAATGTATAAACAATTTCATCTAAATCAAAAAGCAGAGGACGAAAAACTACGAGATTGCAAAAAGGAAAAAATCAAAAGAGAATTTTGGTGCCATATTTGATAGGCGGTTCGGTGTGGAAAATGCCATTTTTATTGGTAATAATACCTTGGGCAGATGATGCGATCGACGGAAATAACGAGAGAGAGGAGAGAAAATAGGGGTCATGTGTGCTTTCAATGAGGTCACGTGACCAGTAACACCTTTCTACAGATTAGACAACCTACAAGGTCCGCCCAAATTCACAACCCCCTAAAGTTGTGACCTATACAGGATAATCAGTAGTTGGTACCTTTAAAAAATGTTCGGCCTTAGTTGGTACCCCTGGTGTCAATTTTATCCTAAATAATAATCGAAAGTTTGTATTATTGCGGGAGAAGCGGCCAAAGTTTGTATTATTCTAGTTAAAAAATCCTTTATATATATATCAAGCCTTTTTTCTTAAAGAATATAATAAATTGATTAAGTTGGTTCGTTTTTACATAACTTAGGATTACACCAAGTTAATACAGCATGAATATATTAATAATTTGTTTCTAGATTTTTATGTATTCAATTTTATACATTTTTAATCGATCTTATTTTGGTGTGTGATCTTGGTGCTTAATTCCATATTTTCATGTAATTTGTATAGTTCACTTTGAAAGTATCTTATCACAACTCTATAATTTTTTTGTCTTATAATATACTCTTCAATACCCTAGATGGGAAAACTTTGTCTATTGATGCATAATTTTTATAAAAACACAAATGTGAGTTTTCGTTATGTATATAGATCTGGTTATTTCTAACTAAATCAAATATTGTAGCAAAATTCTGCATAGAATATTATTTTTATACTTTTTTTTAAAAGGTAAGAAAAAGAAGGTTAGGAGACCCTCCGCACGAGGGGAGCTCCCACCTTATCAGTTACAAGGATGTTTTGTAGAGTGGAAGAAGTACAATCTTCTATACAGAATTGACTATCTACTAAATTACCAACGTTAGCAATCCAATCAGCCGCTTTGTTAGCTTCCCGGTATATATGACGAATATCCCATGATGTAAAAGAGTTGAGGAGAGTATGAATGTCTCTGATGATGTTGGTAATGCATACGGGGGTGACCAAATTCCTTTGATTGAGTTGATGACCATGAGATTGTCTTCTTCAATGATGATGTGTTGAATATGGTGTTTAATGGCCAAGATGATACCGTGATGAAGTGCCAAAACTTCTGCCATGTAGACGGTGGTGGAGCCGAGGTTGACCGCTAAAGGCGTGAGAAGCTCCCCAGTGAATCTCTTATAATGATACTGCTGCTTCTTGAGTTGAGATGATGTGAATCATTGGAAACACATTAGTACGCGGTTATTGTATTGTAGTATTTTTTAATTTATTTTTCTTTTGTTTTCTCTACTTTAAACATATTGGGAATAAGCTTTTGCAGCCCCTATATTCACCTACATAACCTTTTAGCATAGTTAATATAATGTAAGTTGAACCCTTTTATTCTTATATTTATATGTATATATACATATATATCTTATTAGTTTTATGTTAGTTGATCAGTTCTGAATGAGAACTATAGTAGTTATGTAACAACCCAGCTGCTAGCTAATCACGCTAATTAAGTATTTACAAATTATAATTATCTTTTAATCAACCTCCATTTAGAATTAAATAAATTCCCAATTACATTCATTCGCTATTAATTAAACATCAAATTATATTATCTTACCGCGGAACCAAAACGTATAAAACGATCCTCGGACTCGTGGGTCAAGGGCCACAACAAAAATCTCCAAAACCAATATCAGATTACAAAATACCTTACACGTGTCCAAAGCAATAAAATACTTAATTCCCAAATAAGCACTTGATATTCTAAATATAACCTCCGAATTACTAATCTAATTACAATTTCATAATCCAACTCTTACTTTTGATCCACTCCGGAGCCTTCAACAAAAACTTGCAAATTACGAAGGAAATACAAAACAAACGAAAAACTAAAATGAGCGAAAAGCTTAGTAACTTTACTTCGACCGTCAAAATGGTTTTAGTTTGCAAACGTTTTTCAAATCATAAACAGACTTGGTAATTTTCGGAAAAGCATTAATACTTGTAAACATACCACTAGCATAGATCAATCCCTTAACACATATCGCATTTGTAAGTACGGGTTTCAACAAAACATAACATAAAATAACACACAACTCGACCTTCTCCGATCTTAACGAACTTATATCCGAATCATTTCCCCCATGTACCTTGCCCACTTTTCATCTCAATTCATGAGCTAAGCCAACCAAAATAAGCACGAAGTCTTTTTAACATATTACAAATCATATTCCGATAAACATAAACATTTCGAAACATTTTCGATAACAGAACAAAAACATACTTTTATAATCATTCAATATCACTTCACAACTCAACACATATAGATGCATCTATATCCATGGTCATGACTTTGAACGATGTACGATATTAAAAATACAACACGCACACATGGGCTTATAAATACATTTTGCTGAACATAAAGGTTACCTCAATACAACAATCACTTTAATATAAATTCAAGAACCCTTATATGCAACCTCCAAGAATCATAAACTTGATCTCATCTCTTGAATCATATACTTCTCCATAGCAATTCTCAGTAATCACCTCACAACAATAATAACAACAATTAACATTCATCCCCACTATAATTCAGATTAATAAATTGACTTGCTCATACCTTCTAAACTCTTTTGGGAACTAACTACAACTCTTATATACAAACCCTTCTTCTAATCTAACTCACATCATCAATCTCACTTGCTAATTCTATTCTTATCTCCTTTTCCTCCATCATGACCGGGGGATGCTACTTCTCCTCCTCCGGTCACTCATGTCTATCACCCCGCTCTAAGTGTGACTAATGTGAAGGCTCTCATCCCCTTGGTTCTTGACGTTGACAAGGTTCCATATACTCCTTGGGCCACCCTCTTCCGCAACACCGCAAAGGTCTATAATGATCTCGACCATATTGATCCGAAAGTCAAGAAACCCAAGGATATTGATGATGAATTGTGGGATCGGTTGGATGCTATCGTGTGTCAATGGATGTATGTCACCATTTCTACCGACCTTCTTCTCAAAATTTTGGACGACAAGTCCACTGCCATGGAAGCATGGGAACGTCTACGCAATCTTTTCCAAGACAATAAAGGTACGTGTGTAGTGCATCTTGAAAATCAGTTTGGTAATATTCATCTCTCCCAATATTCTTTCCTTGGTGATTATTGTCAAGCCCTTAAAACAATTTCCACTCAACTTACTGCTATTGACCACCCTATTTCTGAGGAAAGATGAGTTCTTCAATTGGTTGGGAAATTAAATTCCGACTACTGTATGGTTGCCACTCTTATACATCAATCTACTCCTCTTCCTTCATTTGACAAGGCTTTTTCTATGCTTGAATTAGACCGGGTGAGTAGGGAGAAAACTAAAACTACTCTTCCTCGTAGTGATACGGTGTTGTTGGTGGATGATGGTGGTGGTAACAAACCTGCCCAGACGGCACAAGGTGGTGGTGGTCACCGTTCGCATAACAATAATCATAATAAGGGGTATGGAAATAATAACAAGTACAAGGGGGGAAACCAAAAATAAAGGAGTGGGAATTATAATCAGCGTGAGACTCCATCTCACTCAGGCCCACAACAAATGTTTTTCCCCAATTGGGCTCATCCTTGGGCTCAGCGCATGTATTACCCACCATGCCCATATCCTACCCAACTCCCTGGTCAGTGGAATGCCGCCCAAACCCAGCAGCAGGGTCTATTGGGCCCGTCACCTACTCCTCCCAATGCGGCCCAGCAGCAGGCTCTCTTGACTCCTGGTAGCTTTCAGCCCACCGAGTTACCCACCTTTTTCAATACATTATCTCTTCAACCTCCGGACTCCAATTGGTATATGGATACCGGTGCTACATCTCATCTCATGAATAATTCAGGTATGACTTCATCTATTATCAATTGGCGTAATTTCAATTAACATATTATGGTTGGTGATGGTTCTAAAATACCAGTTAAGGGTTCGGGCACGTTTGTTTTTCCTTCCTCCTCATCCCCTCTCACTCTCAAAAATATTCTCTATGCTCCTAAAATCATTAAAAATCTTGTTTTCGTTCGTCAATTCACCTCTGATAACTATGTTTCTGTTGAATTTGACCCTTTTGGTTTTTCTGTGAAGGACCTTCAGACGGGGAAAATATTGACCAGGTGCAATAGTGTGGGCAATCTTTATCCAGTCTCCTCTACTCCATTATCCTCTTCATCTTCTGTTTTTGCTGCTATTTCTTCTGAAGTATGGCACAACCGTTTGGGACATCCTGGAGATCAAGTTCTTAGTTTTCTTAGGACAAATAATCTTATTCACTGTAATGATAAGAAAACTCTTTACGTTTTGTCATGGTTGTCAATTAGGCAAACATTGTCGTCTTCCCTTTTCTATCTCATTGATTAAGACTTATGCTCCTTTTGATATTATTCATACCGATTTATATACTTATCCTCTTAATAGTCCTACAGGTTTTCGTTATTATTTGCTTTTTCTTGATGACTATTCCCATTATTTATGGGTGTTCCCTCTCAAACATAAATCAGATGTTTTTCCCACTTTTGTGCGTTTTCATGCTTATGTTAAGACTCAATTTGGCATGTCAATTAAATCTTTACAATGTGATAATGGTCGTGAATATGATAATGCTCCATTCACTTTGTTTTCTCATACTCATGGCATGATTTGGCGACACTCTTGTCCTCATACGTCTTCCCAAAATGGCAAGGCGGAACGTATGATTAGGACTATTAATGATATTTGTCGTTCTCTCTTATTTCATGCTTCTCTTCCTCCCTATTTTTGGGTTGAGTCATTACATATGGCGGTTTATTTATTAAATATCCGTCCTACTCGCCTTCTTGATAACCTCACTCCGGTGCATATTCTTTTTAACAAGGCCCCTTCTTATGATCATGTTCGTACTTTTGGGTGCCTTTGCTATCCTAATCTTTCTTCTACCTCTCCTCACAAAATGAGTGCTCGTTCCACTCCCTGCATCTTTCTTGGGTATCCCTCGTCTCATCGAGGTTATCGGTGCCTTGATATTGCCACTCAAAAAGTCATAATTTCGCGTGATGTAATTTTTGATGAGTTCTCATTCCCTAACTCTTCAAATTATACTCCTCAAAAATCTTGATTTTGAGTTCCTTGTTTCAGACTTGGAGCCCAATTCCTCTCCTCCCATCATTCGGGCCCCTTTTCCTGCCATAGCCCAGCCACAAAACTCTATTAGCTCCTCTCCTCTTTCTGGGTCAATCCAACGGGCCCCACAACCCCCCTCTCCTCCTTCTGGACACGCGGGTGAACTGGACACGGCTCTTGGGCCTTCTCCTCCGCGTGGGCCTCTTATTCCCACTCCTTCCTCGCTGGATCTTCCTTCTCCCAGCCTTGCTTCTTCTTCTCCAGGCCCATTTGTCAGCAGGCCTCCCCTAGACCCTGCTGCCCCCATGTCTCACAAGTCCCAGCCAGGCCACCCAATGCAAACCCGGGCACAATCCGGTGTTTACAAACCCAATTCTAAATATGCTAGCCTCGCTCTTGTAACTACTTCTCTTACTTCTATTTCTCCTCTTCCTCGGTCCCATTTACGTGCCCTTGACGACCCTAACTGGTATAAGGCTATGTGTGATGAATATAATGCCATGATTGACACTCATACTTGGGAGTTGGTTCCTCGACCTCCGGATGTTAATGTTGTTCGTTGTTTATGGGTTTTCACTCACAAAGAGAAATCTGATGGGGTTTTTGAACGATATAAGGCTCGTTTGGTGGCTAATGGTAAAAGTCAGTAGGTGGGTGTGGATTGTGGTGACACTTTTAGTCCGGTTGTCCGGCCTACTACAATTCGTACTGTTTTGAGTTTCGCAGTTTCTCGGCATTGGTCTATTCATCAGTTGGATGTGAAGAATGCTTTTCTTCATGGGGATCTCCAAGACACTGTGTACATGCATCAGCCACCCGAGTTTGTTGATCCTGCCAAACCTAAGCATGTGTGTCTTCTTTGGAAGTCTCTTTATGGTTTGAAACAAGCCCCTCGGGCTTGGTATCAGCGGTTTTCGACTTATCTTCTCTCCTTGGGTTTTGAGAACAGCAAGTGTGATACTTCTCTGTTTATCTTCAGCAGGGGCTCGGATACTGCTTATCTTCTCCTTTATGTGGATGACATTATTCTCACTTGCTCGTCTGATGCTCTTCGAACTCGTATCATTGCTCTTCTTAGCTCTGAGTTCGCTATGAAGGATCTTGGTCCTTTGTCTTATTTCTTTGGTATTTCAGTCTCTCGTACCAAGGATAGTATGTTCCTTTGTCAACGTAAGTATGCTATGGAAATTCTTGCGCGTGCTGATATGACTTCTTGCAAGTCTGCTGCTACTCCTGTTGATACTAAGTCTAAGCTTAGTGCCACTAGTGGGAAGCTGTTTGATGATCCTACTCTTTATCGTCAGCTTATAGGGGCTCTTCAGTATCTTACTTTTACTCGCCCCGATATCTCTTATGCCGTCCAGCAGGTTTGTTTATTTATGCATGCTCCTCGCGAGCCTCATTTCCATGCCCTTAAGCGTATTATCTGATACCTTAAGGGAACCCTTGATTATGGCATGCACTTCTCCTCTGCTCCTACTACTGGTCTTGTCTCGTATACTGATGCTGACTGGGGCGGGTGTCCTGATACTCGCCGCTCTACTTCAGGTTACTGTGTGTTTCTTGGTGATAATCTTATTTCTTGGTCGTCTAAGCGGCAAGCTACCTTATCTCGATCTAGTGCCGAGGCTGAGTATCGCGGGGTTGCCAACGTTGTTGCTGAGACAGCCTCCATCCGTAACTTGTTAATTGAACTTCATTGTCCGTTAAAGCGGGCTACTGTGGTCTACTGTGATAATATTAGTGCTGTTTACATGTCTCATAACCCGGTACAACATCAGCGCACTAAGCATGTGGAAATGGACATTCATTTTTGTACGAGAGAAAGTTGCTCTTGGTCATATTCGCGTTCTTCATGTCCCTTCTTCTTCTCAGTTTGCTGATATCTTTACCATGGGTCTTCCCCAACCCTTGTTTACGGATTTTCGTTCCAGTTTGAGCATCCGTCCTCCTCCCGCTCCAACTGTGGGGGTGTATTAGAGTAAATATATGTCAATATATTTTCTATCCTTGTTTAGAGTCATGTATCTATGTTAAGTATGTAATTAAGTCAAGTAGGTTAACTTGTACTCTTGGTATATATTGTTAATACAATACCTAAGCCTCCTTAGGGGGTGATTCTATCATCTTACAAATAACACCAAGTCTACTTCATAGAAAATATTATCAAACAAAATAATTTATAAAAATCAGATTTTATAACTAACCTATAAAGGATCAATACATATTATACCATCAATCTATTAAATAAAGAGGAAAGATTCATTCTTTAACTTTACCACAACCTGATTTGTAATCTTTCAATCAAAGTTCCCAACTCAATTCACAACTAGTTTAAAACATTTATAACAAACGAATATTGGTTATGGAGACTTTTCTTAACAACATCAACATCAACATGAGAAAAGGGAAGGACAATGGTCCAGGTTAAACCTTGGAAAATCCGACTTGGGTTTCTTTTGAATCAAGTCAGGAAATGTTGGTGACAACATGGAAATCAGGTAGGAGCTTCATGCAACCAGAAACAGCAACAGCGATAGCAAAATAGGGGAAGCAACAACAGTTGCGATGCGTTACCGACAATTACTGCGACACGAGAACAGAAAATGCTCCGGCAGTGAGAAGGGCAACAGTGTAGGATTATAAGTACTCTAAGCGGAATTTCATGAATCATATTCATAAGCACTTAAAACAGGATCTCATGCATATACATTCAAGGATCACATAATAGTTAAGAATTAACCTTTGACGCGTGATTTCCACAAAGCTCTTCGAGATCCGGAGATAGAACCGCAATTGAGATTCCTCTACTAGGTCCACGAATCCAGATCAATGCTCCACCAATGCTAGTTGGAAGGAAGAGGGACTCTTCTATTTCTTGGAGCAGTATTACGTAACTTTGAAAGAGAGAGAAAAGAGGAGAGAGAAAAACTAACTGCTTTATTTTCTCACCCACACCTAATTATAGGAACTAATTAGGTTAGGAGTCCTCCCCTTTTCTACCTCCTTGGCCGGCCACTCATAGAGTCCTACATGGGCTCTAGGTCATTCTTTTTTATTGATCCGGATTGTGAAAGTGTGACCTTTGTAGGATCCATCTAATTGGGCTTCGGGTTTATTATTTACTAAACCTAAAGTTCTATAGCATCCTCTAGCAAGGCGTATAGATGACCCAATTTAATGAATTTATTATCTCCATAATATGATCCATGTTATATTTAGTAATTGCATTAGAGTCAAGGACACAATTCCTTCAATCTCCCACTTGTCCGAGACGAGTGTGCAATCTTCAAATTCCTTAAGTCTCTTAGTGTCCAATTTGATAGTATGACCATATTACTATATCATCCATACTAGTCTTCAAATTAATCCTTGAAATCCGAGTTCGAATTGACAAACAAATGATCATCATATAATCCATTTGAGCACGGCCATGCATTTTTCAATTCTCACTCTCCAAGGGGCCAAGACACCCTTCCTATCTCATATAGGAGGACTTTTCAATCTTGTGGCAACCAAAACTCCCACTCAACTTTTAGCACAACCCGAATACTGCCTTTATAGTCCCCTTTTACGGCATGACGTTTGACAACATCAAAGTTATACCAATCATTAGGCTAAGTAGTGTTCCACTCATGTCTTAGGAATCCACTAATATAATTACGAAGTTATAGAAACTTCTAAGTAGGTTTGTTCGATCATATATCAACTATACATGTCCATATGATTGACTAAACATCTCCATGTTCCCATAGCCCATGAAACGGCGCTATCAATCAATCTTATATGCTAATCCTTTAATAAGTCATTTATGTCCAATTTAACGACTTAGATTAGGAACTATAATATTCTATGAATTCTGTTCACTTATGGTGTTTCATTCATCAAATCACATATTTGACAAAACCATTGAATTCAAGATATATTTTGGACATTTTATTTAATACCAAACCAAAATTAAATAAGATAAAATTTTATTTCTCATAAACATAAAATAGCAAAACCATGTCTCTACATTGTAATAAGTTTCTCTAAACCTAGTACAATCTAAAGCCACTCTAACATTTGCTTCAAGCCTATAGCCCTAGCGTGACATTCATGCTTGGGTTGAGGTAGTGGTTTAGTGAGCGGATCAGCCACATTCTCATCCGTGTGAACTTTGCAGATCCTGACATCCTTCCTATCTACAATCTCCCTAATGAGGTGATACTTCCTCATTACATGTTTGGATTTGTTATGTGATCTCGGTTCTTTTGCTTGCGCAATAGCACCATTGTTATCACAGAACAACTCAATCCCTTCCAGAGCACTAGGTATGATATCCAGCTACGTCGGGAACTTCTTTATCCAAACCGCTTCTTTAGCGCTTTCAACCGCCGCTAAATATTCTGATTCTGTCGTAGAGTCTGCTACAGTGCTTTGCTTTGAGCTCTTCCAGCTCACTGCTCTTCCATTTAGACAAAAGACGTACCCTGACTGAGAGCGGTAATCATCTCTGTCGGTTTGGAAGCTCGCATCAGTATAACCTTTAACAACCAACTCACTTTCACCTCCATAGACTAAGAACATGCCTTTAGTTCTTCTCAATTACTTAAGGATGCTCTTAGCTGCAATCCAATGTGCTTCCCCTGGATTTGCTTGGAACCTGCTACACATGCTCAAGGCATATGCAACATCTGGTCGAGTACTTATCATGGCATACATGATAGACCCTATAGCCGAAGCATAAGGTATGCTACTCATTCGCTTCAACTCATCAGGCTCAGTTGGGCACTGACTCTTGCTAAGCGATATGCCATGTGACATGGGAATGAATCCTCTCTTCGAGTTTTCCATGTTGAACCTTGCAAGAACTTTATCAATATAAGTTTCTTGACTTAGTCCAATCATCCTTCGAGACCTATCTCTATGGATTTTAATTCCCAGTATGTACTCAGCTTCTCCAAGGTCCTTCATGGAGAAACAACTTTTCAACCATTCCTTGACTGACTCAAGCATTGGTATGTCATTTCCCATGAGTAGTATGTCATCTACATACAATACCAAGAAGACTAAGCTGCTCCCACTAAACTTCTTGTAAACACAAGACTCTTCTTCGCTTTTGATGAAACCAAATTTCTTGATTGCCTCATCAAATCGAAGATTCCAGCTCCGAGATGCCTGCTTCAATCCATATATGGATCTTTGAAGCTTGTAAACCCTTTTAGGATTTTCTGGATCCTCAAAACCTTCAGGTTGTGTCATGTACACATCCTCATTCAAGAACCCATTCAAGAATGCTGTTTTGACATCCATCTGCCAAATTTCATAATCATAAAATGCAGCAATCGCTAAAAGTATCCGAATTGACTTAAGAATTGCTACTGGAGAAAAGGTCTCATCATAGTCTATACCATGAATTTGTCTGAATCCTTTTGCAACCAGTCTTGCTTTATAGACATAGACATTCCCATCTTTGTCTGTTTTCAATTTGAACACCCACTTGCATCCAATAGGGTTAACCCCATCAGGCAAGTCGACCAGGGTCCAAACTTTATTCTCAGACATGGAGTCTAACTCGGATTTCATGGCCTCAAGCCATTTCTCAGAGTCTGGGCACGTCAAAGCTTGTTTGTAGGTAGTAGGTTCTGAATTCTCCAAAATCATTATTTCAGAATTTTCAGTTAACAGGAAATCAACCAACCTTTTGTTTGGAATCCTTTCTCTACTAGACCTACGCGGGGCCTGAGCATCAAGAGAAATGTTCTCTTCATCTTCTTGAAGATCTTCGCTTGAATTAGATTCAAGTGGGACGGTAGGAGGTTCACGTGTTGAATACGTCATCTCCTGAACTAGACTTTCGTCTTGTCGGGCCGTCTCTAACATGGTGTGAGCCACGTCTAGTTGTTGCTCATCTCGAATTTCTTCGAGAATTATTTTACTCCCACTTGTCTTTCTAGAAACAAATTCCTTTTCAAGAAAGACACCATCACGAGCAACAAACACTTTGTTCTCTTGACGGTTATAGAAGTAATTACCCCTTGTCTCTTTTGGGTATCCCACAAAGAGACATTTATCTGACTTGGGTGCAAGTTTGTCTGACAGTAAACGTTTTACATAGACCTCACATCCCCAGATCTTAAGAAAAGACAAGTTTAGAGTTTTTCCATTCCATAACTCATATGGAGTCTTTTCTACAGCCTTTGACGGGCTTCTGTTTAGTGTGTGTGCAGCTGTTTCGAGAGCATATCCCCAAAAAGAAATCGGAAGATCAGCAAGACTCATCATTGATCGAACCATATCCAATAAGGTCCGATTCCTCCTTTCAGATACACCATTTAACTGTGGTGTTCCTGGTGGAGTCAATTGTGAAAGAATTCCACAACCCTTTAAATGATCATCAAACTCTTGGCTCAAATACTCGCCACCACGATCAGATCGCAGTGCTTTAATTGTCTTACCAAGTTGATTTTGTACTTCATTCTGGAACTCTTTGAATTTATCAAAAGATTCCGACTTATGTTTCATTAAGTAGACATATCCATATCTACTCAAATCATCAGTGAAGATAATGAAGTAATTAAACCCTCCCCTTGCCTTTGTGCTCATAGGACCACAAACATCTGTATGTATGAGGCCCAAGAGATCGCTGGCCTTTTCACCTTTTCCAAGAAACTTGGTGACTTTGTCATTTTCCCCATCAAGCATGATTCACATACATCAAATGATTCAAAATCAAATGATGGAAGAATGCCATCCTGTTGTAACTTTTGGATGCGCTTTTGGTTTATATGACCCATTCGACAATGCCAAATGTAGGTTAGGTTTGATTCATTTGATTTTTGTTTCTTACTATCTATGTTATAGACTTGTAATGACCTATCAAGCACATATAAGCCATTTATCAATTTAGCACTAGCATAGAACATATTATTGTAAGAAATGGAACAACATTTGTTCTTAATTTCAAAACAAAACCCTTCAGAATCCAATACAGAAACAGAAATTATGTTCTTAGTTATCGAAGGAACAAAATAACAATTATTTAATTCTAAAACAAAGCCAGATGGCAAATGCAGACTATAGCTTCCTATGGCAAGTGCAGCAACCCGTGCTCCATTTCCAACGCGAAGCTCTACCTCGCCCTTTGCCGGCCTCCTACTTCTTTTTTAGTCCCCGCACATCATTAACTATGTGAGAACCACAGCCGGTATCTAATACCCATAAAGAAGTAGAAGTCAAATTGATTTCTATAACAAATATACCTGAAGTGGAAGCCCCAGACTTCTTTTCCTCCAAGTATAGAGGGCAGTTCCTCTTCCAGTGTCCTATCTTGTGACAATGGAAGCACTTGCTTTCCACGGCCACCTTTGGCTTGGCAGTTGGCTTATGTTTTTCAGCAACAACGGCAACTTGCTTGCCTTTGTCCTTCTTTCCTGCCCATTTCTTCTTAAAACCCTTTCCCTTCTGAACCATTAGAACCTCTTTCTTTGGTTCTTTAGGGATATTCCTCTCAGCATTGACCAACAACCCGTGCAACTCTTGCAAAGTCTTTTCAGACTCATTCATATTGAAGGTCATCCTGAACTGATTAAAGATGTCAGGCAATGAGTGGAGAATAATGTCAGTAGCCAACTCAACCCTGTAAGGGAATCCAAGTCGTTCCATGTTTTCGAAAAGACCCATCATAGCGAAAACATGGGGGCCAACAGCTTGACCCGACTTCATGTGACATTCTAGTATCTCCCTATTGGTCTCATACCGCTCAACTCGGGCCTGTGTTTGAAACATAGCCCGCAGCTCTTGCATGATGGTATAAGCATCCTTGGTTTCGAACCTCCTTTGGAGGTCCGGCTCCATAGCTGCTATCATCAAGCAAGTGATCGGTACAGACCTATCATTGGCCTGCTTAGCATGACGTTTGTCGGCTTCAGAAGACTCATCAGTAATCACAGGAAGTGGGGTTTCTAAGACATCCTCTCGACCCTCAGACCTCAATACAAGTCTTAAGGTTCTTTCCCAGTTGATGAAATTTTCACCATTCAGCCTGTCCTTTTCAAGGAAAGGACGAATGTTGAAAACAGAGTTGTTGTTGTTGTTAGACATAGTATCTACAGACAGAATAAAACAAAGTTCAATATTATGTTTATAAAACAACCTAAAACATGCAAAGGTTTCTAGGTTGATCACCGATTCAATTTTAATTAATGTCCCATTTGAATAAGTGAATACAAGATCCTATCAACATGCAACACTAAGCAGACGGAGGCCTTATCTTAACGTTACATTCTCAAGGTAAGTAAACTCCTTTACTAATTATAACACTTTATAATTCTTGTTTAGATTGGTAAATATCGCATGCTTAACTATCTCTTGCTTCAAAACCCAAAACGCTTTTGATGATTTTGTTAAGGAAAACCAAACTAAGTAGTAAAATTCGCAATTTTACCTTATCTCCCAAAATTAATGATAATACCCTGCGAAGGCATGACCTATTACTATTAATTAAGGGTTAATAAGCACTTTATGTTTGGAAAAGCTACCCTTAATATTTTCGGGACCTAAGTTTATTATGTTGTTATGAATTAGTGAACTCTAGCGCATCAACAAACAACATACAATAAACTTATAAGCATTTTAAATAATAATAAAATGCGAAAATAAAATGATCTAGTATGGCCCCTAATCCTAAGAACTAAGCATCAATGGCTCCTTCTTGGACTCTTCATGGATCTCCATCCATCTTAGCCATGGGCCTTCTCTTGAGGGGCTCGTCTTTGGATTACATAAGTATCAAAATAATAATAAATTACAAAAATACTTAACGATACGCAGATCGTATTTAAAATTTACAAGAATACATCACGATACGCAGATCGTATTTTCTAACTTAATTTGGGCCATACTAGTCATACATAGCAATTATATCAAAATATAAAAGCCACATAATAATATCACATATTATACTTGCCAACAATTAAAATATCAAATATTCTTAATTAAAGCAAGAGGATAAAATATTTAAGTAATTCCTAACCACCTAAAGATTCTATCCTAGAAAATCTAGCATATTAATTTTAATTAGATTAAAGAATCAAATTATGAAATGAATTTATGACCCAGTCAAAATAACATAATTAATATAATTGGAATTTGCTTAATCTTCTCAAAATTCTGTTTTACAAAATTTCAAAAAAAATTTGTTCAAGATACTGCTTCCCATTTTTACGGATGCCAGTTTATATCCAAAAAAATTTTTTTTTTTATTTATTTATTTAAAACACAAAAAAAAAATTAAAATTTTGAAAAAACAGCCGTGGAGGCCACGACCAGACCAGCAGCACAAAGGGCTGCCAGTCCCAACTCCACGCCAACATACACGGCGAGAAATCCGGCCACCCACGTCAAGCGACTTCACCGGAACTCGCCGGCAACCCATCTCGAGCCGACGCCGGCAACAACCTGCCAGCGCCAGCAAGCGCCCAGCAGCACGCTGCTGCGCACGTCGAACGTGCGTCGCAGCGTGGCTGCCGCCACCACCGGTCTTCGCCGACTGCCCAGCCAGCGTCTGTCTATCCCTCGCCGTCGTCCAGACGGCAGACCACCGGAGCAGCCACCAGCCGTGGCTGCTCCTCTTCCTCCTCCTTATTTTTTTTTTATTTATTTATTTATTGAAGGAAATTAAAATTACAACATTTGCAAAATTAATTTAGTGATCTTAATTAAATTAAACATAAACCCTTTTATGCCTAGTTCAGAAATTAAATAAAAATCTCCATTTTAATTAATTTTAGGGTTATTCACATAAATTAATCTCTAATTCATATAAAACTCTTTTCACATGAATTAATTTTCATACATAAACAAATTTAAACATGAAAATCAGATTAATAATATGAACTTAATATTCGAAATAAAATCAGAATTTAAATTTCGAAAATTAGGGTTGAATTTGCAAAAAATCCAGCCACTCTATATTGAAAAATTAAGCAATTAAATCTCCATTTAATCAATTCCAATTAATTATTCATTCCATAATTCAATTCCTCCCCTTAATCAAATTAAAATTAGTCATGAACACATCAAAATAAATATAATTATTATGACCAAAAAATTATATGCAAGAGGCTAAAACTGATGCCACTGTAGGATTATAAGTACTCTAAGCGGAATTTCATGAATCATATTCATAAGCACTTAAAACAGGATCTCATGCATATACATTCAAGGATCACATAATAGTTAAGAATTAACCTTTGACGCGTGATTTCCACAAAGCTCTTCGAGATCCGGAGATAGAACCGCAATTGAGATTCCTCTACTAGGTCCACGAATCCAGATCAATGCTCCACCAATGCTAGTTGGAAGGAAGAGGGACTCTTCTATTTCTTGGAGCAGTATTACGTAACTTTGAAAGAGAGAGAAAAGAGGAGAGAGAAAATAATGAGAGAATAAAAACTAACTGCTTTATTTTCTCACCCACACCTAATTATAGGAACTAATTAGGTTAGGAGTCCTCCCCTTTTCTACCTCCTTGGCCGACCACTCCTAGAGTCCTACATGGGCTCTAGGTCATTCTTTTTTATTAATCCGGATTGTGAAAGTGTGACCTTTGTAGGATCCATCTAATTGGGCTTCGGGTTTATTATTTACTAAACCTAAAGTTCTATAGCATCCTCTAGCAAGGCGTATAGATGACCCAATTTAATGAATTTATTATCTCCATAATATGATCCATGTTATATTTAGTAATTGCATTAGAGTCAAGGACACAATTCCTTCAAACAGCTGCTGCAGCTCGACAACAGCTGCACCACCAGCACCAACACACACGGAGGAGAGAGAAAAGTGAGCAAGAAAGAGAGGAGAGATAAAACAGAGTGGACAAAGCAAAATGCCAGTCACGCCATCTCACGGTGGCGGCTCACCGGTGACCTCACGCCAGAAAAGCAGAACAATAAAGGAAATAAAATAGTAGACCAAGAGAAGAAAGTGGAATTGGTCCATGATGATATATTCAAAACTCAAATTAGTAGCTAACTAGTTTTTAATTCCACGTAGATGACCCACGTTATTAACATTTTCATGTTAAAAAATGCCATCTAATGATGCATAGCATATTGGTGACAACTTTAGTATAATAACTTGAGGTTATATGGTCAAATCTTAAATGGAGTTTCTGGAGAACTCTTGAAGTTCTTTTTTTTTTATCTATTGAATTTAAAAGGGTATTTCGGTAATTTCAATGCATCAGTTAAAAATCTAATTTTGTTTGCAATTGAAATAAAAAATTAATTAAGCTTAATAATACCAAAATAGTTTTAAAACATTAATTAGACTAATAACTGTAATTAAGCTTCAATAAAAGCTGCTAAAAAAACTAGGTTGTTACAAGTTCCTCTCCCCATTCTCCAGTCTCCACCCTCTCTTATTTTATCATCGTCTTCTTCATATTATAATTACTGAAACACAAAAACGGATATTGCAATTGAACTAAAAAAGCTACTAAAAATCAAGAATGAGGGAGACGAGGTGGTAACATTTGGCGCAAAGAAGTATTAAGAACATGATGATTCTGACTACGCAGATTAGCTAGCCACATTAATCAGAAGTCTACCTATATAGTATTCCAGTAAGTACTCCAAAAAAATGGCCAATATCAATTCTATGTTATCGTACATGTTAACAGGAACAATTAACAATAATCCTTTAGAATGAATTTAGCAGATAAAACATTACCAATATGGATGATTTGTAGCAAATTAAAACTATAAATAAATAAATAGCACTTACGATATAGAATACTGGCCTTATATGCACGCGATGAGTGCGTTAATTAATAACTTGTTATTTTATTGTATACTCCATCCGTACCACTGCCTCCGTTTTTTTTAGTTTACTCACTTTACTTTTTTTTTTTAGGGGATTACTCACTTCACTTTGGGGGAGAACCAAGGAGGAAGTACAAAAGTATGAGAGAGAAACTGAAAGATGGAGAGAGGAATTGAAAAGTGAGAGAGATAAACAAAAATGTGGGTTAAAATATTAAAAAGTAGATGACATGGATGGAAAAAGAGGAGAAGGTAGATGGGACATGTTACCAAGAATAGAAAAAGCAACAGTGTGTAGATTAAAAAGAAACATACCAAAAGGAAATTGTGTAGTTTAAAAAGAAACGGAGGGAGTATAGTTACGATTACACTTAAAATGTGAAAGAGTAAAAAGAAATGGAGAGAGGATTTCTTCCTCTCTCCTCAAATCTTCTTCACCGGATTTCTTCCTCTCTCCTCAAATCTCCTTCACCGAAGTTCTTCCTCTCTCCTAACTCTCTCTATTTTCTCCTCAAAACTCGGCGGATTTCCATCACCAGAATTTGAAACGCAATGAAATAAAAAAGTTCATCATCTCTTCGTGCATCGTTCGTCGATCATCGTCTCACCATCGTTCATCATCTTCCTCTCCTCGTCGTGTCGCCATGTTCCGCAACTTGGGGGCGCCACCATCACACCGAAACATTGAATTTTCAGATCTTCACCCTATCTCGTTCATCATCACAACATCGTTTCTCTCATTTCATCATCGCAACATCACTCATCATCGCATTTTCGTTCCTCTCGTTTCAGATCTACGTTTCTTTTGATTCATTTTCTCTTAGTTTTAAGTTTGTAATTTCATTTTGTAATATCTGATTTTTCATAATTTATATTATTTTCAAGATGTATGTAATTTAGGGTTTTGTTTGTTATTTAGTTTTCTTTTTTTTGTGAAATATTTTTTGATGAATATCATTATAATTTTTCTGTTTTTCTGTAATTTTCTCTAGGTTTCATAAATTTCGTTGTAATTTATGTAATTTTCTGCAAATTTCATAAATTGTTGAATTGTGCCATTTTAATTTATGATTTTATTTGGTTTTTTTTGCAATTTGTACAATAGATTTCACATGTCTGTATTGATTTTAGTTGGTGTTTATAGTCTTTTCAAATTTTCGTTGGGTTTTGGTTGCCTTTTGGTAATATGTGCATAAACGAAGGAAATATGAGTGCAGGCTGCTTTTCTTTTTTGTTACACATCACCCTCAATTGATCCGGTTAGGGGGGGAAACCAGATCAGTTTTGTACCACGTACATCAGTTTATTAAATAACTGGTTCATTTATTTTGAAAACCGGATCAGTTGATAAGTTACTGATAAGGTTTTCAACAGAAGCAATTAACTTTTGTCAACCGCTCCGAACCGAACTGATCCAGCCCAAAACCGGATCGGTAACACCTATTTTGACCGAATCCAGTGACGTTTTTTTCCACTAGTGATCAGAAAGATGAAGTTGGAAAGGATACTTTTTTTACATCTTAGTTTCTCGAAGGTAAGAAAGATGAAAGCAGTGGGAATATTACAGGTTAGCCATTTTTTAACTTCTGGGGGGGGACAAAGTTTGCTTATTTTTGGGCATTGGCGGCAAAAGAGATGATCGAGAGTTTCTTCTTGTGAAACTGCATGTATTGAAAGGAAGAATATTGCGTTTGGCTAACACGTCAGGAATGCCTAGTCTATTATGGCATATTTGCTATAGGAACATTTTCAACTTGGGTGGAATGTCCAGAGCCAAAATCCACCTACGCTGCCATTTGTCTTCACTAGGGTCAAGGTTATGAACTAGCCAAGTTGCTGATTTGACCATAAAATCACCAGAGGAGGTGAGACCCCATATTGGAGTATCATCTAGGCTAGTTTGCAATATTTGAATTTCTCTAATAGCCTTTATCAGGTGGGGTGAAAACAATTCTTTTAGACTTTGGATATCCCAAGCGCGATTAGGGAGAATGAATTTGCGAAATTGCATATTTAAATCTACTTTTGTCATTTAGTAGATTGAGGATTGAGAGGAGGTTTTCATTTGAACACTAATTAATTGTGCAACCAAAAGAGCATATCATGGCCATTCTCAATTTTCCAGGGAATACCTTTGCGTAGGATTTCCTGTTGTAACGGAATTTTCCGCCAGATTGAAGAGTCTTGAGGTTCAGGATTGCAATTGAAGAAGGATTTGTTTGTTAAGTATTTATCTTTTACGAGTTATACCCATAAACTTTTCGTTATCTATGAGGATCTTCCAACCTAATTTCATAATCAAAGCTCTATTAATATGTAGGTTTTTTCCGAGTGCTAGAACCCTTTGGACTTTGGACAACAAATTCTAACCCAAGGTATGAGGTAATCGCGTATTTTTCCTTATCTACCGCCAAAAAAAAATTATGTGGAGATTATCCATAGACTTAGCTATATCGGTAGGGAAGAAGAAAGGAAGCGCAAATAAAGGTAGGGCTTCCAAATTGCTTTGAATTAGGGTCGGACGACCGGCTTTAGATACGAATCCTACTTCCCGGTTATTTATTCGTTGTTCGGTTTTTGGATAATATGATTGAAATCCTATTTTAATGGATGGTATGAGCTGAAGAATAGTCCCAAATAACGGCCTAAGCAACAATTTGGGAACATATTAAAATGACTACTATTGTCTTCCTTTGAGGAGTCAACTTTTTCGGGAAAAATTATAGTCGGTTCGTGGAATTTAGCCAATTGACCTGATAAAGCACATAACATATCTATTATAATTTTAAGGTCGCGACAAGCCGTTGGAGTAGCTTTGCAAAATATAAACTATCATCTCGCAAAAAGGGAGACATGGAACGTTGGATGCATGTTAAGGTGATCCATGACTTTGAATTTCTATAGAAAGTGTCATAATAAAAACTTCCATATATAGGATAAATAAGTACGGAGAAAGGGGGTCCCTTGCCTGAGTCCACTTGAAGGCCTAAACCTAAGGGAGGATTGACCATTTTTAATAGAGTAGGACACATTTGTTACACAATCTAAATCCACGAAATCCATTAGGGTTGGAAATCGAAGGCAGCTAGACAGTGCTAAAGAAAATCCCATTATTCTATGCGATCGTAAGCTTTTTCCGTATCTAATTTTAGCGCACACCAACCTATCTTATTTTGAAATTTTTGGAATGTGTTTATGGTTTCTTTTGCAATCAGAAGGTTGTCATCAATGGAAAGATCTTGGGTGAAAGAATTTTGGAGGGGACTTATTTCTCTTTGAAGAAAGGGTCATAGTCCATTAACCATAATTTTTGAAATTGCTTTATAAATAGTGTTTATTAAGTTAATGGGACGGAAATGATTTAGGTTCTCAGGTGCGCTTAATTTTTCGAAATTAGGTTTATTAAAGTGTGGTTTAGCGATGGAGGATGTTTACCATGAAAGAAAAAACTTTGAACTGCTATGGAGACATCTCTCCCGATAATGGGCCAATGCTTGGTGAAATTTCCCTCCAAAGCCGTTAGAGTCGGGAGCCTTTAGGGGGTTGATATTGAAGAAATTATTTTTTTATATCATCGAAGGAGATAGGAGATAGGAGATGAGAGCAATCATTGCAAGAGAATAAGAGATAGTGGTTGAGAGGGAGAGATGTCTTCTCCATAATTTATCTTGTAGACAAAGAATCATTAAGATCTCCTATGTGGAGCAAAGGTAATGTAATATTACCTATGTAAGATTTGAGAAGACCCCATCATTCATTATTTTAAACTTCTTTTGCTAGGCAATAAGCACAATTATGGAATCATCTTTGTTGTTTGGTTTATTGAAAATGTATAAATGTGCATATCACGAATGCGTTGTATAATTTTTAACAATTAAGTTGGCGCAATTCCAACAAATCCATAAACCCCCATAATGATTGATATGGTTAATAATTAATTTGTTGTCAAGATGAAGAGCATTTAATATTCTATGACTATTTCTAGCATTTGTAAGTGTTTCTAAGACTAAGATAATGTCAGATTGATATTCATTTTTCAAGTAGATTAGTTCAGCTAGTACTTGGGGTCTTTTACCCCCGTATATAATCCAACATTAAACTTTCATCAATTCTTTTTGTGATTGAAATAGGTGGCTATTCTGCCAAAATACATTAAGGGAATAACATGATGCAACATTTGAGAAGCTACCATCTTGCTTAGATGATAGGTTAAAATCTTGCACATTGTAGAAAAGAATTTTCTTGCAAGAAAGTAATTAAACCTTCTAGTGATATAAATAGAGGAGAAAATATAAGGAATTTCCTCCTTTTGCTCATTTAACTTGTAGCCGCAACACAATAAGAGGTGTGGGACACCCCAGTTCATTTGCGAGTGATGATACACTCGAGCCCAAGTGGGTGCTAACACCCATATTGTAGAGATTAGAAATAAGATTGTGAGGAAACATGTAAGTGAATAACATTGCAGTTTGTATGTCGAAACGGAACAGAGGAGAAGGAAATACCCCTTTATATGGAGGCAAAATCCCAACTCGTTTTAGAAAGTTAGAGAATTTCTCCAACGGTCTTTACTTAGCCATTTGAGAAATTGGTAAGGAGTAAACCAAAATAAATCATTCAGCAAATTAGAGTGACCCTTCGCATCTTACTTAACGAAAAAGAAAACCAAACCATTAGGGGGTGGAAAAAATACCCTATTATGCGAATGACAAAGCATTTGATTTCATAAGATCGTGAAAACCCAGTCCATCAAGAAAATAAAATATTTCTTTAGTTTTAATACAATGAGAAGCATGAGACGAGAGAGATAGAGAATATCATCTTAGAAGCTTGGTAAAAAAAATTGTTCTGATGAGTTTCTACTATTGTCTTCAATATAATGTATGGAAATTCTAAAAAACATCGTTGGCTGCAACAAATACCAAGTAGGCAATTAATGATTGTACAATCATAATTTTGAAAAGGGCATGTCGACAGCAAAACTATAGGAATAAAAGAATTGACCTATATAGGCGTACTCTGGGCTATTTGGAAAACTATAAATGACCAAGTTTTTTCGTCGTTTACGCGCCACCCTTGAAGCACTGAAACATCATCTGGAGGATGGTAAACAACATCTAATTTTTGTGCAATCTGCCAATCTCCATCGTCCCTTGAGCACACCCAGCTGAATAATGATCTCCCACCGGGATTTTCTTGGCGTAATTTGGCAATCATAATCAAGGTTCGCCGGAAATCATCATTAGGATAGATGGTTCTTGGTTTAGCCAGACCCAACTAGCTGCAGCAGCTTGGGTAGCCAGTTATACTTCTTCCAGTACTTCGTCAAGCCAGGGCAGGTTGTGCGTGCTGGGTCAGCTCTCCAAGTGGAAGCGAAGGCTTGTTTGCTAGCTCTTCTTTGGGCTAGGTCCACTCAGTTCTCGACCCTATGGATCTATACTGATTCCAAAGTGTTGGTTCGTCAGATAACATCTTCGACTAGTCAGGATATGACAATCAAACATACCCTTACGGATATCAAAAACCTTGCAGCTTCGTTTACTTGGTGCTGCCAGGAGGTCCAGGTAGCTCATGATCTTGCACGGAGATGCCGCAACTCTAGCTTTCCTTTTGCTCCTCACTAGTTTATTTTTTTGCTTTTTCTTAGTTTTGTATGTTTTCCCCGTTGTCAAAAAAAAAAAAAAAGAGTTGACTTAAACGACTATTATGTAGAGAGGAGAAAGAGAGCAGTGTAGTAAACACCAAAACTAATTAAAGTAGACACAAAGAAGCCAAAAGG
The DNA here is from genome assembly GCA_947648045.1 of Beta corolliflora. Taxonomy (NCBI): domain Eukaryota; kingdom Viridiplantae; phylum Streptophyta; class Magnoliopsida; order Caryophyllales; family Amaranthaceae; genus Beta; species Beta corolliflora. Next base: position 49,437 of record CANSZD010002469.1, on the reverse strand, counting down.
AGACAAACAAATCACAAGATAGACGAAGCAAGAGGTAGATAGCAGTCATATAGAAACTCAAGAATTTGGAAAATCTATCCAGAAGACATCTTGTTAGATAATATCTATCACAAGCGAACCCGTATTTGTCAAATTGAGAAGCCAATAAAAGAAAATAATTTGCCAACCAAGCAAATGAGAAAATCATATTCCACAAGGGTTATCACATTTGCAATAGTAACAAACTCATGAGGAGGGATATAGTGGACGAAGACCATTAAAAATAGGAAAAATTGATACTAATAATCCAACCTTTGGGCCATTCGCTCAAATTAATCCCACCTTTTGATTATTATTTAATAATCCAACCTTTTATCTGTATCTGCTCATAATGAACCAGGAAACCGGTAACCGGTTGAATTTGTAAACAAAAAAAAAAAAATCCATCTCTTTTTTTTCCTCTAACCCCTCCCTCCCTATCTCTCTTCCTCCCCCTATCCCCAGACCCCACCTTCCTCCCCTATCCCCCACCGTGAGCACCCCCCACCCCCCACCGTCTGCGAGCACCCCCTCCCCACCCCACCCCACCCACCTTCGTGAGCGCTCAACTCCGTCCCCACTTGCTGCGAACGCACCCCCCTCCCCCCCCCCCGTGAGCGCCGTATTCGATCCCCCGCTCGGGAGCACCCTCCCCTCCTCACCTCCCTATGAACACCTCCACCTTGTCGCTGCGAGCACCCCCTCTCCTTCGATCCCCACCCCCTCCGAGCGCCTTACTTCGCCGCTGCGACTCTGCGAGCACCCCCTCCCCCCTCCCCTCCATCCGCCATTGTTAATAACTCATCGATTAAGGATTACGGGCGGGGGGTTTGTTGGCAGTGGTGGGGTGGGGGTGTTGGCGATGGGGGTGGGAGGGGCGAGGGGTTTGGGGGGGCTTGTTGGCGTGGTGGGGTGGGAGGGGCGAGGGGTCGGGGGGGCTTGTTGGCGTGGTGGGATGGGAGGGGCGAGGGGGTTTGGGGGGCTTGTTAGCGGTGGTGGGGTGGGGGTATTGGGGTGGGGGGGGGGGGGGGTCTTGGCAAGTGGGTAGGGTGGGGGTGGGAATGCTGGCGATCGTGGGGAGTTAGGGGGGTGTTGGCGGTGGGTGGGGTGGGAATGCCGGGCAATGGGGGTGGGGGGTGGGTGGTGTTGGCGGTGGGTGGGGTGGGGGTGTTGGCGGTGGGTGGGGTGGGGGTGGGGGTGGGAATGCCGGGCAGGGGTGGGGTAGGGGTGGCCGGTGGGGGTGTTGGCGATGGTGGGGGTGGGGGGTGGGAAAGTCGGGCAATCGTGAGGGGGTGGGGGTGGGAGGTGTTGGGTGGGGGTGATGTGGTGTGGTTGTGATTATTTGTTTTAAATATTTTAATTAAAATTAAAATTGATTAATTAGATTAGAACGAATTAGAACACGACACGTATTTAATTAACCTATTTCATTTAATGGTCACCAACCTCGTTTCAACAGCGCCAAGGCTCACATATGAAGGGATCGTCTTAAAAGGGATTATTAAATAATAATCAAAAGGTTGGATTAATTTGAGCGAACGGCCAAAAGGTTGGATTATTAGAATCAATTTTTCCTTAAAAATAATATAGAGCAGGTAACAAGGAGGGACATGATAGATCTCAACAAAAAATCGAATGTTATGTACGTATAAGCTAGCAAAAAAACAACTAGCCATTCATAAGAACTAATCCGTAGCGATGTTGTCCAGATAAGCAAAAAACAACTCAGAAAGCACCATACCATGAGAATGAGTCAAACAATATAAGAAGTGTAGTAGTTTTATGTCAATAAACACAAAGATGTATGAACCATATAGAGTTACAGATTTCAGAAACCAAAGGGCCATCCTAATATCAGTAGTAAGAGATAATTGTACGTAAAAAAGCTAAGGTAAAAGACATAGATAAGAACAAATAGTATCTGAGATCATTTTAATTCCAATCAGACTCTCATACCTAACAGAATTTTGATTGGAAAAACCATACAAAAGCGTCAAAGAGAAGACCAACAATTGAATAAAAAGAGATAGTAAAGAAGTAAAAGAACTTATCCAAGAAAGACGCTAGACGTATGGTGGTATCTTTGGGAGACAAGGAGATGGTGTTCATGGAGGAGATATGGGTTGGGAGGAAGAAGGTCATGGGATTGCACGCAAAATTTTTCATTTTTATTTTTTTTCTTTCATTTTTTCTCCTTAAATTTCATTAGCATATTTGTGAGCATTTTTTATTATCTATATTTAAAAGTGGTTTGATACCCATAGTCAATTATCATTACTCCATTTTTATTAGGAAAAATTGGTTAATAATTCAACCTTTGGGTCGTTCGCTCAAACTAATCCCACCTTTTGATTATTTTTTTATAATCTAACATTTGACACTAATCTGTTTTTAATGCACCTAACAGGTAATTTACCTAGAGAAGCAGGTCATTTGTCCTACGTGGCATTGTACCGTTACAAAAAGTCAGCCAACCCTATTAAATCACTTTCTCTCTCCCCTGAAACGTCTTCTTCAACCTCTTTTCACCTTTCCCTTTTTTTCTCCCCCCAATTATCATCTTCTCCCCGTACATCCGTTCATCTGCGTTATTTCCGATTGAAGGAGGGAATGTCTATGGGGAGGATCTCGATGGTCTCGCATTGGCTTCAATCACATTGAAACCCATTAGCAAAGCATTCTCGCAAAGCTACTACAACAATCTGATCCAGGTCACTTCAAGAACTCCCTGTGGGAGGCACAACAATAAAAATCTCATAATAAAAATGCACAAAACTATCAATATAGAGCCACAACACGTAACCAATTGCAATTCGACATACAAACTTGTGAATAATAAATGACGGCTTGCACTAGCACTATATTTATATAAAAATATATAGTTTCACATATTACAATAATACCCTTAGGTATCCACTATTACACCCCCTCAATCTGTGCATGGGGAACCACGTGCAGATTGGAAAACTAAAAGACTAGAATATTTTTGTAAATATATCAATTGTAGTGGGAACATAATGAAAATAAGTCACCATGAGCCACACGCTCATGAACAAAATGATAATCAATCTTAATATTTTTCGATCATGCCGGATTAAACAAGATAAGAAAACATTATCACAAAAGAATTGGTTGTTGAATGAGCTTCCTAGTTAAGCAAAGAGAACGAACATGTAATGTATCCTGTACTGTATTGCGACAACACGATACTCAGCTTCAGTGGAAGATTTAGATACCGTAGGTTGCTTTTTAGAACGCCAGGAAATAAGATTGTCTCCAAGATAAATAACATAACCCGTGGTAGAGCGACAACTATCAGGGCAACCGACCCAATCAGCATCAGAATAAGCAATAATGATGGAGATGTCTTTGGTGGGACGAAGCCATAGGCCATGATCAGCGGTACCCTACAAATATCTGTAAACACGCTTGACAGCCAACAAGTGAGATGTGCGGGGAGCATGCATAAACTGGGATACTAAATGCACAGCATAAGCAATATCGGGTCGTGTCATAGTCAAGTATTGTAAAGTTCCTACCATACTGCGGTATTCAGACGGGTCAGAAAGAAGCTCACCATCAGTGACAGAGAGAGTGGTACGAGAAGGAAGAGGAGTACGCACAGGTTTGACTGTATGAAGATGAAACTTTTTCAGCAGATCAAGGACATATTTTTATTGACAGAGAAAAAGACCACGAGATGTGCATACAACCTGGACACCTAGAAAATAGTGAAGATCACCCAAATCCTTCATAGCAAACTGGTGACCAAGATGAGTAATGAAGGTGGAGATCAAGGTAGGGGAATTTCCAGTGACAATGATATCATCCACATATAGTAGAAGATAAAGAATGTGTTTACCTCGGCAGAAAATGAACATGGAGTTGTCGGATTGAGAACAAAAGAAGCCCTGTTGCAATATGAAACTACTAAAACGATGGAATCAAGCACTAGGAGCCTGTTTGAGACCATAAATAGCTTTCCTGAGGCGGCACATATGAGTTATGAGTTGGAAATTGAGGATGAACAAAGCCAGCGGGTTGTTTCATATAGACTTCTTCAGTGAGAAAACCATGAAGAAAAGTATTTTTGACATCATGTTGACGAATTGACCAACCATAGGATACAACTAAGGACAAAACCAAACGAACAGTAGTAGATCGAACAACAGGGTTAAAAGTTTCCGAATAATCTACACCGACTTGCTGATTGAACCCTTGAGCTACCAAGCGAGCCTTACACCGCTCAATAGACCCGTCACTATTGTACTTCTTATTATAAATCCATTTACAACCAACAATGTTGTTTGAAGCATCAAATGGCACTAAGTCCCAAGTGTGATTGGCAATTAAGGCATTGAACTCTTCCGCCATGGCAGTACGCCATTGGGGATGTTTATTTGCTTGCGAGAAACAAGTGGGATCAAGGTCATTGTCAATTGCACTGAGCTTAAATAAAATCTTGGGTTTGGAGATGCCAGACTTAGCACGGGTTTGCATAGGATGAACATTGATTGGACACGATGGAGTGGGAGGGGGAGCATCGACACAAGGGGAACTCGAAGATGCGCGGGGAGTGTTGTTGTTAGGAACCGACGAGACCACAGTCGGGGAGCTGGGTAGGCTACTGTGTATGGAGGCAGCAGGGGTGCCCAACTGGGAACGGGGAGACACGGCTGGGGAAGGGGAGACATAACTCGACACTGACTGGAGGACTGACGCGGGCTGGTCGACGCAAGAAGGCACCGGAGAAACGGGAGGGGAGACAGGAACCACGGGGGAGGTGGACGACGCAACATTAGTGGGGCTCCAATCAATGAGGAGTCGGGGATCCGTGTCACTAGACAACAGGGTCAATGAAGGACGAAACTGGACAAGAGAGCGATATGGGAAAATTGACTCATGAAACTGGACATTACGACTCACATAAACAAGACCCGTTTTGGGATCCAAGCATCGATAGCCTTTATACCCAGGGGCATACCCATGAAACACACATTGGACAGACCGAGGAGAGAGTTTATTGGAAGGTTTAGCACTAAAATTTGGGAAAGATTCACATCCAAATACTTTCAAAAGGGAATAGTTGGGTGGTTTGTGAAAAAGTTTTTCAAAAGGCGTGGTATTGTGCAAAAGCGGATTGGGTAAGCGATTGATAATATAAGTGGAAGTATACGCAGCATCGACCCAATATTGAGCAGAGATATCGGCATCAATAAGCATAGTGCGAGCAAGTTCAATAATGTGTCGATGCTTACGTTCAGCTACACCATTCTGTTGCTGTGTTTCAGGACAAGATTTGCGAAAAGAAATACCACAACTAAGAAAATGATCAAGAAGAGGACCATTATCAAATTCACGACCACCATCACTTTGAGAGTATTTAATTTTTGTATCAAATAAATTCTCAACTAATGCTTGGAAATGTTTAAACACAGTATAAACATCAGATATTAATTTTAAAGGATAAATCCAAGTGTAGCGAGAAAAATCGTCAACAAAACAAACATAATATTTGAAACCCAAATTAGAAGAAACAGGGGATTGCCAAAGATCCGAATGAAGTAACTGCAATGGTTTATCACAAGAGTGTGTAACATCCACAAAAGGCAAACGATGAGACTTCCCTAACTTACAAGACACACAATCATGGAAGAAACTAGTGGCACAAATAGCCTTATTGGACTTAAGAAATCCTAACACACGATCCCCACAGTGACCAAGACGATGATGCCACACATGACCAGGTTCCGAGACAAAGAAGAAGAGCAACGAAGATTGTTTAGACGCCGTAGTGAAGGGGTAGACACTATTCTTCTTGGAAGCCCGCGAAGAACCGCCCCGTTTTGTCATTAACACAAAAAGAAGATTTATCAAAAACCACACTGCAATCATTATCTTTGCATAATTTATTGACGGACATTAGATTGTACTTTAAATTAGGAATATGATAAACAGAGGTCAAGGTCAAAGGACGATGTGGTGAGTTCAATGTAATATTGCCAATATGAGCTATGGGTAAGTTAATGCCATTTGCCACTTGTACTTGAGCATTACCAGTGTAAACAGTTTTAGAAGACAAAATACCTTCATTGTTGGTCATATGAGACGATGCTCCGGAATCCGGATACCAGATTGCATCACTGGCTTCTCCATGGGAAAGAGCAGACAAGGCAGACGCAGAGGACGGAGCATAGCGAGAAGGACAAGAAACTGCAGAGTGACCTGGATTAAAACATTAGCAGACTATAGGGGGAGGATTAGTACCAAAAACTTCATCAACTGAAGATGTGCCTGCAGACAAGACATTCGAACAACGAGCAGATTAAGCAACAATACTATCAGATGACACAACAGAATTGACAAATGCCATACCTAAAGGGACATGTGTTTGGGTTTGTTGGTTACTAGGAGCACCCCCATGTTGCTGGTTGTGGTGGCGACCACGACCTCCACCACGGCCTTTCCGATTACCACGCCAAGGACGCCCACCCCCACGACCTTGCTGCTGACGATTTGAGTCACGTGATTGAGATTGTGGCTGGGCAGCAGCACCAGAGGTGCTGGCAGCAGGTGAAGAAACCCCCGAAGAGGTGGTGGTGGCAGCAAAAGCTTGGTGTGTGGTGGCACCATTATCAAGAGATTGAAGATGAAGTATACATTGTTCTTGAACAAGTAGCCATGAAACAAAATACCTTACAATTATTACTTGCCATTCTATCAAACCAACAATACATATCATAGACAATATACCTGAGATTTGCTTAATAGCCCAACAATCTTCAGGTTAAACCCCGAAAGCTCGTCTTCAAATACTCCATCAACGCAGACTTCCGAAATCCGAATTCTCCGAACACCTCAAATCCTTCCAACGAACCTAACTCCTCCCTCACCGGTAAACTCACATCATTCCTCGGCCCACCATTTTCAGCATGATGAAGCTTCACCTTATGGCTTGTCATTATCATTATGCATAAACGACCGAGAAAACTGCTGAACAAACTCATTCAAGCTTTTTTGCAAGTTCAGTTAATTACATAGAAAGAATTATGTTGATTGCAGTTAGTAATACAATTCGCAACTTCAAAAACGCTAAAATTTACTACGGTTTTAGCCCGAAATTTTAGAATTAAGGAAATTTCAACAACATTATAACTAGGACTAGAAGATATTACCTTCAGATGTGCTTTTTTGAAACGAAAATTACTTCGCGTTCTTCACTTGCTCTGGATTTTGCCACAAATGACAGTGCTTCACTTCAAGGTGCGAAATTTCTTCAGTTATGGAGGAGCGAGAGTCACTGAGAGAAAGAGAAGTTAGAGAGACAAAGGTTGGTTGGGAGTAATGATGTGTCTCCAAAATTTGGGAGGAAATTAACACACATGGGTCAATTCTCAAAATGTTGACTTTTTATCCGGTTCCCAGTTACATAGGTGCATTAAAAACAGATTAGTGTCAAAGGTTAGATTATTAAAAAATATAAGGATTTTTAACAAGAATAATACAAACTTTTGGTCGTTCTCTCGCAATAATACAAACTTTTGATTATTATGTAATAATACAAACTTTACATCAAAATTCCTCCAAGAGTCGATGACCGTTTACATGTAAAACATGTAAATTTTTTTTAAAAGAACTCCAAAATCTCTTCCTCCTCCCTAGCCAACCAATTGAATCCCCCCCCCCCCCCCCCTCACCTCCACCCCCATCCCCACCCCCACCCCCGCCGATGAAACCACCCTCACCACTCCCTCCCCCATCACAAAATCGCCTTCCCACCCACGAAACGTCCCCCACCCGAACTCAACAACTCCTCCTCCCCCCCCACCCCAAAACCACTTCCCTAGACCCACTCCCCACGGTTTAGGGTTTCTCCACCACAGGAACCGATTCCTCACTACCACCTCCTCCACCACCACCCTCAAACTCACCACCACCCCCTCCACCACCACCCTCAAACTCTCTTCTCTTAACTCACAAACCGCGAACGTCCTCGCGTAACCGTGCGATAACGTCGACGATGACGACGTCGTCTCGTCCCTCCTCCAATCGCCGATAATATCAAAATGACCGCCATTTTTGAAGATCGTATTGATTTCGCGCGGTGATGGTAAGTTAGGGTTTGATTTCTTCCGCTTCGATTTGCGTCTGTGACGATTCGACTTGTTGTTGTGCGGGAGAGGATCGGAGTTCGAGCGATCGAGAATGGCGTCGGAGTTGACTGGAGATGTTGAAGATAGGATGAAGGTGAGGGTGGGGGGAGGGGGTGGAGGTGAGGGTGGGGGAGGGGGTGGGTGTGGGGCAGTGTTTTAGTTAGTTTGGCTAGGGGGGAGGATGAAGAGAGAGAAACAGTGGCTGGGCAGGGTCTAGGGATGCTGGGGTGGGGTGGGGGTGGGAGAAAGAGAGTGAAGGGGGATTAAGAGGAGAAGGAAAAAAAAGAAAAATGTTTTAAATGTTTTTTTATATTTAAATCAAAATTTTAAAAATCAGCCAATAAAATAATGACACGTGTCCTAATGAATGCCACGTCAGCTTGTTTACCTCCTACAACAAGTTAACAACCGGTATTTCCCTACTGGAGGAATTTTGATGTAAAGTTTGTATTATTACATAATAATCAAAAGTTTGTATTATTGCGAGAGAACGGCCCAAAGGTTGGATTATTAGATTCAATTTTTCCTTTTTATTAATGATACAAACGAGATAAGAGTCAAGAGATTTGGAAATACCTCACCAAAACAAGTCAGGCTGAGTTACCAAGAGATATTTCCATTATCAATGAAGATTATCATTACTCCATTTCAATAATCAGATTGTAGAATTGTCGCCGGCTCGCTCCTGTCCAGCCGTCGACTCCTGGTCGACCAGTCGCCTAACGGCTCCGTCAACCTCTTGAATCTATATTTTGGTAAAAAGCGAATTAGAGATACAAAGAATTTTGATTTCATTTACATTGTTTAATTTTTTTCATTGTACTTGTAGAGCTAAAAAGTTCTTCGGATTAAATTTTTTTCTTCTGGTAAAACAAAGAGTTGAAATATAATATCAGTTTCTTTTTCTATACACTTTAACATTGATTATTTGTTCGAAATATGGAAACTTTTTTTTTAAGTTAAGGAGTTTGATCAATTAAAGAAATAAATTATAGAAGTAATGAAGTTTGGAAAATAAATCGTCATTAATTACGAAAGAATTAGAGACTCGGCATATTGAGTATTAACTGTCAATTAGTTTTTTTTTTTTTTCTGAAGTTAGTTATTATTTTTTTTATTTTGGGCCCCGTCTTGCGTTGGGCCCTCGGTGGCCGCACTTCCAGCCAACCCTCAGGGCTGAGCCCGAAGAGAAGATTATCTCCATCACAAGCTTGACAATTATATATAGAAGAGATAATTAAAGCATTATCCCAAATACATGAGAGTTGTGCTAAAAATAACCTAAACTAAGTTGATAATAAGCCTAGGTGATAGCGTTAAGAACACACAAGACTGAGAGTAATTTGTTGTTGTTGTTGTTCTTATGGTTGTTAATTTCGGCACATGCATATATGCCTTACATGTTACATCTAAATACTAAGATGTGAATATGTAGGATCAAATCCCTTCCACTGTCTCTCATGAATGGCAAGACGAAGAGGAATATATGGAGCTCGGTTGATCAAATACACAACACATTGCACTGCTTCACCCTATAATCTCTTAGGAAGATTAGAGATTCTAAGCATACATCTCACCTTCTCCGTAATGGTTTTGTTCGTTCTCTCTACAAACTCCATTGTGTTTTGTTATGTGTCAGGCTTCGTCCTCTCATGTATAATGACATGTTGTTAGCAATAATTCATAAATTCATTCAGAGTATACTCACCACCATTATCTATTCGAAGACACTTCAGCTTTCTTTCTGTCTCCCATCCCTTTCTACCATGGCATGAAACTTTCTAAAAATCTCAAATACTTAGCTTTTCGTCTTCAAAATATACACCCAAGTTCTTCGAGTAGCATCATCAATGAAAGTGATAAAATATCTATTGCCACCAAGAGCCTCCTCTTCAATGGGATCACATAAATCACAGTGTACTAACTCCAACTTGTTTTAGTTCCTAGTAGACTTCCTAGACAACGAAGCTCTATGTTTTTTTGTCTACCAAACAATGATCACAAGGGCTCAGAGAATGTTTTATCCACATGAGGGAATGATTAATTTGACTCCCCTGGTCACTCATGTGTCATAACACTAGTGGAAAAAGTCATCCGCTCCAGTCAAAACAGGTCTTACTGATCCGGAAATAGACCACAGCGGGTGAGGGTAAAGCTGTTCGGTGAAATCAACTGATCCGGTTGAAAACCAGATCAGTTGAGCATAAACTTATCCAGTTTAAGCAGAAAACCGGATCAATTAACTTACTTAACTGATCCGGTTTTTTGAACAAACCAGATCAATTTGTCATATGGGACAAGCACGACACAACCTTTTTGCCGACTTTTCATAACAATAAAATCATTCACGACCAATATAACATTCCAGCCAAATAATTCACAAAAATAAACCATTCCCAATACGTTTAATTAAAATTAAAACTAATTACAATCAACTCAAATCTTCAATAGTCCAGCCAATATTAGCGAAAATCAAGAGCGAAATTAATTACAAAAACGAAATTAAATTAGGGTAATTACAAAAGATAAAATAAAAAACAAAACCCTATTGCAAACTAATTATAAAAAATGAACATTATAAACGAAACCTTAATTTACAGATTAAATATAAAAACCAAAAATAGAAAACGAATCCCTAATTATAAAAAAATCCTAATTAAAAACTAATTATATATATTGAAATCCTAATTAAAATAAAAAAAACCTAATTACAAACTTATATAAAAACGAAATTTCCAAAAAAAGAGATTGAACTGATGAGAATTCCCAAAAAGATGACTTTGGTTTCTTTTTAATTGTTCTTATGGGCTCAGTGGGGTTGAAGATGATGATGAATAAAGTGGTGGTCATGGGGTGGCGAGCCAAGCGATGATGGTGGTGAGTAATGAGAAGATGGAGAGCAAGCGAAGTGAGGAGCGAAGTGACGAGTTAGCGAAGCAATGATGAGCAGGAGGGCGTGCTGGAGACGAGTTTCCGCTAGGGAGAGAGGGATGAGACAGGTTACGTGGTGCGACGATGAGAGATTGGGGCTGGGTTGAGCCGTTGAGGGTTTATGGTTGAGCGCTGGAGAGAGAAGGAGATTGGCGGCTTCGTCCATTCACAAGCAATGAATAAACAAAATAGAAAGATTTATTAAATTGAAGACGATAGCGGAAATATCGTCAAGACGGACAATGTCACTCTAAAGTTCAAATAAAATCTAAAACAACATCAAATTAAATCCCAAAGAACATTAATGCAAAAGTATCTATAACGAGATAACAAGATCTCAAAATCCCATAAATAAAGCAAAGAAAATAAATAAATAGTCCTTCTAACTAGGCTCATCAGTATCTCTCATAACCCATGACATAAAACCAGACTGCAACATATTAACTTGCAAAATATATAAACAAACATCCACAATCAGTGGGGAGTAACTAACGGCTCTCCCAGCTCAATTAGGATCCACATAGGAGTTATCAAGCATATAATAAATAAGTTTCAATCAACATAATATATCAAACTGAACCAAATAACATCCAAACAACAACTTACAGTTTAAGATGCTTATAATTAAAGTAAATCAACAATAATAAACTTAATATAAGCATACAAGATCCATACCAGAACATCCAAAATAAGAACAAAATAATATAATAGGTTTTTGATAAAGAACATAACACCAGTGTATCATAACCCACTTCCTAAGGATTGTCAAATTGAAATCTCCAGACAGCCTATGGGCTTACTTTCCCTACTGCCTGTGTCTAAGAATGGACAAACTCCCGATGCAGGATAGTACCCAGCTCAGGACTTCCCAACCTCTCGGACGACAACAATTAACCCAGGTAATACCCCTAAATCGCAACCTAGATGGGTTGACATGTTCTTCATCGGGAATTACGAATATCCCACCGGCCGGATATCTTAATCTCAATAAAATAGTTCTACAAATAAATATTGTAGTTTATTCATCCATTAATCCTCAAATATAAATAATAAGGATGCCCTTAAGGCCTTACACCAAATTCCGCAGATACATAGGATCGCAATCCAAAAGTCTCATTACAACGATATTTACTCTTCTCAAAGTAATAGTAATAATAATACTAACAAAATCATTTCTCCTAACTAAAAATAATTATACACCAACACCGTGATGTGGAATGGATGGCTTTCCTAGAACAAATTCTAGTTCTGTTAGAATATGTTTATTTTTCCTAATTCTAGTAGGAATAGGACTCTTGAAATCCTTATCTTAGTTGGATTAGAACTCCTAGTTCTGTTAGGAGTCTTAAAGTTTAGTTGATACGTAATTCTAGTTGAGTTAGAAGTCCAAGTCCTAGTTGGATTAGGATTCCTAATTGGAGTAGGATTATAGATTCATTAGGAATCTAGTTAGTTGGCGCCAAGTTGGAGCTTGTTCCACTTGGGTTAGGAGTGTGTTTATTTCCTTGTTATCTTGTTTTAGTTTTCTAGTTCTAGTATGACTAGGGTTTATTAGGAGTCAACTTTTTCGGGAAAAATTATAGTCGGTTCGTGGAATTTTGCCAATTGACCTGATAAAGCACATAACATATCTATTATAATTTTAAGGTCGCGACAAGCCGTTGGAGTAGCTTTGCAAAATATAAACTATCATCTGCAAAAAAGGAGACATGGAACGTTGGATGCATGTTTAAGGGTTGAAGTTTGAAACCAATCCCTGATCCATGATTTTGAATTTCTATAGAAAGTGTCATAATAAAAACTTCCATATATAGGATAAATAAGTACGGAGAAAGGGGGTCCCTTGCCTGAGTCCTCTTGAAGGCCTAAACCTAAGGGAGGATTGACCATTTTTAATAGAGTAGGACACATTTGTTACACAATCTAAATCCACGAAATCCATTAGGGTTGGAAATCAAAGGCAGCTAGACAGTGCCAAAGAAAATCCCATTATTCTATACGATCGTAAGCTTTTTCCGTATCTAATTTCAGTGCCCACTAACCTATCTTATTTTGATATTTTTGGAATGTGTTTATGGTTTCTTGTGCAATCAGAAGGTTGTCATCAATGGAAAGATCTTGGGTGAAAGCATTTTGGAGGGGACTTATTTCCCTTTGAAGAAAGGGTCGTAGTCCATTAACCATAATTTTTGAAATTGCTTTATAAATAGTGTTTATTAAGTTAATGGGACGGAAATGATTTAGGTTCTCAGACGCGCTTAATTTTTCAAAATTAGGTTTATTAAAGTGTGGTTTAGCGATGGAGGATGTTTCCCATGAAAGAAAAAACTTTGAACTGCTATGGAGACATCTCTCCCGATAATGGGCCAATGCTTGGTGAAATTTGTCTCCAAAGCCGTTAGAGTCGGGAGCCTTTAGGGGGTTAATATTGAAGAAATTATTTTTTTATTTCATCGAAGGAGACAGGAGATAGGAGATGAGAGCAATCATTGCAAGAGAATGAGAGATAGTGGTTGAGAGGGAGAGATGTCTTCTCCCTAATTTATCTTGTAGACAAAGAATCATTAAGATCTCCTATGTGGAGCAAAGGTAATGTAATATTACCTATGTAAGATTTGAGAAGACCCCATCATTCATTTTTTTAAACTTCTTTTGCTAAGCTATAAGCACAATTATGGAATCATCTTTGTTGTTTGGTTTATTGAAAATGTCTAAATGTGCATATCACGAATGCGTTGTATAATTTTTAACAATTAAGTTGGCGCAATTCCATCAAATCCACAAACCCCCATAATGATTGATATGGTCAATAATTAATTTGTTGTCAAACTGAAGAGCATTTAATATTCTATGACTATTTCTAGCATTTGTAAGTGTTTCTAAGACTAAGATAATGTCAGATTGATATTCATTTTTCAAGTAGATTAGTTCAGCTAGTACTTGGGGTCTTTTACCCCGTATATAATCCAACATTAAACTTTCATCAATTCTTTTTGTGATTGAAATAGGTGGCTATTCTGCCAAAATACATTAAGGGAATAACATGATGCAACATTTGAGACGCTACCATCTTGCTGAGATGATAGGTTAAAATCTTGCACATTGTAGAAAAGAATTTTCTTGCAAGAAAGTAATTAAACCTTCTAATGATATAAATAGAGGAGAAAATATAAGGAATTTCCTCCTTTTGCTCATTTAACTTGTAGCCGCAACACAATAAGAGGTGTGGGACACCCCAGTTCATTTGCGAGTGATGATACACTCGAGCCCAAGTGGGTGCTAACACCCATATTGTAGAGATTAGAAATAAGACTGTGAGGAAAACATGTAAGTGAATAACATTGCAGTTAGTATGTCGAAACGGAACAGAGGAGAAGGAAATACCCCTTTATGTGGAGGCAAAATCCCAACTCGTTTTAGAAAGTTAGAGAATTTCTCCAACGGTCTTTACTTAGCCATTTGAGAAATTGGTAAGGAGTAATCCAAAAAAACATTTCAGAAAGAAGGGTGAACCTCTTCCTTGTACTTAACCCTGAAAAAGAGAACCAAACCATTAGGGGGTGGAAAAATATCCTATTATGCAAATGACAAAGCATTTGATTTCATAAGATCGTGAAAACCCAGTCCATCAAAGAAATAAAATATTTCTTTAGTCTTAATACAATGAGAAGGATGAGACGAGAGAGATAGAGAATATCATCTTAAAAGCTTGGTAAAAAAAATTGTTCTGATGAGTTTCTATTATTGTCTTCAATATAATGTAATGAAATTCTAAAAAACATCGTTGGCTGCAACAAATACCAAGTAGGCAATTAATGATTGTACAATCATAATTTTGAAAAGGGAATGTCGACAGCAAAACTATAGGAATAAAAGAGTTGACCTATATAGGCGTACTCTGGGCTATTTGGAAAACTATAAATGACCAAGTTTTTCGTCGCCACCCTTGAAACACTGAAACATCATTTGGAGGATGGTAAACAACATCTAATTTTTGTGCAATCTGCCAATCTCCATCGTCCCTTGAGCACACCCAGCTGAATAATGATCTCCCACCGGGATTTTTCATGGCGCAATTTGGCAATCATAATCAAGGTTCGCCGGAAATCATCATTAGGATAGATGGTTCGTGGGTTAGCCAGACCCAACTAACTGCAGCAGCTTGGGTAGCCAGTTATACTTCTTCCAGTACTTCGTCAAGCCAGGGCAGGTTGTGCGTGCTGGATCAGCTCTCCAAGTGGAAGCGAAGGCTTGTTTGCTAGCTCTTCTTTGGGCTAGGTCCACTCAGTTCTCGACCCTATGGATCTATACTGATTCCAAAGTGTTGGTTCGTCAGATAACATCTTCGACTAGTCAGGATATGACAATCAAACATACCCTTACGGATATCAAAAACCTTGCAGCTTCGTTTACTTGGTGCTGCCAGGAGGTCCAGCCATCCAGGTAGCTCATGATCTTGCCCGGAGATGCCGCAACCTAGCTTTCCTTTTGCTCCTCACTAGTTTATTGTTTTGCTTTTTCCTAGTTTTGTATGTTTTCCCCGTTGTCAAAAAAAAAAAAAAAAAAGAGTTGACTTAAACGACTATTATTTAGAGAGGAGAAAGAGAGCAGTGTAGTAAACACCAAAACTAAAGTAGACACAAAGAAGCCAAAAGGAGACAAACAAATCACAAGATAGACGAAGCAAGAGGTAGATAGTCATATAGAGGCTCAAGAATTTGGAAAATCTATCCAAAAGACATCTTGTTAGATAATATCTATCACAAGCGAACCCGTATTTGTCAAATTGAGAAGCCAAAATACAAAATAAAAGAAAATAATTTGCCAACCAAGCAAATGAGAAAATCATATTCCACAAGGGTTATCACATTTGCAATAGTAACAAACTCATGAGGAGGGATATAGTGGACGAAGACCATTAAAAATAATATAGAGCAGGTAAAAAGGAGGGACATGATAGATCTCAACAAAAAATCGAATGTTATGTAGGTAGAAGCTAGCAAAAAAACAACTAGCCATTCATAAGAACTAATCCTTAGCGATGTTGTCCAGGTAAGCAAAAAACAACTCAGAAAGCACCATACCATGAGAATGAGTCAGACAATATAAGAAGTGTAGTAGTTTTATGTCAATAAACACAAAGATGTATGAACCATATAGAGTTACAGATTTCAGAAACCAAAGGGCCATCCTAATATCAGTAGTAAGAGATAGTTGTACGTAAAAAAGCTAAGGTAAAAGACATAGATAAGAACAAATAGTATCTGAGATAATTTTAATTCCAATCAGACTCTCATACCTAACAGAATTTTGATTGGAAAAACCATACAAAAGCGTCAAAGAGAAGACCAACAATTGAATAAAAAGAGATAGTAAAGAAGTAAAAGAACTTATCCAAGAAAGACGCTAGACCTATGGTGGATCTTTGGGAGACAAGGAGATGGTGTTCATGGAGAAGATATGGGTTGGGAGGAAGAAGGTCATGGGATTGCACGCAAAAATTTTCATTTTTATTTTTTTTCTTTCATTTTTTCTCCTTAAATTTCATTAGCATATTTGTGAGCATTTTTTATTATCTATATTTAAAAGTGGTTTGATACCCATAGTCAATTATCATTACTCCATTTTTATTAGGAAAAATTGATTCTAATAATTCATCCTTTGGGTCGTTCGCTCAAACTAATCCCATCTTTTGATTATTTTTTAATAATCTAACATTTGACAGTAATCTGTTTTTAATGCACCTAACAAGTAATTTACCTAGAGAAGCATGTCATTTTCCCTACGTGGCATTGTACCGTTACAAAAAGTCAACCAACCCTATTAAATCACTTTCTCTCTCCCCTGAAACGTCTTCTTCAATCTCTTTCCACCATTCCCTTTTTTTTCTCCCCAATTATCATCTTCTCCATGTACATCTGTTCATCTGCGTTATTTCCAGATTGAAGGAGGGAATGTCTATGGAGAGGATCTCAGTGGTCTGCATTGGCTTCAATCACATTGAAACCCATTAGCAAAGCATTCTGCAAAGCTACTACAATAATCTGATCCAGGTCACTTCAAGAACTCCCTGTGGGAGGCACATCAATAAAAATCTCATAATAAAAATGCACAAAACTATCAATATAGAGCCACAACACGCAACCAATTGCAATTCGACGTACAAACCTGTGAATAATAAATGACGGCTTGCACTTGTAGGGTGCCCTAGCACTATATATATAAAAAAAAATATATAGTTTCACATATTACAATAATACCCTTAGGTATCCACTATTACACCCCCTCAATCTGTGCAGGGGGAACCACGTGCAGATTGGATTTAAGAAACTCAAAACGCTGTATAGACAGACTTTTTGTAAATATATATGCAATCTGTAGATGAGTGGGAACATAACGAACAACTAAGTCACCATGAGCCACACGCTCATGAACAAAATGATAATCAATCTTAATATGTTTGCTGCAATCATGCTGAACTGGATTAACAGCAAGATAAGAGGCAGAAACATTATCACAGTAAAGACGAATTGGTTGTTGAATGAGCAGTCCTAGTTCAGCAAGAAGAGAACGAACATGTAATGTATCCTGTACTGTATAGGCGATAGCACGATACTCAACTTCAGTGGAAGATTTAGATACCGTAGGTTGCTTTTTAGAACGCCTGGAAATAATATTGTCTCCAAGATAAATAGCATAACCCGTGGTAGAGCGACAACTATCAGGGCAACCGGCCCAGTCAGCATCGGAATAAGCAATAATGATGGAGATATCTTTGGTGGGACGAAGCCATATGCCATGATCTGCGGGACCCTGCAAATATCTGTAAACACGCTTGACAGCCAACAAGTGAGATGTGCGGGGAGCATGCATAAACTGGGATACTAAATGCACAGCATAAGCAATATCAGGTCGTGTCATAGTCAAGTATTGTAAAGCTCCTACCATATTGCGGTATTCAGACGGGTCAGAAAGAAGCTCACCATCAGTGACAGAGAGAGTGGTACGAGAAGGAAGAGGAGTACGCACAGGTTTCACTGTATGAAGATAAAACTTTTTCAGCAGATCAAGGATATATTTTTGTTGACAGAGAAAAAGACCACGAGATGTGCGTACAACCTGGACACCTAGAAAATAGTGAAGATCACCCAAATCCTTCATAGCAAACTGGTGACCAAGAAGAGTAATGAAGGTGGAGATCAAGGTAGGGGAATTTCCAGTGACAATGATATCATCCACATATAGTAGAAGATAAAGAATGTGTTTACCTCGGAAAAATGAACATGGAGTTGTCGGATTGAGAACAAAAGAAGCCCTGTTGCAATAAGAAACTACTAAAACGATGGAATCAAGCTCTAGGAGTCTGTTTGAAACCATAAATAGCTTTCCTGAGGCGGCACATATGAGTTGGGAATTGAGGATGAACAAAGCCAGCGGTTGTTTCATATAGACTTCTTCAGTGAGAAAACCATGAAGAAAAGCATTTTTGACATCAAGTTGACGAATAGACCAACCGGATACGACTAAGGACAAAACCAAACGAACGGTAGTAGATCGAACAACGGGGTTAAAAGTTTCCGAATAATCTACGCCGGCTTGCTGATTGAACCCTTGAGCTACCAAGCGAGCCTTACACCGCTCAATAGACCCGTCACTATTGTACTTTTTCTTATAAATCCATTTACAACCAACAATGTTGTTTGAAGCATCAAATGGCACTAAGTCCCAAGTGTGATTGGCAATTAAGGCATTGAACTCTTCCGCCATGGCAGTACGCCATTGGGGATGTTTATTTTCTTGCGAGAAACAAGTGGGATCAAGGTCATTGTCAATTGCACTGAGCTTAAATAAAATCTTGGGTTTGGAGATGCCAGACTTAGCACGGGTTTGCATAGGATGAACATTGATCGGACACGATGGAGTGGGAGGGGGAGCATCGACACAAGGGGAACTCGAAGACGCGTGGGGAGTGGGGTTGTTAGGAACCGACGAGACCACAACCGGGAGGCAAGGGCGAGGCTACGTGTATGGAGGCGACGGGGTGCCCAGCGGGGAACGGGGAGACACTGCTGGGGAAGGGGAGACATAACCCGACACTGACTGGAGGACTGACGCGGGCTGGTCGACGCAAGAAGGCACCGGAGAAACGAGTGGGGAGACAGGTACCACGGGGGAGGTGGACGACGCAACATTAGTGGGGCTCCAATCAATGAGGAGTCGGGGATCTGTGTCACTAGACAACAGGGTCAATGAAGGACGACACTGGACAAGAGAGCGATATGGGAAAACTGACTCATGGAATTGGACATTACGACTCACATAAACAAGACCCGTTTTGGGATCCAAGCATCGATAGCCTTTATACCCGAGGGCATACCCATGAAACACACATTGGACAGACCGAGGAGAGAGTTTATTGGAAGGTTTGGCACTCACATTTGGGAAACATTCACATCCATTTACTTTCAAAAAGGGAATAATTGGGTGGTTTGTGAAAAGTTTTTCAAAAGGCGTGGTATTATGCAAAAGCGGATTGGGTAAGCGATTGATGATATAAGTGGAAGTATACGCAGCATCGACCCAATATTGAGCAGAGATATCGACATCAATAAGCATAGTGCGAGCAAGTTCAATAATGTGTCGATGCTTACGTTCAGCTACACCATTCTGTTGCTGTGTTTCAGGACAAGATTTGCGAAAAGAAATACAACAACTAAGAAAATGATCAAGAAGAGGACCATTATCAAATTCACGACCACCATCACTTTGAGAGTATTTAATTTTTGTATCAAATAAATTCTCAACTAATGCTTGGAAATGTTTAAACACAGTATAAACATCAGATTTCAATTTTAAAGGATAAATCCAAGTATAGCGAGAAAAATCGTCAAAAAAACAAACATAATATTTGAAACCCAAATTAGAAGAAACAGGGGATTGCCAAAGATCCGAATGAAGTAACTGCAATGGTTTATCACAAGAGTGTGTAACATCCACAAAAGGCAAACGATGAGACTTCCCTAACTTACAAGACACACAATCTTGGAAGAAACTAGTGGCACAAATAGCCTTATTGTGTAACAGCCCGCACTTCCGAGCTGCTAGCTAATCACACTTAATGATATGATTGCACGTCCAAGTTGAAAGAGCAACCAAGAATTCCGAGCAAAGGTTCGAACTTGAATGAATAATGAAGTCCGAAAATTATGATTAAGTCACCGGATATGATAATTAAAATAAACACTCCTGAATATTTTAATTAACTCTTAATCTCACTTACACCACTCCTGGAATAAAGTAGATTAAACACTAAGTAAATAATCACTCCTGAAAATTACTCAATGGCCGAAAGTAATTGATCACACAATTAAATTCAATAACAAAGTTTTTAGGTAAATCTCACATGCCTTGAATGATAGCATGGAATTATTATTTATAATAGAATAAACTTGTCCTCCAAGGACCAAGCAAGGGCCGAAAATCAGCCATAAGAATTAAGGAAACATTCCTTAATTCCTGACATCTTAATCCCTTGATTCTAGGAGAGAATAAAGGAGTAAATAAGGAAACAACCAAATCAGCCCCCAATCCCCCTTTACACGCCTAAATACATAAGGAAACCAAGAAATAAGGAAAGTATTACAACTCAATGACAACTTGCAAACTTGGAGCACAAGGACCAAATCACACGCCTAATGACACGCCTATCTTGGTCGAAATATCACAAGATATTTTCGGACCTTATTTGCTGAAAATTAAAGACTTAATTAAAATAACTAAGACTCTAGAAATGGTGTCACCTTCAAGCTTCATCAATGGAATCATCGTCCCACTTAAGAAATGACACAAATGAGGAGTTTGAATTTAACTTGAACCCGAACACTTCAAGGACTAAACAAATCGGATCATTTGGAGCTTGACCTTGACCTTGACTTGTATCATTCTCCCCCTCTTCAAAAGAATTTGTCCTCAAATTTTCATCATCTAAATAAGGACTAAGATCACCAACATTGAAGGTTGCACTCACACCTCCATAATCACTTGGAAGCTCGATCTTATAAGCACTTTCATTAATCACATCAATAACTTTGAATGGACCATCAGCTCTAGGCATAAGCTTGTTCTTCCTTCTACTTGGAAACCGTTCCTTCCTCAAATGAATCCAAACCAAATCGCCAATCTGAAATTTCGGTTGTCTTCTATGCTTGTTGGCTCGTTCTTTGTATTGAGTATTCATCTTCTCAATTCGTGCTTTCACTTGCTCACAAGTCTTCTTAAAGGCTTCCAACCTCTTCTTTGAATCAACATGAATTTCAGATTTAGTTAGTGACACAAAATCAATAGGAAGGAAAGGATTGATACCATAGACCACCTCAAATGGAGACTTAGAAGTAGTAGAAGAATGAGCTCGATTATAAGCAAACTCGGCGTGAGCTAGCTTTATATCCCAATCCTTTTGTGTCTTACTCACCAAGCCACGTAGCAAAGCTCCAAGAGTTCTATTAGTTACTTCGTTTGACCATCCGTTTGAGGATGATGACTTGTGCTAAAGAGTAACTTAGTTCCCACCATCTTCCATAAGCTCCTCCAAAAATGACTAAGGAACTTTGTATCACGATCACTAACAATACTTCTAGGAATACCATGCAATCGAATAATCTCTTTGAAGTACAAATCCGCCACATGCAAAGCATCATCAGTTTTATGCATAGGAACAAAATGAGCCATTTTCGAAAATCGATCCACCACCACCATAATTGCGTCCTTCCCCCTTTGAGTTCTTGGTAATCCTACAATGAAATCCATACTCACACTATCCCAAGGTGTATCGGTACGGGTAATGGAGTATAAAGGCCTTTATGGAAGGTACTCTTCGACCTTTGACAAGTAGCACACTTACTAACCACCATATGAACATCCCTCATCATGTTAGGCCAATAAAAACTCTCATTCAAAGTGTCTAATGTCTTTTGAACACCGAAATGACCAGCCACCCCTCCACTATGAACTTCCCTCACAAGCAACTCCCTCACGCTACTCTTAGGAATGCATAGCTTGTTTCCTTTAAACAAAAATCCCTCTTGTAACACAAACAAACCATTAGGGCTCTTAAAAGACTCGCGAAAATCATCATCATCATCATATAAATCCTTTAAGTGTTCAAACCCCAACACCCTTGCATCAACCATGGCTAAAAGATAAGAACGCCTTGAAAGGGCATCCGCAACAATATTATTCTTACCTTCCTTATACTTAGACGAAAAAGTGAAGGTTTGTAGGAATTCAACCCACTTAGCATGCCTATGGTTGAGCTTTTGCTGTCCATGGATGTATTTGAGTGCTTCATGATCCGAATGAAGAATGAAAGGCTTGGGCCTCAAGTAATGAGACCAATGATCCAAGGCTCTCACAATTGCATAGAATTCACGATCATAGTTGGAGTAGTTGAGTTTGGCGCCACTTAACTTCTCACTAAAGTAGGCAATGGGCCTCCTTTCTTGAAGCAAAACCGCCCCAACTCCAAGTCCACTAGCATCACATTCAACTTCGAACAACTTGTTGAAATCCCAAGCAAGGCAAGGATAGGAGCGTTGCATAGCATCTCCTTGACTTCATCAAACGCCTTTTGAGCATGAGAGTTCCATGAAAACTCCCCTTTCTTCATCAAATCCGTGATTGGTGCCATGATAGTTGAGAAATTTCGGATGAATCTTCTCTAAAAGGAAGCTAGACCATGAAAGCTTCGACATTCATGAGCACTTGTAGGCGCCAACCATGAAGACATGGCCTTGACTTTTTCCGGATCCACATGAACTCCATCCCTAGACACAATGTAACCAAGAAAAGCAATACTAGGAACAAGAAAATCACATTTTTCCATTTTTCCATACAACTTTTGCTCTCTTAATTTTTCAAATAAAGCTCTCAAGTGAAGTAAATGAGACTCAACACTAGTACTATATACAAGAATATCATCTAAATAGACAACAATAAACTTGTTAAGAAAGGGACGTAGTACCTCATTCATAAGTCTCATAAATGAACTAGGAGCATTGCAAAGACCAAAGGGCATCACCATCCACTCATATAGACCTTGTTTGGTCTTGAAAGCGGTTTTCCATTCATCTCCTTCCCGAATTCTCATTTGATGATAACCACTCCTCAAATCAATCTTCGAAAAAATCGAAGCTCCATGTAGCTCATCAAGCATGTCCTCTAATCTAGGCATAGGAAAACGATACTTGATTGTTATGTTGTTGACGGCTCTACTATCAATACACATCCTCCAAGTACCATCTTTCTTAGGAACAAGCAAAGCGGGAACGGCACATGGACTCATGCTTTCTCTTACATAGCCTCGGTCAATCAACTCTTCAATTTGCTTTTGTAGCTCCTTAGAAGCTACGGGATCACATCTATATGCCGGCTTATTTGGCAAAGGTGCGCCTGGTACAAGATCAATGGCATGCTCAATGCCTCTCAATGGTGGTAATCCTTGAGGCAATTCCTCCGGAAAAACATCACAAAATTCGTCCAATAGAGCTGCAAGTTTCGGATTACTAGAAGAAACATCATTAGTCAAAGCAAGTTTAACACATAAAGCATAACAATGTCCTTCCAATTCTACCTCTTTCTCGAATTCTTTGGCCGAAAGAAACAAGTTTTGTTTCGTTTCAACCACCTTCTTGGGTGCCATGGAACTAGGAGACAAAGGAACCAACCGAATCTTTTTAGAACCCATCAAAACCGTGTACACATTGGTTTCACCTTCATGAACAACTTTTCGATCATATTGCCAAGGTCTACCAAGAAGAAGATGACAAGCACTCATGGGTAGAATATCACCCCACAACTCATCTTTGTAACCCCCAATAGAAAACGACACAAGAGCTTGCTTTTTCACCAACAAACCCGTTTTGTCATCCAACCAACTCAACTTATAAGGATGTGGATGGTCTCTAACAATCAAATTCAACTTAGAAACCACATTGGAAGCAACCACATTCGTACATGAACCACTCGTCAATAATCACATTACATGTAAACTCACCAATTCGACATCTAGTATGAAACAAAGTTTTCTCTTTGATCATGGTTAGGAGAATGATCAACATGCAAAGTTGTCCTAATAACCCCAAGCATCCTAGACTCATCTTCGGCATATGCAATCCCATTATCAACACTTTCACATTCCTCCTCTTCATACACATAGTCATAAGTTCTCTCCTCCTCTTCTATGGTCATGTATTGTCTCAAAGTTAGGGTTTTTCTAGATGGACAACTACTAGCAATATGACCCCTTCCTTGACACTTAAAACACTTTCGGGTTTCTTCCCACTTTTCCTTAGAAATCACCAACTTAGGTCGTTCTCCCTTTGGTTCCCCTTTAGAAGGATTATCTTTCTTTTCAAAGGGTTTAGAAGAATTAGAAGAAGAAGGGACGAAAGAAGAAGAAGAGTTGGGTTTATTATGGCCGAATTTCCCCCATATGATTTCTTTTCATCCAATTCATGCCTTTCAAATTTTAAAGCCAATCGACACACATCATCAAAAGTGCTATAATTCGACACATCAACCTTTCTAGCAATAGATTTATTAAGTCCATTAACAAACCTAGCAATTTTTTCTTGTTCGACTTCATCAACATCACAAATCAAACATAACTTGTCAAATTCAACCATATAATCATGCACGCTTGACACATCTTGAGTCAAAGAATTCTTTCTCATATATTGCCTTTGAATAAAATCACTTGGAACAAACTTCTCATGTAATTTCCTTTTAAGCTTAGTCCAACTTTTAAGCTTAGGTTTCCCAAGTCTCGCCCTTTTTGCCTTTAGACTCTCTAACCAAATTCCAAAGATACTTAGTTAGTCTAATGGTGGCAATTTTAAAACGTTTCTCATCATCAAATCCCTTATAATCACAAATTTTCTCAAGTTGACGAATCCATTCAAGTAAATCCTCGGGACTAGAATCACCAAGTAAAATCATCTAGTTTAATCCCCCTATCATTATCATAAGTCGGTTTAACAATTTTAACCTCCTCAACGTCGATTCATAGTCAATGTGATTAGGGTCGTTTTTATTGTTCACTTTACCCGCAAGAATGTTATGAGCTACCGTTAATCTTGCCGTTTTCTCCTTTTCCTCTAATTGAGTGTTATGAATTTTCTCAATAAGAGCTTTTATTTCCGCAAATTCGGACATTATAACTCAAATAGCAAGCCACAACCACACAAAACCCCAACAAAGGATCGAACAAAGTAGAAGCACTTACCACCGAAAGGAGAATCCCTTCTATCCTCACCCTCCCGGAAAAATCGATACCAACGTATATGATTGCACGTCCAAGTTGAAAGAGCAACCAAGAATTCCGAGCAAAGGTTCGAACTTGAATGAATAATGAAGTCCGAAAATTATGATTAAGTCACCGGATATGATAATTAAAATAAACACTCCCGAATATTTTAATTAACTCTTAATCTCACTTACACCACTCCCGGAATAAAGTAGATTAAACACTAAGTAAATAATCACTCCCGAAAATTACTCAATGGCCGAAAGTAATTGATCACACAATTAAATTCAATAACAAAGTTTTTAGGTAAATCTCACATGCCTTGAATGATAGCATGGAATTATTATTTATAATAGAATAAACTTGTCCTCCAAGGACCAAGCAAGGGCCGAAAATCAGCCATAAGAATTAAGGAAACATTCCTTAATTCCTTACATCTTAATCCCTTGATTCTAGGAGAGAATAAAGGAGTAAATAAGGAAACAACCAAATCAGCCCCCAATCCCCCTTTACACGCCTAAATACATAAGGAAACCAAGAAATAAGGAAAGTATTACAACTCAATGACAACTTGCAAACTTGGAGCACAAGGACCAAATCACACGCCTAATGACACGCCTATCTTGGTCGAAATATCACAAGATATTTTCGGACCTTATTTGCTGAAAATTAAAGACTTAATTAAAATAACTAAGACTCTAGAAATGGTGTCACCTTCAAGCTTCATCAATGGAATCATCGTCCCACTTAAGAAATGACACAAATGAGGAGTTTGAATTTAACTTGAACCCGAACACTTCAAGGACTAAACAAATCGGATCATTTGGAGCTTGACCTTGACCTTGACTTGTATCACTTAAGATTCACTAATCTCGATTAACATTAAGTAAATCTCTTATTACATTTCCATGCAGCAAAACTTAACTCATATCTCCATCCTAGACACTGTGGTTCAAGGCCCACAATACAAAAACTCTATATATATATATATACATATCCGAATGGATCTATAAAATAATATGCCATAAGAATTTTCTGAGCTAACTATATAATCTCCACCATTGCTTATCAGAATATCATTTCACATAACGCCTCTTATCTATTATCCATTCTGACGCTTTTATAATACCTGCAAAGTCACTAACAATAAACACTGTCCCCCACCAGGACAGGTTCCAAGAACAAAGTCAGCGAGACTGAGTACACACTGTCCAACCATAAAATCTTTTTGGTGGCTTAAAACGTATTTACAGATTTAAGTTTATCTCACGAGACTTTTGAAATCAAGATACAGAAAAGTCATAACAAAAAGAATCATATAACAAATACTTCAATACAATTAATAATGTTACTTCTTGTTTCAATATAATAATACGAATATCTCGTAACATATGTAGTATATACCTCAATTAGCGGAACCATGATAATTTAATAGAACTAATCCGATCTTCTAAAATCAACTCAAACTCTAACATACTTTAAGTCATATGAATATCTCCCACTTCTGTGTCTCAGATATAAAAACTTTCAATCAAATATGTATACCGTAGCTAACTCCTTTCATAAATTCCTAACGAATTCCTTGGTAAATCATTCCCATATTCGGCAGATAAATTCCATAACTTTTGATGAGGAAAACATTACTTTGGAAATAAAGTTTAAATTTCACGAATCGCTTGCATCTTCAAACGCATATTCTACTTTCTTTCAAAAATCATACTATACTGGGGAAGAGAACACGAATAGAGTTGCCTTCCAGGCGAATTCTCTAAACTTT
This sequence comes from Beta corolliflora, assembly GCA_947648045.1. Taxonomy (NCBI): domain Eukaryota; kingdom Viridiplantae; phylum Streptophyta; class Magnoliopsida; order Caryophyllales; family Amaranthaceae; genus Beta; species Beta corolliflora. Next base: position 22,256 of record CANSZD010002469.1, on the reverse strand, counting down.
TACAAGGGACTTCTCCCTCTTCCATGTACTGCTTGCAAGACTTTTTAGGACATATCCCCAGAATATATATACAGAATACAGAATATGCAGAATACAGAATGTAGTTCATCACCGCTCCGGCGGCTTCTTCCCCTTACAAAACAAAATCAAAATACATAATTCACAATTCAATATTTTTCTGAAACTCAAATTCATAATTCTCGAGTCAGATATATCAAAATTTCATAACATAATCGCATTTGGGTACAATTCAATCCTTTACAAAAATTCATTTGCTATAAACATTCAAGTATGGACTTTTAAAGGAAATATAGTCCAAGCTTATTATAATTGAAGCTCAAAACGTAGCTTACTAATCAGAAAGTCAAAACAGAATTTAATCTTACATAACTTTATATCTTAGTTACAAAAGTTCTCTTACTTAGAAATAACTTTTCATTTACTTTTCACAAAAACAGATGCAGAGAGCTTACTCTATAACTTGTCAACTTACACTCCATCTAATATCCCAAAGGATTTATGGCCAACTCCAGTAAGTATCACAAGTTCATCATATAGATAAATCTTCCACAAGTCATAAGTTGTATTATATATAACATCTCCAAACAACAGTTTACTTTTGAAATCTCCACCCTTGAACTTTTCATCACCCAAGTAATCCTAAGCACGCAAAACTCATAATAAGATATATCCCGAAAATTTTGTATTATAGTAAGATCTTTAATTTATATCCTCAAAAAGTCAAGTCCAAATTCCTCAAAGTTGATAGCCAACATATTTAAAATCTTTGTATCTTGTACATATTTCGGAATTCATGTAACTTGAATATCGAAACACTTGACCATTTCAATACACTTGGATTCTCAATACCATTCCATAAGCTTATCAATCTCATTGACTTGAGTCTACCTCTTATTGAAAAGCACACGAAATCGCTCATAATATCTCACTTATAATACTCTTACAAGTACACTGAGAATTATATCGACAATACTTAAATACTTATAATCAGACATTCTTAACTTTCATATAATATCTTAACATGTGGGTCATTGATTAACTTATACTATTAGATTTCAGAAACCAAAATATTCTTCAATACGGAACAAGATTGACTTATTGTAGCAGAAGTTGATATCATTGGATAAGCTTTACTTACTCCAAAATTCCGAATAAAACTATCTTCTATAGCCAAAACTTATAAATATATCTCAAATTGAAATTAGGAAATCAGTGCTAAACTCTATATAATCAAACACTTGGAGTTAAATCATATGCTTCGGAAAATCGAAAAAACTTAATACTTAAGAATCACACCTTCAAACAAGTCGAACTTCGAATCATAAACTCATAACATATTCAAGTCATACCTCTAATTTCTTTTAATAAAATCATGGTATTCATAAAACTTGCGGTTGCGCAGGACAAGTGTAATTATAAGGTGGAGGGACAATGTGTACCTTTACCCATTCTCGACATATTGCTTGCAACTCTACAATCCTTCTCCAAGAGTGCATAACCTCATTGCTCCAACAATACAAACGACACCTCACAAGAACAACAATAATTAAATAGCTATTCTTGTCAAATTTTGACTAATGATTCCAACTTATTTCAATAATAGAAATCCTCCCAATATTAAACTGAATACCACTTTCTTCTAACAATAACATAACTGTTCCTTGTGATTAATTGAATTCTAAAGTCATCCCCAATTAATCCATTATCTAATATCAACCATAGTTGGTTAATAACTAGAAAATAATTAAGCAACTTCAATCTGATAAGCTAACTCTAATTAACTTCATTCCTCTTAATTATAATTTACAAGTTCAATTCTCTATTCCATACTCTAGTTCGAAATTAGCATTCACAAAACAAAATTAACTTCAAAAACTACTTAGTTACTCGAAACAAACTCAACAAGCTGATTTCATAATTTAACTTAACAAAATTGAAAGGTTATAAAATTGGAAAATAAGTTTCAAGCTAATAATTGAGCAAGAGTTCCAATCTTTAATCTTGATAACCCAAACACTACCAATTTCAGTTCCATAATCTAACTTTGTTATCATACCAAGATTCGAAATGGATTTGAAGATGCATGCAAGTATACCCATACAAATTCTGAAATTAAAAGAGAGAGAAAATGAAGCTTACACCTTAATAAGAATGGCACAAACTGATTTGGGTTTATTATGAAATCAAGAGACGGAGAAGAACTGAACTAGACGAACAAAGCACGGAGACATCGGTAAATGGGGCCAATAGCATAACAAGATCAGTACTAACAACTCGCCGGAGCACTGACAACAACCAGACGTGGGTGGCGTAACACTAACAGATGGACAACACCACCACCACGAGCTGATGAGAAAGAAAATACGAGCCACAAACCATAATCGAGGAAAGAGAACAAAAGTACAACAAATACAGGGGAAGGAAGCAGCAGCTTCACCTGAATGCCGACAACGCCAAAGACCCACACCGACGGCGAGGAGGAGCACACACAATACGGTGACAGCAGCACGAGCAAGGGTGGTGCCATAACCGGACAGAACGGGGAGGGCACCAGCAGATTGATAGAAGTGAGAAAGAGGAGGAATGAAAAGGAATGAGGAAGAAAGTGAGAGAATGGGTTTGGGGTTTCTCAATTACTTCCCATATAATTTCTAATAGAATTTTCTAGCTTAGGAAAGATTTATAGGGTGGTAATGGATAGCTTGATTTCTCTAGAATGTTCACCAAGAATCCGGAGAACAGAAGAGAGAGATGAAAATAAAATGGATTTGGTCTATTTGGATTTTTTTTTTTACAAGTATAATTTGTACTCCACAAATACCAATACACTTTATTAAACTATTTATTTTGAAATCATAATTTGATACTTAATAATAAATTTTCCAAAATAATCATAAAGCATAATTAATAGCTAATCAAAAGCTGCTTGAAAACTGGGCTATTACATACTACCACCCTTAAAAGAAGAAAGTCCTCGAAACTTGAAAACAGAAAACTTTAGAACATCTATAAACGAATGCATCTCTGAAAACATTTTCACAAAAATCAAACCAACAAAACTCATAGCCAAACTCTAATATCTCAAAAGATAAATTTCTTTCCAACCCAATTAGTAACAATTACGATTTCTCCATAATCTCAATAAACATAATTCGATCTGTCTCTAATAGCCACTCTAAGCTAAAACCTCTATTCCTCAATTTTTTTACCAACTAATAATCCAAATCAATTTCAAACATTTCCAATAACCATTTTTGAACTCATATGCCATGATATGAAGATCACGACAACTCTGAAACAACCTTGCTCTGATACCACTTGTAACAACCCGCACTTCCGATCTGCTAGCTAATCACACTTAAGATTCACTAATCTCGATTAACATTAAGTAAATCTCTTATTACATTTCCATGCAGCAAAACTTAACTCATATCTCCATCCTAGACATGTGGTTCAGGGCCCATAATACAAAAACTCAATATATATATATATATATATATATATATATATATATATATATATATATATATATATATATATATATATATATATATATATCCTTGAATGGATCTATACAATAATATGCCATAAGAATTTTCTGAGCTAACTATATAATCTCCACCATTGCTTATCAGAATATCATTTCACATAACGCCTCTTATCCATTATCCATTCTGACGCTTTCATAATACCTGCAAAGTCACTAACAATAAACACTGCCCCCACCAGGACAGGTTCCAAGAACAAAGTCAGCGAGACTGAGTACACACTGTCCAACCATAAAATCTTTTTGGTGGCTTAAAACGTATTTACAGATTTAAGTTTATCTCACGAGACTTTTGAAATCAAGATACAGAAAAGTCATAACAAAAAGAATCATATAACAAATACTTCAATACAATTAATAATGTTACTTCTTGTTTCAATATAATAATACGAATATCTCGTAACATATGTAGTATATACCTCAATTAGCGGAACCATGAGAATATAATAAAACTAATCCGATCTTCTAAAATCAACTCCAACTCTAACATACATTAAGTCATAAGAATATCTCCCACTTCTGTGTCTCAGATATAAAAACTTTCAATCAAATATGTATACCGTAGCTAACTCCTTTCATAAATTCCTAACGAATTCCTTGGTAAATCATTCGATTATTCGACAGATAAATTCCATAACTTTTGATGAGTAAAACATTACTTTGGAAATAAAGTTTAAATTTCACGAATCGCTTGCATCTTCAAACGCATATTCTACTTTATTTCAGAATTCATACTATACTGGGAAGAGAACACGAATAGAGTTGCCATCCAGGCGAATTCTCTAAACTTTTACAAGGGACGTCTCCCTCTTCCATGTACTGCTTGCAAGACTTTTTAGGACCTGTCCCCGAGATATATATACGAATACGAATGTTGTTCATCACCGCTCCGGTGGCTTCTTCCCCTTACAAAACGAAATCAAAATACATAATTCACAATTCAATATTTTTTTGAAAACTCAAATTCATAATTCTCGAGTCAGATATATCAAAATTTCATAACATAATCGCATTTGGGTACAATTCAATCCTTTACAAAAATTCATTTGCTATAAACATTCAAGTATGGACTTTCAAAGGAAATATAGTCCAAGCTTATTATAATTGAAGCTCAAAACGTAGCTTACTAATCAGAAAGTCAAAACAGAATTTAATCTTACATAACTTTATATCTTAGTTACAAAAGTTCTCTTACTTCGAAATAACTTTTCATTTACTTTTCACAAAAACAAATGCATAGAGCTTACTTTATAACTTATCAACTTACACTCCATCTAATATCCCAAAGGATTTATGGCCAACTCCAGTAAGTATCACAAGTTCATCATATATCTAAATCTTCCACAAGTCATAAGTTGTATTATATATAACATCTCCAAACAACAGTTTACTTTTGAAATCTCTACCCTTGAACTGTTCATCACCCAAGTAATCCCAAGCACGCAAAACTCATAATAAGATATATCCCGAAAATCTTGCATTATAGTAAGATCTTTAATTTATATCCTCAAAAAGTCAAGTCTAAATTCCTCAAAGTTGATAGCCAACATATTTAAAATCTTTGTATCTTGTACATATTTCGGAATTCATGTAACTTGAATCTCGAAACACTTGACCATTTCAATACACTTGGATTCTCAATACCATTCCATAAGCTTATCAATCTCATTGACTTGAGTCTACCTCTTATTGAAAAGCACACGAAATCGCTCATAATATCTCACTTATAATACTCTTACAAGTACACTGAGAATTATATCGACATTACTTAAATACTTATAATCAGACATTCTTAACTTTCATATAATATCTTTACATGTGGGTCATTGATTAACTTATACTATTACATTTCATAAACCAAAATATTCTTCAATACGGAACAAGATTGACTTATTGTAGCAGAAGTTGATATCATTGGATAACCTTTACGTACTCCAAAATTCCGAATAAAACTATCTTCCATAGCCAAAACTTATAAATATATCTCAAATTGAAATTAGGAAATCAGTGCTAAACTCTATATAATCAAACACTTGGAGTTAAATCATATGCTCCGGAAAATCGAAAAAACTTAGTACTTAAGAATCACACCTTCAAACAAGTTGAACTTCATAATCATAAATTCATAACATGTTCAAGTCATAACTCTAATTTCTTTAAATAAAATCATGGTATTCATAAAACTTGCAGTTGCGCAGACAAGTGTAATTATAAGGTGGAGGGACAATGTGTACCTTTACCCATTCTCGACATATTGCTTGCAACTCTACAATCCTTCTCCAAGAATGCATAACCTCATTGCTCCAACAATACAAGCGACACCTCACAAAAACAACAATAATTAAATAGCTATTCTTGTCAAATTTTGACTAATGATACCAACTTATTTCAATAATTGAAATCCTCCCAATATTAAGCTGAATACCACTTTCTTCTAAAAATAACATAACTGTTCCTTGTGATTAATTGAATTCTAAAGTCATCCCCAATTAATCCATTATCTAATATTAACCATAGTTGGTTAATAACTAGTAAATAATTAAGCAACCTCAATCTGATAAGCTAACTCTAATTAGCTCCATTCCTCTTAATTATAATTTACAAGTTCAATTCTCTATTCCAGACTCTAGTTCGAAATTAGCATTCACAAAACAAAACCAACTTCAGAAACTGCTTAGTTACTCGAAACAAACTCAACAAGCTGATTTCATAATTTAACTTAACAAAATAGAAAGGTTATAAAATTGGAAAATAAGTTTCAAGCTAATAATTGAGCAAGAGTTCCAATCTTTAATCTTGATAACCCAAACACTACCAATTTCAGTTCCATAATCTAACTTTGTTATCATACCAAGATTCGAAATGGATTAGAAGATGCATGCAAGTATACCCATACAAATTCTGAAATTAAAAGAGAGAGAAAATGAAGCTTTTACACCTTAATAAGAATGGCACAAACTGATTTGGGTTCATTCTGAAATCAAGAGACGGAGAAGAACTGAACTAGATGAACAAAGCACAGAGACATCGGCAAATGGGGCCAATAGCATAACTGAAGGATTTATGTCCTCGACTTAAATGCAATTACTAATTATATTATGGATCGTATTATAGAGATAATAAATTCGTTCTATTGGATCGTCTATACGTCTTGCTAGAGAATGCTATAGAACTTTGGGTTAGGAAATAATAAACCCAAAGCCCAATATAATGGATCCTATTAGGTCACACAAAATACTTGGATCAACAAAAGAAACCTAGAGCCCATAAGGGGCCCTAGGGTGGCCGGCCAAGAGGAAGAGAGAGGAGAATTGATTCTCCTCCTAACCTAATTATATCTATATATATTTGGTTAGGCAATAAGGAAATATACTAGATATCTTTCATTATTCTTCTCTCTCATATTCTTTCCAAAAGTCACAAAAACTCCATTAAAGTAGACAACAAACTGCTCAGCCCCGTGGAGTGGGATACAAATACTCTACACTATTTGTCTGGGAGCGGGACAATAAACTGCTCAGCCTCGTGGAGTGGGATACAAATACTCTACACTATTTGTCTGGGAGCAGGACAACCAGCAGCTCAGCCCCGTGGAGCGGGATACAAATGCTCTACAACATCTATTTCATTTCCACCTATCATTTCATTTTTGCAAACTTACAATTACTTTGCAAATATGTCTCACCTGTGTCTGTTCCTGAAGCTTTTGCTTGTTTTGCAGGTACCGGCGCAAAAGAGTGATTTTGGATTGCAGAGCATCCAGTTGCATTCTCCGTCCCGACACGTGAACTTTGACTTTCGGTTTTGCAAACCTCAGTCAAAGTGGGGGCTTTTGTAGACACATAATCGTGTCTCCCCATTTAGTACCCTATGATGACCAATACCTCGCTCCAATTACTCCGGATCGAGGAAAGAATAAAGAACGAGTCTAAAATAAAATATTTTAAGCCCAAACCATTTTATAACCTCTTTTTATTTACTCATTTCTGAAAACCTTTTTTATAACTAGTTTTACTAAGCCCATTTCCTAAAACGTTTCAAAATAACTTTTTAAAAGCCCGTCTTCTAAAACCTTTCAAAAATAGTTTTTATGAAAGTCCAATTTCATGAAACCCCTTTCCTAGCCCAATTTAATTAATAGAATTAATTAAATATATTAATTAGCTTTATTAATAAAAATAATCTTTTCCCAAAGTGTTTTTAAATATCTTTTATCTAACTCTTTTCTAAAATATTTTTAATAAAAATCTTTTAAAAAAACCTTCTATCTTCCGGAAACCTATCGCAACCCAACTACCTAAACCACCCTAAACCTATATATAATCCTCACTCCAGAATTCCCACGGCAGCATCTCATAACCGAAATCCCTCGACACAATAATACCTCTAATTTCTCTCAACCAATTCACGACCAACTAAAAAAAAATCCTTCGACACTCGTCACAAACAATACACAGCAACAATTTACACGGCCAACACATCGCACCAAAATCATCAGCACCGATTCATCATCATCCACCTACAAAAGTCAACCCCACCTGATTCATCATCTCCCTAATCTCGCCACACCAATTCTCTCGCCACATCATCGCACACCTTATCACTCCAAAACCCAAATTCCCCTGCTCCCATACCAGACACCACACTTAAACCCAATTAATTAGTGAATGCCACCTCATCACCATAAGACACTAATACTGCTACCATAATACTCGACGCATACTACAAATACAAATCTTTTTAACGATTCGTTCGACATTCAATTTTCCAAGATCCGTACAAATCAATGATCCCGGACGGTGGTATAATTTCTGAGGGGTTAAATAAATTATCTAACTTTATTTGCTTTCTTTATTTATTTTTATTATTTTCTTGAAGTTACTAACATTATATTCATGATGTAGATTGTTAACTCGTCCCTGCGACTGTAAGTATTGAACATATTATACTAAATGTTTATGTCGATTTTCGCCTAAACGACGTGATTAGGTGCGGGACGATAACAACCAGACTTATATAACGTATGCTATGCAAATAAGAGGAGAATGAAAGAGAGAAGTGACACGAATAAGTGTTGACGCGGAAAAACCCCAATGAAGGTGGGCAAAAAACCGCGGGTAGATGTGAGTCTACCAATCCACTATATGCAATCGTCACTTGGACTGAATGACTATCAATACAACCTAATGAATTTAATTTGATTCTAAGTACAATGATTCGACTGCAGTAAGAAAGGAAATAACTGTGTGAAATATCAAGTATTTTGTGAACAAGAGTAAACTGTTGATTCTTGATCTTAATCGTATGAGTTGGAATGAATTTTGCTTTAGCTCTCTAGTTTATACTGCTTTTCCAGGCTCAACGTGAAGGATTTATGTCCTCGACTTAAATGCAATTATTAATTATATTATGGATCGTATTATAGAGATAATAAATTCGTTCTATTGGGTCGTCTATACGTCTTGCTAGAGAATGCTATAGAACTTTGGGTTAGGAAATAATAAACCCAAAGCCCAATATAATGGATCCTATTAGGTCACACAAAATACTTGGATCAACAAAAGAAACCTAGAGCCCATAAGGGGCCCTAGGGTGGCCGGCCAAGAGGAAGAGAGAGGAGAATTGATTCTCCTCCTAACCTAATTATATCTATATATATTTGGTTAGGCAATAAGGAAATATACTAGATATCTTTCATTATTCTTCTCTCTCATATTCTTTCCAAAAGTCACAAAAACTCCATTAAAGTAGAAGAATAATTTCTTCCTTCCAACTAGCATTGGTGGAGTGTTGATCCGGGTTGGTGGACCAAGTAGAGGAATCGCAATTGAGGTTCTTAATCCGGGTTATTCAAGCTTTGTGGAATTCACGCTTCAAAGGTAAATTCCTAACTATTATGTGATCCTTGAATGTATATGCATGAGATCCTGTTTTAAGTGCTTATGAATTTGATTCATGAAATTCCGCTTAGAGTACTTATATAATCCTACAGTGGTATCAGTTTTAGCCTCTTGCATATAATTTTTGGTCATAATAATTATGTGTTCTTCACTAATTTTAATTGATTAAGGGGAGGAATTGAATTATGGATGTTTTGTTTAATTGGATTAATTAAATTTGATTTAATCTGCCTAATAAACGATTTTATTTTCTATAATTCGACCTAAATTTTTTTTTTAATTATTCGAATTACTTTTATTTGGCCGAATTTTATGAAAATAAAATCCTGATTTTCGAAATTAAAATTAAATTTTAGATCTCAATTTTTTCGAAAAATTCGAGAGTTAGATTTATATTATTAATCTGTTTTTCATATTTAAATTGTTTATGTATGAAAATTAATTCATGTGAAAAGAGTTTTATGTGAATTAGAGGTTAATACATATGAATAATGCTAAAATTAAATTAAAATAGAGATTTTATGTTAATTTCGAATATTCACATCATATAACTAATCTGAATTTTCATATTTAAATTGGTTATGTATGATAAATTAATTCAAGTAAAAGGAGTTTTATGTGAATTTAAGGTTAATTGATATGAATAGCCCTAAAATTAATTAAAATGGAGATTTAAATTAATTTGCAGAATTAGGCATAAAGGAGTTTATGTTTAATTTATTTTGATCACTAAATTAATTTACAAGAAGTTGTGATTTAATTTATTTCCCACAAAAGAAAAAAATTAAAAAAATTAAAACAAAGGAGGGAAGAGGAGCAGCCATGGCTGGGTGGCGCTGCCACCTGCTGGTGGGGCCACGGTGGCTGCTCCAGGTGGTCCTCGCTGGGCTGCCGGGGCTGCGGCTGCGGCAGCAGCAGCGTGGCTTGCTAGCCACGTTTTGCTGCTGCCCAGCAGATTTTAAAAAAAAAAAAAAATTTTTTTGAAATCATTAAATCAGATTTTCAGTATATTGAGCAGATTTTCAGTTAAATAATTCCATAATTTTATTCTTTAATCTAATTAAAATTAGTAGGCAAGATATTATATGATAAAATCTTTAGGTGGTTAGGAATTACTTAAATGTTTTATCAACTTACCATAATTAAGAATATTTGATATTTTGATTGATGGCAAGTATAATATGTGATATTATGATGTGGCTTTTATATATTTTGATATAATTGCTATGTATGACTAGTATGGCCCAAATTAAGTTAGAAAATACGATCTGCGCATCGTGATGTATTCTTGTAATTTTAAATACGATCTGCGTATCGTTAAGTATTTTTGTAATTTATTTAATTTAGTTATTATTTAAATTATTTTGATACTTATGTAATCCAAAGACGAAGTCCATCAAGAGAAGGCCCATGGATAAGGTGGATGGAGATCCATGAAGAGTCCAAGAATGAGCCATTGATGATTAGTTCTTAGGATTAGGGGCCATACTAGATCATTTTATTTTCGCATTTTATTATTCTTTAAAATGCTTATAAGTTTATTGTATGTTGGTTGATGATGCGCTAGAGTTCACTAATTCATAACAACATAATAAATTTAGGTCCCGTAAATATTAAGGTTGCTTTTCCAAACATAAAGTACTTATCAAACCCTTAATTAATAGTAATAGGTCATGCCTCCGCAGTGGTGTTATCATTAATTTTGGGAATATAAGGTAAAATTGCGAATTTTACAACTTAGTTTGGTTGTCCTTAACAAAATTATCAAAAGCGTTTTGAATTTTGAAGCAAGAGATAGTTAAGCATGCGATGTTTATCCATCTAAACAAGAGTTATAATTTGTTATAATTAGTAAAAGAGTTTACTTACCTTGATAATGTAACGTTAAAGATAAGGCCTCCGTCTGCTTAGTGTTGCATGTTGATAGGATCTTGTAAACCACTTATTCAAATGGGACATTAAAATTGAATAGGTGATCAACCTAGAAACCTTTGCATGTTTTAGGTTACTTTATAAACATAAAATTGAACTTTGCTTTATTTTTACGTGTCGTAGATACTATGTCTAATAACAACAACAACAACAACTCCAGTTTCAACATTCGTCCTTTTACGGAAAAGGACGGGCGAATGGTGAAAATTTCCTTAATTGGGAAAGGACCTTAAGACTTGTTTTGAGGTCTGAGGGTCGAGAGGATGTCATAGAAACCCCACTTCCTGTGATTACTGATGAGTCAACTGAAGCAGACAAACGTCGTGCTAAGCAGGCAAATGATAGGTGCATGCCGATCACTTGCTTGATGATAGCGACCATGGAGCCGGACCTCCAAAGGAGGTTCGAAACCAAGGATGCTTATACCATCATGCAAGAGCTGCGGGCTATGTTTCAAACACAAGCCCGAGTTGAGCGGTATGAGACTAATAGGGAGATACTTGAATGTCAAATGAAGCCGGGTCAAGCTGTTGGCCCCCATGTTTTCGCGATGATGGGTCTTTTCGAAAACATGGAACGACTTGGATTCCCTTATAGGGTTGAGTTGGCTCTTCGACATTATTCTCCACTCATTACCTGACAGTTTCAATCAGTTCAGAATGACCTACAATATGAATGAGTCTGAAAAGACTTTGCAAGAGTTGCATGGATTGTTGGTCAACGCTGAAAGGAACATCCCTAAGGTTGAACCAAAGAAAGAGGTTTTGATGGTTCAAAAGGGAAAGGGTTTCAAGAAGAAATGGGCAGGAAAGAAGGACAAAGGCAAGCAAGTTGCCACTGTTGCTTAAAAACCTAAGCCAACCGCCAAGCCAAAGGTCGCTGCGGAAAGCAAGTGCTTCCATTGTCACAAGATAGGACACCTGGAAGAGGAAGCTGCCGGTATACTTGGAAGAAAAGAAGTCCGGGGCTTCCACTTCGTGTATATATGTTATAGAAATCAATTTGACTTCTACTTCTTTATGGGTATTTGATACCGCAATGTGGTTCTCACATAGTTAATGATGTGCGGGGACTAAAAAGAAGTAGGAAGGCGGCAAAAGGCGAGGTAGAGCTACGCGTTGGAAATGGAGCACGAGTTCTTTGCACTTGCCATAGGAAACTATAGTCTACACTTACCATCCGGGCTTATTTTAGAACTAAATAATTGTTATTTCGTTCCTTCAATAACTAAGAACATAATTTACTTTCGGTTTTGGATTACGAAGGGTTTTGTTTTGAAATAAAGAACAAGTGTTGTTCCATTTCTTACAATAATATGTTCTATGCCAATGCTAAATTGATAAATGGCTTATATGTGCTTGATAAGTCGTTACAAATCTATAACATAGATAGCAAGAAACAAAAATCAAATGATTCCAACCTAACCTACATTTGGCATTGTCGAATGGGTCATATAAACCAAAAGCGTATTCACAAGTTACAAAAGGATGGTATAATTCCATCATTTGATTTTGAATCATTTGATGTATGTGAATCATGCTTAATGGGAAAGATGACAAAATCACCATTTACTAGGAAAAGGTGAAAGGGCCAGCGATCTTTTAGGACTCATACATACAGATGTGTGTGGTCCTATGAGCACAAAGGCAAGGGGAGGGTTTAACTACTTCATTACATTCACTGATGATTTGAGTAGATATGGATATATATACTTAATGAAACATAAGTCGGAATCTTTTGATAGATTCAAAGAGTTCCAAAATGAAGTACAGAATCAACTTGGTAAGACAATAAAAGCACTACGATCCGATCGTGGTGGTGAATATTTGAGCCAAGAATTTGATGATCATCTAAAGGGTTGTGGAATTCTTTCACAATTAACTCCACCAGGAACACCACAGTTGAATGGTGTATCTGAACGGAGGAACCGAACCTTGCTAGATATGGTTCGATCGATGATGAGTCTTACTGATCTTTCGATTTCTTTTTGGGGATACGCTCTCGAAACCTGCGCGCACACACACTAAATAGGAGCCCGTCAAAGGCTGTAGAAAAGACTCCATATGAGTTATGGAATGGAAAAACTCCAAACTTGTCTTTTCTTAAAATGCGGGGATGTGAGGTCTATGTAAAGCGGTTACTATCAGACAAGCTTGCACCCAAGTCAGATAAATGTCTCTTTGTGGGATACCCAAAAGAGACAAGGGGTTATTACTTCTATAACCGTCAAGAGAACAAAGTGTTTGTTGCTCGTGATGGTGTCTTTCTTGAAAAGGAATTTGTTTCTAGAAAGACAAGTGGGAGTAAAATAATTCTCGAAGAAATTCGAGATGAGCAACAAATAGACGTGGTTCACACCATGTCAGAGACGGCCCGACAAGACGAAAGTCTAGTTCAGGAGATGATGTATTCAACGCATGAACCTCCTACCGTCCCAATTGAATCAAATGAAGATCTTTATGGAGTTGAAGAGAACACTTCTCTTGATGCTCAGGCCCCGCGTAGATCTAGTAGAGAAAGGATTCCAAACAAGAGGTTTGTTGATTTCCTGTTAACTGAAAACTCTGAAATTATGATTTTGGAGAATTCGAGCCTACTACCTACAAACAAGCTTTGACGAGCCCAGACTCTGAGAAATGGCTTGAAGCCATGAAATCCGAGTTAGACTCCATGTCTGAGAATAAAGTTTGGACCCTGGTCGACTTGCCTAATGGGGTTAACCCTATTGGATGCAAGTGGGTGTTCAAGTTGAAAACAGACAAAGATGGGAATGTCTATGTATATAAAGCAAGACTGGTTGCAAAAGGATTCAAGATAAATTCATGGTATAGACTATGATGAGACCTTTTCTCCGTAGCAATGCTTAAATCAATTCGGATACTTTTAGCGATTGCTGCATTTTATGATTATGAAATTTGGCCAGATGGATGTCAAAACTGCATTCTTGAATGGGTTCTTGAATGAGGATGTGTACATGGCACAACCTGAGGGTTTTGAGGATCCGAAAATCCTAAAAGGGTTTGCAAGCTTCGAGATCCATTTATGGATTGAAGCGAGCATCTCGGAGCCGGAATCTTCGATTTGATGAAGCAATCAAGAAATTTGATTTCATCAAAAGCGAAGAAGAATCTTGTGTCTACAAGAAGTTTAGTGGGAGCAAACTTAGTCTTCTTGGTATTGTATGTAGATGACATACTACTCATGGGAAATGACATACCAATGCTTGAGTCGATCGAAGGAATGGTTAAAAAGTTGTTTCTCTATGAAAGACACGGGAGAAGCGAGAGTACATACTTGGGAATCAAAATCCATAGAGATAGGTCTCGAAGGATGATTGGACTAAGTCAAGAAACTTATATTGATAAGGTTCTTACAAGGTTCAACATGGAAAACTTGAAGAGAGGTTTCGTTCCCATGTCACATGGCATATCGCTTAGCAAGAGTCAGTGCCCGACTGAACCTGATGAGTTAAAGCGAATGAGTAGCATTCCTTATGCTTCGGCTATAGGATCTATCATGTATGCCATGATAAGTACTCGACCGGATGTTGCATATGCCTTGAGCATGTGTAGCAGATTCCAAGCAAATCCAGGAGAAGCACACTGGACTGCAGCTAAGAGCATCCTCAAGTACTTGAGAAGAACTAAAGGCATGTTCTTAGTTTATGGGGGACAAAGTGAGTTGGTTGTTGAAGGTTACACGGATGCAAGCTTCCAAATCGACGAGAGATGATTACCGCTCTCGGTCGGGGTATGTCTTTTCGTCTAAATGGAGGAGCAAGTGAGCTAGAAGAGCTCAAAGCAAAGCTTGTAGCGACTCTACGACAGAATCGAATATTTAGCGGCGGTTGAAGCGGCTAAAGAAGCGATTTGGATCAAGAAATTCTTGACGGAGAGTGGATATCGTACCTAGTGCTCTGGAAGGGATTGAGTTGTTCTGTGATAACAATGGTTCTATTGCGCAAGCAAAAGAACCGAGATCACATAACAAATCCAAACATGTAATGAGGAAGTATCACCTCATTAGGGAGATTGTTGACAGGAAGGATGTCAGGATCTGCAAAGTTCACACGGATGAGAATGTGACTGATCCGCTCACTAAACCACTACCTCAACCCAAGCATGAGTGTCACGCTAGGGCTATAGGCTTGAAGCAAATGTTAGAGTGGCTTTAGATTGTACTAGGTTTAGAGAAACTTGTTACAATGTAAAGACATGGTTTTGCTATTTATGTTTATAAGAATAAATTTTACATTATTTAATTATTGGTTTAGTATTAAATAAAATGTCCAAAATATATCTTGAATTCTATGGTTTTATCAAATATGTGATTTGATAAATGAAACACCATAAGTGAACAGAATTCATAGAATATTAAAAGTTCCTAATCTAAGTCATTAAACTGGACATGAATGACTTGTTAAAGGGATTAGCATATAAGATTGATTGATAGCATCATTTCATGGGCTATAGAAACATAGAGATGTTTAATCAATCATATGGATATGTATAGTTGATACATAGTCGAACTAGACACCTTAGAAGTTTTATAACTTCAAAATTATATTAGTAGATTCCTTAAACATGAGTGGAACATTACTTAGCCCAATGATTGGTATAACTTTGATCCTGTCAAACGTCATGCCGTAAAAGGGGACTATAAAGGCAGCATTCGAGGTTGTGCTAAAAATTGAGTGGGAGTATTGATTACCATAAGATTGAAAAGGTCCTCCTATACAAGATAGGATAGGTGTCTTGGCCCCTTGAAGAGCGAAAATTGAAAAATGCATGGCCGTGCTCAAATGGATCATTCGATGATCATTTGTTTGTCAATTCGAACTCCGGATTTCAAGGATTAATTTGAAAACTAGTATGGATGATATGTAAATATGATCATACTATCAAATTAAGACATTAAGAGACTTGAGGAAATTAAACATTGCACACTCGTCTCGGACAAGTGGGAGATTGAAGGATTTATGTCCTCGACTTAAATGCAATTACTAATTATATTATGGATCGTATTATAGAGATAATAAATTCGTTCTATTGGGTCGTCTATACGTCTTGCTAGAGAATGCTATAGAACTTTGGGTTAGGAAATAATAAACCCAAAGCCCAATATAATGGATCCTATTAGGTCACACAAAATACTTGGATCAACAAAAGAAACCTAGAGCCCATAAAGGGCCCTAGGGTGGCCGGCCAAGAGGAAGAGAGAGGAGAATTGATTCTCCTCCTAACCTAATTATATCTATATATATTTGGTTAGGCAATAAGGAAATATACTAGATATCTTTCATTATTCTTCTCTCTCATATTCTTTCCAAAAGTCACAAAAACTCCATTAAAGTAGAAGAAGAATTTCTTCCTTCCAACTAGCATTGGTGGAGTGTTGATCCGGGTTGGTGGACCAAGTAGAGGAATCACAATTGAGGTTCTTATCCGGGTTATTCAAGCTTTGTGGAATTCACGCTTCAAAGGTAAATTCCTAAATATTATGTGATCCTTGAATGTATATGCATGAGATCCTGTTTTAAGTGCTTATGAATTTGATTCATGAAATTCCGCTTAGAGTACTTATATAATCCTACAATAACAAGATCAGTACTAACAACTCGCCGGAGCACTGACAACAACCAGTCGTGGGTGGCGTAACACTGACAGATGGACAACACCACCACCACGAGCTGATGAGAAAGAAAATACGAGCCACACACCTTAATCGAGGAAAGAGAACAGTACAACAAATACAGGGGAACGAAGTAGCGGCTTCGCTCGAACGCCGAAAACGCCAAAGACCCACACCGACGGCGAGGAGGAGCACACACAATACGGTGACAACGGCACGAGGCAAGGGTGGCGCCATAACCGGACGAACGGGGAGGGCACGCGCATTGATAGAAGTGAGAAAGAGGAGGAATGAAAAGGAATGAGGAAGAAAGTGAGAGAATGGGTTTGGGGTTTCTCAATTACTTCCCATATAATTTCTAATAGAATTTTCTAGCTTAGGAAAGATTTATGGGGCGGAAATGGATAGTTTGATTTCTCTAGAATGTTCACCAAGAATCCCAGGAAGCGAGAAGAGATTTGGTCTATTTGGATTTTTTTTTAGAAGTATAATTTGTACTCCACAAATACCAATACACTTTATTAAACTACTTATTTTGAAATCATAATTTGATACTTAATAATAAATTTTCCAAATATAATCATAAAGCATAATTAATAGCTAATCAAAAGCTGCTTGAAAACTAGGTTATTACATACTACCACCCTTAAAAGAAGAAAGTCCTCGAAACTTGAAAACAGAAAACTTTAGAACATCTATAAACGAATGCATCTCTGAAAACATTTTCACAAAAATCAAACCAACAAAACTCATAGCCAAACTCTAATATCTCAAAAGATAAATTTCTTTCCAACCCAATTAGTAACAATTACGATTTCTCCATAATCTCAATAAACATAATTCGATCTGTCTCTAATAGCCACTCTAAGCTAAAACCTCTATTCCTCAATTTTTTTACCAACTAATAATCCAAAACAATTTCAAACATTTCCAATAACCATTTTTGAACTCATATTGCATGATATGAAGATCACGACAACTCCGAAACAACCTTGCTCGAATACCACTTGTAACGGCCCGCACTCGTGCCGCTAGCTAATCACACTTAAGATTCACTAATCTCGATTAACATTAAATAAATCTCTTATTACATTTCCATGCAGCAAAACTTAACTCATATCTCCATCATAGACTTGTGGTTCAAGGCCCACAATACAAAAACTCAATATATATATATATATATATATATATATATATATATATATATATATATATATATATACACATATATATATATATATATATATATATATACACTGAATGGATCTATACAATAATATGCCATAAGAATTTTCTGAGCTAACTATATAATCTCCACCATTGCTTATCAGAATATCATTTCACATAACGCCTCTTATCCATTATCCATTCTGACCTTTTATAATACCTGCAAAGTCACTAACAATAAACATTGCCCCCACCAGGACAGGTTCCAAGAACAAAGTCAACGAGACTGAGTACACACTGTCCAACCATAAAATCTTTTTGGTAGCTTAAAACGTATTTACAGATTTAAGTTTATCTCACGAGACTTTTGAAATCAAGATACAGAAAAGTCATAACAAAAAGAATCATATAACAAATACTTCAATACAATTACTAATGTTACTTCTTGTTTCAATATAATAATACGAATATCTCGTAACATATGTAGAATATACCTCAATTAGCGGAACCATGAGAATTCAATAGAACTAATCCGATCTTCTAAAATAAACTCCAACTCTAACATACTTTAAGTCATAAGAATATCTCCCACTTCGTGTCTCGTATATAAAAACTTTCAATGAAATATGTATCACCGTAGCTAAGTCCTTTCATAAATTCCTAACGAATTCATTGGTAAATCATTCCCAAATTCGGCAGATAAATTCCATAACTTTTGATGAGTAAAACATTACTTTGGAAATAAATTTTAAATTTCATGAATCGCTTGCATCTTCAAACGCATATTCTACTTTCTTTCAAAAATCATACTATACCTGGGGACGAGAACACGAATAGAGTTGCCATCCGTGGCGAATTCTCTAAACTATTACAAGGGACGTCTCCCTCTTCCATGTACTGCTTGCAAGACTTTTTAGGACATGTCCCCAGAATATATATACAGAATATACAGAATATAGAATGTTGTTCATCACCGCTCCGTGGCGTCTTCCCCCCTACAAAACGAAATCAAAATACATAATTCACAATTCAATATTTTTCTGAAACTCAAATTCATAATTTTCGAGTCAGATATATCAACATTTCATAACATAATCGCATTTGGGTACAATTCAATCCTTTACAAAAATTCATTTTCTATAAACATTCAAGTATGGACTTTTAAAGCAAATATAGTCCAAGCTTATTATAATTGAAGCTCAAAACGTAGCTTACTAATCAGAAAGTCAAAACAGAATTTAATCTTACATAACTTTATATCTTAGTTACAAAAGTTCTCTTACTTAGAAATAACTTTTCATTTACTTTTCACAAAAACAGATGCAGAGAGCTTACTCTATAACTTATCAACTTACACTCTATCTAATATCCCAAAGGATTTATGGCCAACTCCAGTAAGTATCACAAGTTCATCATATAGCTAAATCTTCCACAAGTCATAAGTTGTATTATATATAACATCTCCAAACAACAGTTTACTTTTGAAATCTCTACCCTTGAACTTTTCATCACCCAAGTAATCCCAAGCACGCAAAACTCATAATAAGATATATCCCGAAAATCTTGTATTATAGTAAGATCTTTAATTTATATCCTCAAAAAAGTCAAGTCCAAATTCCTCAAAGTTGATAGCCAACATATTTAAAATCTTTGTATCTTGCATATTTCGGAATTCATGTAACTTGAATCTCAAACACTCGACTATTTCAATACACTTGGATTCTCAATTCCATTCCATACAAGCTTATCAACCTCATTGACTTGAGTCTACCTCTTATTGAAAAGCACACGAAATCGCTCATAATATCTCACTTATAATACTCTTACAAGTACACTGAGAATTATATCGACATTACATAAATACTTATAATCAGACATTCTTAACTTTCATATAATATCTTAACATGTGGGTCATTGATTAACTTATACTATTAGATTTCAGAAACCAAAATATTCTTCAATACGGAACAAGATTGACTTATTGTAGCAGAAGTTGATATCATTGGATAACCTTTACTTACTCCAAAATTCCGAATAAAACTATCTTCCATAGCCAAAACTTATAAATATATCTCAAATTGAAATTAGGAAATCAGCTAAACTCTATATAATCAAACACTTGGAGTTAAATCATATGCTCTCGAAAAATCGAAAAACTTAGTACTTAAGAATCACACACTTCAAACAAGTGAACTTCATAATCATAAATTCATAAATGTTCAAGCCATATCTCTTTAATTTCTTTAAATAAAATCATGGTATTCATAAAACTTGCGATTCTGGCAGACAAGTGTAATTATAAGGTGGAGGGATAATGTGTCACCTTTACCCATTCTCCGACATATTGCTTTGCAACTCACAATCCTTCTCCAAGAATGCATAACCTCATTGCTCCAACAATACAAACGACACCTCACAAGAACAACAATAATTAAATAGCTATTCTTGTCAAATTTTGACTAATGATACTAACTTATTTCAATAATAGAAATCCCTCCCAATATTAAACCCAATACCACTTTCTTCTAACAATAACATAACTGTTCCTTGTGATTAATTGAATTCTAAAGTCATTCCCAATTAATCCATTATCTAATATCAACCATAGTTGGTTAATAACTAGAAAATAATTAAGAAACCTCAATCCGATAGCTAACTCCTAATTAACTCCATTCCTCTTAATTATAATTTACAAGTTCAATTCTCTATTACAGACTCTAGTTCGAAATTAGCATTCTACAAACAAAACCAACTTCAAAACTACTTAGTTACTCGAAACAAACTCAACAAGCTGATTTCATAATTTAACTTAACAAAATGAAAGGTTATAAAATTGGAAAATAAGTTTCAAGCTAATAATTGAGCAAGAGTTCCAATCTTTAATCTTGATAACTTGAACACTACCAATTTCGGTTCCATAATCTAACTTTGTTATCATACAAGATTCGAAATGGATTTGAAGATGCATGCAAGTATACCCATACAAATTAAAATTAAAAGAGAGAGAAAATGAAGCTTACACCTTAATAAGAATGGCACAAACTGATTTGAATTCAATCTAAATCAAGAGACGGAGAAGAACCGAACTAGGCAAACAAAGCACGGAGACATCGGCAAATGGGGCTAATAAGCATAACAAGATCAATACTAACAACTCGCCGGAGCAGCGGCATCAACCACGTTGGTGGCGTAACACTAACGAGATGGACAACACCACCACCACGAGCCGATGAGAAAGAAAATACGAGCCACACACCATAATCGAGGAAAGAGAACAAGTACAACAAATACGGGGAAGGAAGCAAGAAACTTTCGCTGCGAACGCCGACAACGCAAGACCCACACTGCGGCGAGGAGGAGCACACAATACGGTGACAAAGACAGACAAGACAAAGTGGCACCATATCCTGGACAGAACGGGGAGGAGCACAAGCAGATTGATAGAAGTGAGAGAGGAGGAATGAAAAGGAATGAGGAAGAAAGTGAGAGAATGGGTTTGGGGTTTCTCAATTACTTCCTATATAATTTCTAATAGAATTTTCTACCTTAGGAAAGATTTATAGGGTGGTAATGGATATCTTGATTTCTCTAGAATGTTCACCAAGAATCCAGGAAGCGAAGAGAGAGATGAAAATAAAACGGATTTGGTCTATCAAGATTTTTTTATAAGTATAATTTGCACTCCACAAATACCAATACACTTTATTAAACTCATTTATATTTTGAAATCATAATTTTGATACTTAATAATAAATTTTCCAAATATAATCATAAAGCATAATTAATAGCTAAAAAAGTCGCTTTGAAAACTTGGCTATTACATATTGGACTTAAGAAATCCTAACACACGATCCCCACACATACCAAGACTACGATGCCACACACATGACCAGGTGCCGAGACAGCAAGAAGAGCAACAGAAGATTGTTTAGACGCTGTGGTGAAGGGGTAGACACTATCTTTAGTAGCCCGCGTAAGAATTGCCCCGTTTTGTCCTTAACACAAAAGAAAAGATTATCAAAACCACAGCAATCATTATCTAAGCATAATTTTTTGAC